>WHYT01015180.1:13825-35662 GCA_009806455.1 Tetrax tetrax | reverse complement strand
AACAGCAGGAAAAGAAAAAAAAAAAAAGATTGCTGGTTGCTTTTTCTAAAGAAGTTTTAGGTACTAAATATTTTCTCACTGGAACCCTGAAAAAAAGCAGGAATGGTAAGCATTTGAATGAGATGTGAAAGCTGGGCTTAAAGAAGTGTCAGGAAAACAAAACTTTCTAAGTGCAAGAAATAGCATGTTAAAGAAGCCACGGATGAACTAGATGAATTAACATCAGGTATGTTCAACAGATCATTTTTAATTTTTAACTGAAACAAGCAAAACCTTTATCACCTTATCTGATCATCTGATTGTTTGGATACTTGGTTTTTTTTTTTTAAAAAAAAAAAAGGTGGATCATCATAATCATTGTCCCTGGTTTCTATGTTCATCAATGTAGTGAACATGAAAGAACACTAAATGCCATATTTTTCAGCAATAGGCTGATGAATTAGTCAAAGCCTTAATTCTCATTTGTACATTTATGTAATTTATGAGACTATACGAGATTAGTTCTTAAAAAAAAAAACAACCAAAAAACTCAAGTCTAAGGATGACACAGGCTTGATATTAAAAGGTGTCCGAGCTGCACCCTTGTCCCTGCTCGTATTTTCTGTTCAGCAATTTTAATGGCTTTGCATATTGTAATAAATTCCAGATGGGTTCCTTTTTGTTCCTGGGCAAGTCTTCTCCTCATTACTTCTGAAGGTGACTCAGGATCCTGTCCCTGGTACTAAGATTTTTTTTTTTTTTCTTTTTTTGTCCTCCCAGAATCCTGCAAGTCTCTGATAAATTCCCTAGTCTACTGTTTAATACAAAACTTCTCCCACTTGAGCATGTTGTTTTGGTCTTAAGGAAGTGTAATTTCTCCTAATCTTGACTCAATAAAAGGCAGTGAAGGCAAGACAACCAGGCAGCTTTCTTCCCTAACAATCTTCTTCCTCCTAACAAAGTTCTCAAGGCACAGCTAAACCTTAGAGGAAGAGCAGGAAAAGACTGACATGTGCAAGATCTGATTCTGAGTCCAGTCAATGACCTCACTTTTATCAACTTTCCCCATGCTGCTAATACAGATAGAGCATACCAGTGAGAAATGTCATCTTTCAAGTGGAGCTCTACATTTTATAAAATGGTGGAGCAGGATTGCAAAATGTCTACAGTAAATGCTGAGTGAGTATGAGGCAGAAAATGCAGGAATTTGCTTCGAAAGTTTATGTCCAGGGATGTGGAGGGAGAGGTGGAAAACCTGAGGCATTCTCTTGCAGCAGCTCAGACAAAATGGGCTATGGGACTATTCATGTTAAGTAATGCTCCTTAAATGTGCACAGTCATTCTAAAATTTGCTCAATTCAAGTAATCACAGCAGAATGAAACACCTTTGTAAATATTTTTTTTATCTGTTTTGTCAGACTTTTATTTTCTATAAACAGTAATACAAATTGGACCAAAAAAAAAACCCAACCCACCAACAAAACAAACAAACAAAAAAAACCCCTTAAGGCATTTTTCCTCCTTGGCCAACAAGCTTTTTAAGAGCTAAGCCAAAATTCACTAATTATTGCCACACAGAAGCATGTAAATTCAGGTTCCCGAAAGGCACATTCTGCCTCCCCAAAATGTAACAAGTACCATAGAAATGGTAAAAGTTATTACAGGATGTATGACCATTGTTGTTTAATGAACTTGAGCTTTGTTTCTATTGAATACAGAGCTTTTATTTATACTATAACATTTTCTTGGTCTTATGCTTAGCTTTTTCCCTTTCTCAAATTTTGTCACTTCTCTATTTTGTTTCCTCTCCAGGGGACATATACTCTCATCAGAGCATCATTAATTAGAGTTTGTTTGTGGCATCAGTTGTCACTCATTATGAGGTTCTAAGATCCTGATAAAAGCATTTGTCCTTGCTCCCTTTCAAACCTTCTTTTTAAATCCTTAATATGCCACCCAGCCTTTGTTTCTTCCTAAGGAAACAAGGTAGTTTTAAAAATAAGGCTACATTTTTTTTTTCCTAATATGTGTTTTCTTTAAGAATATATTGTCAGTCCTGCCTTACTTAATGAAGCCAATTTTTGCCAACTTACTCTTTCTTAGGGAAGCATATGCAGTTATTTCTGCTGAAGAAGAAATATGTTGCTTTATAGTTGCAAAGCGAGAGAGAGTATCAAAGGCTCTTATGACACAAGAGTCAATGTAAAGAAAGAGTAAAAACAGCAAGACAATTTGTTCCTTAAATAATAAAAGGTGAGACAGACTGTGAGTAAACTGAAAATCCTTTTCTTACAAATATAATACAGACATCCTTCTGTATTTATATTGTTTTAATTAGCCCTTCTTCTGTGTGCCTAAAAGAAATTTAAATTCCTTTAGAAATAATAAATAAATTTGAACAGTCCTATTAAAAGCACAACTTGTTTTTTACAAGCTGCAAGAGAAATCATTGCAAATGATGCAAATCTTGCTAGATGTGGTAAGATTATACATTTTATGGCATGAATTACAATGATCCTAGTCTAAGTACTCCTCATTCTTTAGCAATTTTTTTTTTTTTTTTTTTTTTTTTTTTTTTTTTTTGTAGGCTAGGTGTCATGTTAGAAATAACTGGTAGGAGCATAAGTTTAAGTAATAAGAACATTAATACTTCTGTTTTTTCCTTATTTAAAAAAAAACAAAACAGATTTTTGTGTGACAATTGTTAGATATAATGAACTTCAAGCTCTGATCCTTGGCATTAACTGTGAACCTAAATTGAAGACATAATTTGAAAAACAGCTTCTGCGAACTATGTAATGGATATGTAACGTGTTGCCAGAGGACCTGGGAATTTGAAACAGAAGGGCAGGGCACAGCTGCCAGCCTCGAGCATTTCCTAATGAGCTGAAACTGACATGTGTTTTAACACCTGATCTTTTGGCCATAATGACATGCCTTTGTTTTAATGTGTCCTTTAGATCATAGATCACTCCTCTTTCACAATTTTGCTATGCTGTGGAATTGCACTTCAAGAGAATAATGTACTAAAGAGGATCAGCTGCTGCACAACATGTTATGATTACTTTGAAGGAAAATACATTTAATGGTGACATTTGTTCTCATAGCAGATCTGAAATGTTATATTGATTACTCCTGAACAAAGAAAATAGATTATTCATGATTATCCCAAGCATAACATACAGTGTAGGGGCTTTTTTTTGTTGTTGTTGTTGTTTGTTTGTTTATTTGCTTAATCTGGATTACCTGTTAATTTACTATATCTCTCGACCATTTTGGGTCAATAGTCTATGAAAATGTTTCATGGAATTTATAGGGAAAAATGTCAGTAAAAATTTGAAAGTTTTTAGACTTTTCAGACATCTTGTTTCAGAATTTTATAATGTTAAAATGGAGAGGCAAAACAATTCTTAGGGCAACAAAAGCCATTTATTACAAATTATATTTTAGAGACAAAAGAAATGGTATTTTAAACTTGTAGAATGATCAGGATCCTGTGTCTTTTTTGATGTTTCCTTGGACTGTTGCTTCAGGAAATACAGTGGCTAGACCAGTGGATTTGATTTTTTGTTTTTAATACTGGAATATGTTTCAGAAGCTGATAATAATATCAGACTAAAAAGTAATTTATCATAAGGGGATGTGTGTGTTTGTTTGTTTGTTTGTGAATAATTTTTATCCTGAACTGTCTTCTTGTAATATTCTGCTTTGGATTATGTCTCATCAGAAATTAAAAGGTAAATTGTCCCAGAAGAAGATTATAAGAACAGAAGCAAACTTAGTCAATGCCTTTGCACTTCAGTCTTGTTCTGCCTTATAGTTGACATTTGCCATATTTCTTCCTCTTTATTATATAATATTTTTTGAGTTATAAAAATACTTCCTTCACAAACAGAAATTGTGCAAACATGTAAATAAACTATTATAAAAGTTCATGTTATATGTTCCACAACAATCAGTTTACATTGGGGCTAAGAAGCTGATTACAATGGAAGACAAATTTCGTTTTTTTTTTTTTTTTGAATGAGCTCTAAGGCCTGTCATCTGACTTGATTCTTGTCAGAAGTTTTAGTATAAATGTATTCCTTCTAAGTGTACAATTTATTTTTTTTTTGTTTTCCTGCTAATTTTCGTTCCTAATTGTTCGTTAGAAATTCCTGTTTTTCTAGATACAGTATGATAGTACTCTCCAAAGCAGTACGACAAATAGACTTAACCCTTTCTTCCCTCACACACAGACACACACACACAGGGACACATACACACTGATACATCCCATCTTCAGTCAGCGATTCAGGCTGCAGAAACAGCACCTTTTATTAAAGTCATTAGAAAGAGCCAATACTCAGCATTTTTGAAAGTCAACACAGAAAGCTGCCTACACAGTAAATACTTCGCTGGCCTCAAAACTATTTCTGCCTCTGACAAGGGAAAATCCACAGTTCTGAAATAGCAGCAGTTATACTTTCTCTGTGACATTTTTTTTTTTGTTGGCTATAGAGTGTGCGGTCTTTGAACGTGCTGGATTTTCTGAATGCCATTCATATGTGCTCTTCTTCCACAAAATATCATTGTCTCAGGTATTAGAAACTCTGCATTATTAATACTACTCTTGAAGCTCAGTCCCTAACTTTAAATACTGCAACTCTGTGTTTTACAATACCCAAATCATTTTTTTTTTTTTTTTAAATCGAGCCACAGAAGATGAGTTTTACAGGCAAGGTCATAAATTGAACCATGAGAACAGTCTTAATTTCACTCTCAGCAGCAGGAAAGCTACCGAGTACATACAAGCTGATAAATAAAAAGGGCAAAGAATGAAATTTGAGCAGTTTCATCCCTGATCCTCCACACTACCAGCTAGCTTGGCCCGTGGATCTTTTGGGGACCACTCCAGCTGGCTTTGTCCAAGACAAATCTGCCTGTAAGGTATTAATCACATTACTTTTTTTTTTTTTTTGCCTCATTGCTGGGATTAATTTCCACAATCCTTTGTTATTAAGCAGCACAGAGCGATGGGGTGGAGTGGGATGGGATCTCCGCTCTTGAATGACCAGTGTAAAACTAGCCTCAGGGGCTACTCATGAGAGTGCTGGGCAGGGATTCCTACTGTCTCTAGAAGTCCAAGGAAAACAGAGGGTGAAGTGCCCAGTCCCATCTACTTAGCTTAGTTGATTGACAAGCCACCTTCCACAAAGAGGACAAAATCTCCCTTCATATTTCATACAATAGTGTAGTACCTTGATACCTGCTATGTAGACATCAGGAAAAAAAAAAAAAAAAAAAAGCAAATCTAATTACTGATGCTGTCTTTTAGATAAACAAAGGTAGTATTTGATAATTTAGTCCATTGTTTTGGACATCAAGATTAAAAGGTGAGTTTTATTTGAAATATTTTTAAAGATTTTTTTTTAAAGAAGAGAGGCTGTCTGAAAAATGGACAAGATTGTTATAGTGATGCAGGTGTTTGTTGATGAAATGTATGAGAAATGTAATCTAATGATACACATATGTAATTTCTGCAAACAAGTTGATTTTATTAACAATCTTTACACTAAGACCATACAATATTGATTATATGTTAACTTTTTGGTAAAAAATAAAATACAGCATAATTGTAGACTGAATGCCAGATTCTTTAAAGTTCACAATACAGCTTTTAGTCTTCACAGTCTGATATGTGGGCCAGTACCTCAACACCATTTTCATCCAGACAGATTCCTGCTAGGCAGCTAAGCACCACAGAGCAGATCACTCGCTCCCACACCATGGTATGGAGAGGAGTTGGAAGGGTAAAAGTGAGAAGATTTATGGCTCGAGATAAAAACAGTTTAATAGATAAAGCAAAAGCTGTGTATACAAGCAAAGCACAATAAGGAATTCATTCACTACTTCCCATCAGCAGGCAGGTGTTCAGCCATCTCCAGGAAAGCAGAACTCTATCATGCATAACAGTCACTTGGCAAGACAAACGCCATAACTCTGAACATCCTCCCTTTCCTTCTTCATTCCTCATCTTTTATCGCTGAGCATGATGTAATATGGTATGGGTTATCCCTTTGGTCAGTTGGAGCCAGCTGCCACAGCTGTGTCCCTTCCCAACGTCTTGTGCAGCTCCAACCTACTTACTGGTAGGGCAGCGTGAGGATCAGAAAGGTCTTGATTCTGTGTGAGAATTGCTCAGCAATAGCTAAAACATGAATGTGTTATCAACATTGTTTTGGTCACAAATCCAAAACATAGTATCATACAAGCCTCTGTGAAAAAAAAAAAAAATATACTCTGCTTCAGCCAAAATTAGTACAGCACTTAAACCAGCTGTGCTTCTATCATCACTGCTGCAGCTGAATTGGATCCTACACACTTTGCAGTATATTTAAGCCACATTCCTACCAATTTATTCCTACTGGTCCTACAAGATGATCTCTCAAGGCATCCAGACCTATTTCCCATCCTCAATCTGACAGGATGCTTCTTTTTATATGTACTGTTGTCGGTGTCCTTCTCTCTCTCCTCAGCATAGCAATGCACTGGTCTGCTCCGCGTGTCTGTTGGAGAAGTGCTATATAACACTGCCACCCAGAGGAGAAGAGGCAGGTGAGCATCGGTCATTGTGTGCTTGTGTTCAACTCTAGGCAAAGCCTGGCAGCAGAAAGCACATTCGTCTCACCAGAAATGGCAGGAGAATAACTGAGCCACGACCTCTTTGAAGAATTTAGGAGTTTTCATAAAAATACAGCTGTATTTCTTGAGAAAGACAGGTGTAATAAACTTCAGATAAAAAAAAAAACAAATTACTTTGGGAAATGGTGTTGAAATGATGTTTGCCTGTCACAAAGTTTTTCTAAACTGTAGCAGGATTAACTTGTTTTGTTTTGTTTTGTTTGTTTGTTTGTTTGTTTGTTTGTTTGTTTTAAGAATGAAAATTCATATTTATAATTCTTTCCTTAATTGTTTCTCAAGAATGATTATGTGTACAGATAATAAACTTTGTTAGGAATAGCTAGGGAAGAAAAAAAACAAAAAAAATCAAAACAAAAAAAAATATTTTCAAGCACACAAGCCTTCTTCAGCACTTTTTCTTTCCCACAGAATTAATCAGCCAAACTGCTAAGTTCTGTTGTTTCATAATCAGGTTTGCTACACTTCCACAAGTCTTTCTGCAGAAATATATGATAGTGGCCTACTTCTTGCTTACAAACTTGGTGCCTGTTCTTGTTATTAGGGATGTGAATTTGCACAGATGTATTTTAAAGAGAATTATAGTGCTGTCTATAATGGAAAGCAAGTGAGCTAGCTTCTGTTCTTGGGCTCGCTCAGAGTGTGGCCTGGGTTCTGTTCTGTGAAGCTTGTCTCTGCTCTGCTTATACTTTGCCCATTTTCCTAATCTGTTCAATGGGAACAGTTCCTGGACTGGACTTTTCATGCCTCAGTGGTCTCTAGGAGATTGCCTCTGTACACCCTGTCAAGAAGAAGTTCAAGAGTTTCAACAACTGCATCTGGACATCTGCTCAGTGGGTCCCTGTTAAGAAAAAATGTTTCATATGGCAACATATGACAGGCTGACCAACCTGATCACCTTCTACAATAAAGTAATATTTTCTGTGGACATGAGGCAAGCAGTGGACATTGTTTACCTGGACTTGAGCAAAGCATTGGACACTGTTTCCCATAGCCTCCCCCTGACAAACTGGCAAGAGTGGATGGGTAGTTTGTGAAAAGAGCAGGACATCGGCCAACAGGCCAGAATCAGAGGGTGATGATCAATGGTTTTTACTCAGGCTACCAGCCTGTCACAGGTGAGATCCCTCAGAGATTGTTACTAGGCCTGATTCTCTTCAACATCTTCATAAATTATGTGGAGGGTGGAACTGAATCACCCTTATCAAGTTTACTAATGAAAATAAACTGGGTAGTGAGGTGGACATGTCTGAAGGGAGAGCCATCTTACAGAGATCTGGACATGCTGGAGAAGTGATCTAGCAAGAACAGTATGAAGTTTTACAAAGACAAGTGCAAACTCCTACATCCAGGAACAGCCTTGCTGAAAGATACCTGGGGGTCCTTGTGGATGACAAGCTGAACATTAGTCAACAGTGAGCTGCTGCAGCCACAAAAGCAAGTTAGATCCTGGGCTGCATCCACAGGGCTATTACTAGCAGAGATAGAGACATGATCATCCCACTCATTCCACTTATCCCACTTGTTCCAGTCATCCCACTCAGTGTTTGTCAGGCTACACTTGGAGCACTATGTCCAGTTCTGGTCCCCACAATTAAAAAAAAAATAATTGGTAGACTGGAGATGGTCCAAAGTAGGGCCTCAAAGATGATAAAAGCACTGGAGAACCTACCCTATGAGGAAAGACTGAAGGATTTAGATATCTTTTGATCCTGTACAAAAGAAGGCTCAAGGAGGTGTCATCACAGTTTTCCAGTACTTAAAGGGTTGCTACATAGAGGATGGAGGCTTTATCTTCACAAGGATCTGCACAGAGATGAGAAAGGGCAATGGGTGCAAGTTTCACTGGAAGAAGTTTCACTTTGATATAAGTGAAAAAAAAAAAACCAAACAAAAAAAACCTCACAATGAGAGCAATCAGTCACTTGAGCAACTTCCCCGGGATGTGATTAAGTCTCTGTCACCAGAGGTTTTCAAGATGTGTGCTAGATAATCTCTTCTAGATTCCTTTTTCCACAAAATGTTGGACCAGATGATCTTTCAAGGTCCTTTCCAACCTGAGCTGCTCTATAATTCTATGATTGTCTGATCTGGAGAAGGGTTATGCCTTGCTTTGGAAAGCAAGGAAGGATGCTTTAGAGGACAAGATTAAAAGACTTCAGGGTATAAAAAAAGGGAAAACTAGAGGACTCTGCACCTCAAGAAGAGACTGTGGGATCATTGGGGGACAGAGAAAAGGCAGCAAACTGTCTGTCCATGAGGACTGTAAAGAGGAACATCTGAGATACTAAAGGCAAGCAAGCTCAGACTGCTGCAACTACAAGAGAAATAAAATCAAAACCACCTGAAACAAAACAAAAGACCAAAACCCAAGAGACCATGTTGATAGAAACCCAAACTGGATATAAAGAGAGCATAGAGGACAGAGGGAGAGTTGACTGTTAATTCCTTAACTTAATTGTAATGAATCCTATTAAGCTTTCCCTACACACAATAAAAGATTAAAATAAAAGATTTGACACAAAATTTAAGTAAACCTTATTATCTGGTATTTTAGAAATTTATGTGTCTGGTGGTCCTTTCTGAGACACATACATGCACACATTCAGAGACTCAGCTAGATGGTGGCTGCTGGGCTTTCCAGAGTGCTGGTTATGTCTGTTCCCCATCTGGCCCAAAGCAATGGCACACTGGGAAAGATTGCGAAGTAAAGAGCAAGGTCTTGTGAGTGGGTTTTGTTTGTAAAGCTGCATTTGACCCTGTGGAAAGGAAAAATGTACAATTTTTCAATCTGACAGGTACTATGTTCTTTGTAAATAAAATACCAAATAGATTAGAACAAGTATGTCTAACATGTGAGACATACAGTAATCCAATCTCCGGGGGGAGCGGGAAGTAAAAAGTTCTATAGGGAAGTAGAAGCAGCTCAATATACAGAATCATAGAGCCTTTAAGGTTGGAAAGGGCCTCCAAGATCATCTAAAATATTAGCAAACCACAATCTCCTTTTGAAATACTGTTGGTTCATATATGAAGACAATTCTGCTGTTTACTAGTTTGTACTTTCAATTATTTTTCTAATTCACAGATTAACCCTGGTGATCTCTTATTCCTCAGTTACTATCTAAGACGTAACTTTTTAATTTTTTTTTTCGCCTTTTAATTCTCTATTGTAATAATTGTTCAGAGAAGAGGGCAAATCTTTGCTAACATCTCACTTCAAAACTTTTCAGAATTATATAGTGCTCAAATAAGAATTATTTAAAAAATGTCTAGTTCTGGTCCCCACAATTAAAAAAAAATGGAGGCCACTTTGAGCCATTTAAGCTCCATTGTAATTCTAGGCCATGAAGTTCCATCAAAAATCTCAAGTAAAACCCAGTCTCTTCAGATTTGTATTGACTTTTTGGATTTATCCTACAAGTTTTGTTCCTCAGGCTGGTTCATACATGACTAAGCCTCATTTACCAAAGGAAATTGAGCTCCAGAAGTGCTCTGTTATGGTATCAGAAGTAGCAGTTCTGGGCATAAGTTGGTGGAACTGCATGCAAGATATCCAAGTTTAAAGTAGGAACTAATAACGACATCTATTTTAGTAAATTAAATAGTGCCACTATTCTTTCCTAGGCACAACCAATTAATCCTCTCTACTGTTAAATTATTTCACAGTTACTAGCATCGTTTCATTCTAAGGCAACTCACTGTTTTCAAAAGACAATCTGACCATAATTTAGGAGTGAGTATGGGCAAAACACTATTCCCAAACTGAGTGACTACTCCCTGTTATTCAGGGCCAGAGAACAGTCATAGGCACATTAAAATGAGTAGTCTAGATGGAGATGCAATCTGTCATTCAGAAATAAATGCACCCAAGAAAATGCACCTTTTTTAGGTGGACAGCTTTATCCAACCTATTTCAAAAGCAGTCTATTTTTTGCCATTGATGATAAAGGAGTTACAGGAAGACTACGTCATAGAATCACAGAATCGTTAGGGTTGGAAAGGAACTTTAAAGGTCATCTAGTCCAACTCCCTCCTCCACCCCCCGCAAGGAGCAGGGATATCTTCGACTAGATCAGGTTGCTCGAAGCCTCATCCAACCTGGCCTTGAATGTTTCCAGGGATTGAACATCCACCACCTCTCTGGGCAACCTGTTCCAGTGTTCCACCACCCTATTGTAAAAGATTTCTTCCTCATATCTAATCTAAATCTACTTCCCTCTATTTTAAAACCATTACCCCTTGTCCTGTCACAACAGGCCCTACTGAAGAGTTTCTCCCCGTCTTTCCTGTAGGCTCTCTATGTATCGGAAGACCACTAGAAGGTCTCCCCCGAGCCTTCTCTTCTCCAGGCTGCCCTCATAGGAGAGGTGCTCCCGCCCTCTGATCATCTTTGTGGCCCTCCTGTGGACCCTTTCCAGCTGGTCCATGTCCTTCTTATGTTGGGGGCTCCAGAACTGGACGCAGTACTCTGGGTGAGGTCTCACCAGAGCAGAGGGGCAGAAAGCCCCTCAGATAGATACGTCAGACATATCTAACTTTTAGGTGACTAAAGTTAGATGTAAGGAATCTTATCTGATCTCTGATTTTTAAGATTTGTGTAAATTATACACTTTCACAAATCTGATTTTTAATATCATCTGCAACTGGTTCAGATTCCGTTCCCTTTTTGAACTTTGAGGGAAAGCATAATGAAAACCCTATTTTTGTAAATTACCTTTGTATTTAATGCAAAGTATTTTAACTTTGTTAACCACTGTATGAAGGCTTTATTATTCAGAATTTTTAGCCTCGTCTTAAAGTTTTTTTTTTTTAATCATCACACTAAAGTTATGTGTTGTGAAGATAATAAACTAATGTAAAATTTATAATATATTACATAAATGTTGAAGAATCATAAGTTTTTGGATGTTTTTTAGAACCAAGTAAGCATCTAACACGTGAATGCTTCTCTACCACTTTTAAACAGGTAGAACTTAGGGGTTTTTTATTTATGTTGATGAATTTCTCCTTCAAATATTAGTTTCAAGAGGTAGCTATATGCAGAATAAGTTCATATGCATCACTAAGTGACAGCAATACATAAAAAAAAATTAAATTTTGAAAAAAATATAGTTCTTTATGCACGTTTTAGTACTGTAAAATAGTACTGTATCTTATTACAGGTCTTATCATACACTAATAAGTAGTGTATATATAGAGAGATGATAGGATTTTCAGTAAATGATTCCCAAAACGTCATAGTTATCCTACAGGGTGGCAACTGAAAAAAAAAGAAATTGTTTTAGTTTAGGTTTATTTGTTTGGGGTGTTCTGGTTGTTTTTTGTTTTTTTTTCTTTCCCCATGAGTTATGCATTTTGATATCTTCTACAGGCTCATATAAAAACTCTGCACCCTTCAGTCAGGTTTTTTTGTTTGTTTGTTTTGGTTTTTTAAATCTTATCTAAAGTAAGAACACTTGAGAGAATTTATAGGAAAAGATTTTCATCTGACTTTTCCAAACTCTGTTTCTTTAAGAGCTGCACTGAACAGTTCATAGAATAAACAATAACTTTCCAAAAGAAAGAAGAGTTAAACAGCTATCGTAACAGTCAAATGTTGCCTCATCATGAAAAAACATTATGAAGAAAACCTAAAAGCACCAATAGGAGTAACAAGAATTCATAAGGATTTTTACAATTTATTATATCATTTATTCTCAGAAACGCAAATTTTCAGACATTCCCTCTTAAGCAAAATCACAGAACCGTAGCTGAGGTTGGGACGGACCTCTGGACATCATCTGGTTCAAGCTCCCTGTATAAGCAGAATTACTTAGAGCTGAGTTGCCCAGGACCAGGTCCAGACAGCTTTTGAACATCTTGAAGGATGGAGACTCCACAGCCTCTCTGAGCAACCTGTGCCAGTGCTTAGTAACTGACACAGTGAAAAAGTGTTTCCTCCTCCTGCATTTCAGTTTGTGCCCATTTCTTATCATAAGTTCTGAATAAAGCACTATGGACATAATTTATCTATGTATCCTCTTCAGCTAGAAGATATTCAGACATGGAGGTCCCTGGAAAGTGACAGGAGGCGTACTATTAAGGGTGTGATTATGCTGTCTTTCCTAAAAACTCTGAAATTAAGCTAGCAGGTATAATTTGGGCCTTCTGCTGAGATTGATACAAAGTCACTAAATTAGGGCAGGATTTCTGAAAACTGGAAGTTTGTCATAGAGCTAATAGCAAGTAGTAACTAGACCACGAGCTATCTATTGTTAATTCTGCGGGGTTTTTTTTCCCAATAGCTTAAGAATGGATGCAGCAGAAAGATTAGGAATTCAATTTATATTTGTTGTCCAGTGTCTCTCCTGAGTGCTAGATTAAAATTCTATCAGCATATTCTTTAAGAAACTGTATTCTCATCTTTAAAACTACTGTTATTAGCTTCTAGAACAGGCAGAGAACATATTTTCCTAGGGTTTTTAAAATTATTTCTTTGTATTTTAAAAATAACGAGTAAATTTGTTATACTTTTTTTTTTTTTAATAGTGAAAAGTTATCCAGTTAACCACCAAGTGGAGCTCTAACCTAGGAAAAGAAGAATTAATCATTTTATAACCAGAGCAGATGCCAACAGCAGTTTTTCATAAAGGAAGCTAAAGTATTAAAAAAAAAAAAAAAAAAGCAAAACAACCGAAACAGCTGCGCCCTGTGCCAATTACACCTGTTTCATGTCTTCAGAATCTATTTTGTCTGTAACTCACAGTTACAGTCAAATGCTGTAAAAATAAAGTTTATTACAGGCAAAGCAGAACAGTGATTCAAATTAACAGGGAATTATACAGCAGTAGACTGAAAATTTTACTTCAAAGCCATTATAGTTAATGAAAATGATGCTCTGTCCCTCAAGTGCTCTGTGTTGATGGCTTCATGTTACAGATAAAAGGAACTGAGTCATAAATTGTACAATGATTAAAACAACTGAGTAAATCCTTAATAGGACATATTTAATTGCCCTGATTAGATTGAGACAGATTTCCACTTACATTTAAAAGTTGAATGACCTATTTTAGAGGACCATATACTGTTTAACTAAGCTGGGCCAAATTCTCATTATTTACATTAATTAAAAAACTGTTATAGGTTGATTAGTTGGCTGATTATCTTTATAATAAATTCTCAAGATTATTTAAAATCATATTTGGAACTGAAGTACTGATTTGATGCATGCAATGCAGTGCATGTTTGAATTGCTGTTGTATTTTGGTTTTGTTTGTTTCTTCATTTTGTTCTTCCAGAAATGTTCTGCTTAGCTGATTTCTTTCAGCTTCTTCCACTGACAAGCTATATTCTGTTGCATTTACTCCATAAACATTTAAGGATAGGATTTGGGAGATCTTCTGGCTTCCTAGGTCAATTTGTGCACCTCAGTCAACTTCAGACAACATCTGTGTACATCCACTTCCATCTCTTCCCCTTCCTTCCTGCTAACATACGTACTCTCTTTGAAGGCAATACTGAGGTCATGCCTCACAGAAAACTGTGGTGCTACGGGTGTCCCAAGGTGGGCAGGTGGGAGACTACTACTGAGGACATGGAACAGAACAAACCTCTTCGGAGTGTGTGCATATCACACAGGTACATATGGACATACATATGTGATTATTAGTGATTATCAACCTGGACTAATGTGTAAGGGCAGGCAGTGTAGCTGGCAGATATCAAAGAGGCTGCAAGTCTGCCAAATACCGGAGAGACTGGAGGGTCTGCAAATTGGCTACTGAAGGGACCAGAAGGTCCAAGCCAGGTACTGTGAGGCTTCGGGGGCTGACTGAGAGACACGTCCATGTGTGCTGTCTATGTGTGAGGCTGCTGGAGTTGAGAGCAGGAGCGGGGCTGTGGACCTCAAATGTTCATGTTCCAGGTGCCACCAACTGGGGAAACTAAGCATTCAGGGCCAGTCAGTGGATACAAACAAGCATACTTAAAATATTTTACACAATTCTTTTTATATTTTGGACCAATTGTGCTTACAACAAATAGGAACAAAGCCGTTCCTATTTTAACATCACTGATTTCTGTGGCTTCATTAATTTGATCCATTAATTGTAGCTTTTATACATATTGTAACATGTTCCTTTCAGGTAAACACAAGTAATTAAAATTCACCATGAGAAATCTGTTAAATAAATTCAATAACATCAAACTGTTGAATTAGGAATCATTTAGGAAGAAACATAACTAAGAAACCTCCCTTTCTGCAGTATAAATATCAGCCTGAGCAAGGTCTACGTATTTTAATACCAATTAAACAGAGAAATTACATTTTAGCTTTAATTTAAAAAGTAATACTTAGGTGTGGGTTTTCTTTTTAAAAAAAAAAACCCAAACATTTCTATCTAAACTGAACATATAGAACTGACAACTGAGTAGTTAAACTTCCACTTCCATTCACTCTGAGCTGGAGAAAAACCCTGAACATCCAAATATGATTGCACGCATTAGTGCACAGCTTTGGAAACTGACGGTAGATAGTTGGTGTGAGGTATAGAGACAAAATGAATGGAAGCAGTTTTAATAAGGAAAGTTTTATCTCAGACCACACCTTATTCTAAGAACAGGATATCCTGTAAAACATTTTGATGATTATGGTAATAACCTCTACTAAATTTTATGTTCTCTTGGACTAGTACTTCATAACAGTCTTCTCTAAGCTGTTATGCTTCCAGACTGCTGTCATGACTCTGTAGCAGGTAGCCTAAAATCACAGTAAGAACCTCATTCTCACTACGAGTAAGCCCCGAGACTCACCAGCTCTGCAGCTTGTACTTTTCTGCGCTAGGCAGCTGGCAACCTGTTTGCTACCTTGAGTCTGTGTGTTGCAGAAGCATCAGCATGCACAGCAGCACACTGCATCCAGTCAGAGATTTTCTGAACACTACTTTCAATGTCCTAATGATTTCTGGGAAAATACTTCAAGCAAAATACTGCAGTCTTACTGAAACAATGTAGTTTTTTTATAAAAATCTTCTTTCATCATGTTTCCCCGAATAGCTGTAGTTGGCAGATCTCCACTTTCTCTCTGTCCTCCATCAGGTTATTATTTCCAATCACTTTTTAGAGTGCAGATCATAATCAGATTGGTTTTTTTAAATATCCTGGTTAACTTTTTTTTTTTAGTCATGGATGGATTCATGTACTCGTATGCGTCTGTCGTAGTTCAGCCCCGATCCGGACCAGACTACGCAGTCTCTCTCTCACTCCCCCCACCCTCCGAGAGAATAGGGAGAGATAATTTAAGAGAAGAGAGATAATTAAGAAAAAAACGACTCGAGGTTTGAGATAAGGACAGGGAGAAATCCTTACCATCACGGGCAAAAACAGACTCGACTTGGGGAAAAGTATTCATTTATTACTACAACTAGCAGGATAACGAGACAGAGAAACAAGATAAACCTCCTCCACCCCTCCCACTTCCCAAGCTTAACATGATCTACCTTCCCCCCCCGAGCGGCACATGGGGGAAGAGGGAATGGGGGTCGCGGTCAGTCCATCATGCGTTGTTTTATGCCGCTGCTTCACAGTTGGGGGAAGAACTCTTCACATCCCTCTCCTGCTCCAGTGTGGGGTCCCACCCATACGCCACAGTCCTTCATTAAACTGCTCCGGCGTAGGTCATCTCTTCCACGGAGTGCAGTCTCTCCAGAACAGCTGTCCCAGGGGGCCCTCCATGGGCCACAGCCGCATTCAGGCATCCACCTCCCCCGGTGCGGGGTCTTTCACGGGCTCCAAGCTCCAAGTGGATCTCTGCTCCTCCGTGGACCTCCATGGGCTGCAGGGGGACAACCTGCTCCACCATGGTCGTCACCACAGGCTGCAGGGGAATCTTGGCCAGGAGCCACATTACTCCTCCCCCTCCTTCACTGACCTTGGTATCTGCAGCTGTTTCTCTCACAAGAAAAGTTCATTCTTCACAACGGGCTGGCAGAAGCCTCAAAAAGTCTCTCAGGATCTCTTCACCTTATTCATCCCATCTTCTCTCCTCTCTACCTCTTGCAGCCAGACTGGACTGAGTTGGGCCCAGTCAGCCACCTGGCGAGAGGCCAGAGGGTGAGGCCTGCAAGGCCCCGGAGGCCTGCGCCTCCCCCTCTGGGCCTCTGTCCTTGCTCAGCTTCGTCACATCTTCTCTTCTCTTTTTTTTTTTCTGTTTTCCCCTTCTTAAATACGTTATCGCAGAGGCATTATCATGGGACATTCTGCTCCCAATCGGCTCGGCCTTGGCCAGCAGTGGGTCCGCCCTAGGCCCGGTCGAGTCCACTGAACAAAGGGGAGCGACTTCTAGCAGTTTCCTACAGAAGCTACCACCTTAGGCCCCCCTCACTAAGCAAAACCACAACAGCGTCACACCTAAAGGTAGTTTAAAATTAACTGATTCTATCACCAACAGAGACTATTTCAGTAGTAAAAAGTCCTCATTCTTTGCTACTGTCTTTACCCTGAACGGGGTAATGACTGAGTCTGATGTTTTTTGAAGCTCTATTGCAAATCTTAGGTAGATGTAAATAATAAAATCATAGAATCAGAGTAGTTTGAGTTGGAAGGGACCTTTAAAGGTCATATAGTCCAACCTCCCTGCAAGGAGCAGGGACATCTTCCGCTAGATCAGGTTGCTCAGAGCTTCATTCAACCTGGCATTGAATGTTTCCAGGGATGGGGCATCTACCACCTCTCCTGTAGACCCTGTTCCAGTGTTCTACAACCCTCAGTGTAAACAATTTTTTTCCTAATATCTAATCTGAATCTGCTTCCTTCTATTTTAAAACCATCACCCCTTGTCCTATCACAACAGGCCTTACTGAAGAGTTTCTCACCATCTTTCTTGTAAGACCCCTTTAGGTACTGGAAGGCTGCTATAATGTCTCCCCAGAGCCTTTTCTTCTCCAGGCTGAACAGCCCCAGCTCTCTCAGCCTGCCCTCATAGGAGAGGTGCTCCAGCCCTCTGATCATCTTTGTGGCCCTCTTCTGGACTCGCTCCAACAGGCCCATGTCTTTCTTACACTGGGTGCCCCAAAGCTGGATGCAGAACTCCTGGTGGAGTCTCATGAGAGCAGAGTAGAGGGACAGAATCATCTCCTCTGACCTGCCAGCCACACTTGTTTTATTGCCGCACAGGATGCGCTTGGCTTTCTGGGCTGCAAGCACATGTTGCCAGTTCATGTTGAGCTTCTTGTCCACCGTCATTCCCAAGTCCTTCTCCTCAGGGCTGCTCTCAATACATTCCCCATCCAGCCTTCTACAACTTGGATCATGTGGCTAGAACCCTTACTTGTGAAGACTGAGTTAAAAAAAAAAAGTCATTGAGTACCTCGGCCTTCTCTATATCTTGGGTAACCAGGTCTCCCGTTTCCTTCTGGAGAGGGCCCACATTCTCCTTGGTTTTCCTTTTATCCCTGGCATACATAAAGGAGCTTTTCTTGTTGTCCTTGACATCCTTGGCCAGATTTATTTCTGCCAGGGCTTTAGCCTTCATTACCTGATCCCTGTCCGCTCTCTGTAATCTTCCCATGCTATCTGTCCTTGCTTCCACCCTCTGTAGGCTTCCTTTTTTTTGTCTTTTGGTTGTTCCAGAAGCTCCCTGTTCAAGGCTTCTTGGCACTTTTGCCTGACTTTCTCTTTGCTGGGATGCATCGCTCCTGAGCTTGGAGGAGGTGCTCCTTGAATATCAATCAACTTTCTTGGGCCCCTCTTCCCTCCAGGGTTGTATCCCATGTAGAAGATGACATTTCAAACAGATTTCAAGAAAGTGAAGAAACACTGGAAAACCCTCTGAACCAACTTATATCCAGGAGATGCTGGAAACATCAGGGTATACTGTAATACTACAGTCTGGATTGTTCTCTGCTTCATCACATCAAGTAATACTCCCTAATGTCTTTGCCTTTAGATGAATTGTTCTGTAATCATGCATTTTTTTCCAGTGTAAAGAAGATTATCAGCACAATTTCTAAATGGTTCAGTATAAATACTAAAGTAACTCCATTCTCTGACGGTGTGAAAATTATATTGCTGTGTATTGCTATCAATACTCATGAATAGTACTCCATGGGCTGTAAAAGAATAGACAGATGTCCTATATGACACTGACCCTCACATACTTGCATCCTTCCAAGTGATTTTCAAATTTTTATCCTCTAGAGGTGCAGCAGATTAATGGTTCCATGATTGTTACTTATCCTTCTGCAGAATACTACTCCCATGACCTCCTAAAAGCCCTTTCCAATATAATTTGTTTGTTGCTGATTTAGAATGAGATGAGTACACATTGCAAACTAATCTAGGGTAAAAAAAAAGAAAAGACTCATAATTCGTATTAAAACAATTTTTTCACATTAAAGGTTAAGTCCTATTAAAAAAAAAAAAGTGCCAATTACTTTTAGGCAAAGACAATATTCAAATAATTGATGGTATTGGAACACAGAGGAAATAACCTTGGAATTAACTTTGTTTCTTTGCAGTCTATGTCCCATCTTTTTTTTCACTACGAAAATTTAAAATCAATGTTATTTTGTTAAGTACCATTTTTTCCTTGCAAGTTTTTATCTTGATGTCTTTTAGCTTGTTTCTGCCAATCTGTAATCTAGCACCAGTTATTCCCCTACTCATGTTGTTTCCAGTTGAAAGCACAAGATTTGCTCAAGGCTTTTCAGAATATGTTAAGGGCTGCAACAGCTCCAATAACTGCATCAGAGAATGGGAAGTGGAAAAACCTTTTAAAGTTTTGCTAACAGTGAAAAACAGTATGTTATTCAGATTTCAGAAGTTGTGCAACATTCACACCTGGCCTTATTGTCTCAGTTCTCAATCAGATCTTCAAATCCTTCTTTCTTGGAAAAGTTTTAACCAGAACTTCAATTTATTTTAGTTTTGTCAAGACGTAGTAGGAAACTATGATAAAATACTCAAGTATTAAGTACTCTTAAATGTCTTATGTTAATATTTTCATCAGATATCAGTCTTATTGCTTAAACTATACTCTTAGATACTGTAAATTATTACTAACTATTGTAGTAGGTATGGTCCTGAGCAAGGACATGCTTTATAAACTCATTGAGCTGTAGAAATACCGAGAGACATTTTATCTGACTATACTGGCTTTGATCGCCCTTGAGAGCAGATTAATTGTTTGTCCAGTCAGCAAGATTGCAGTTAAGATGAAGGTCATTCCTAAATTATGTGAGATTCTGTGTGCTTTGGACTTTTTTAACATGTTCACAAACGATGTCCACCTTAAAATGCTTGCAGGTATGTCCTGGGAGAATGTCCACAGGGTGCTCAAAAGGTCACTGGTCATTACGAACATAGCATTGATATAATAACTTTGTCTTCTTTTTCCTTGTGCTTCACAAGTTTATGTATTAGTGACAAAGCTTTGCTGCCTCTACTCTCCTCATCGTCCTCTGTTACTTCACTTTCTCTGGCAGCTACAGAAGAGTGTGCAGAATGAAGATTCATGAGGGGTCTCTATTTCTAAAGGCAGAGTTCTTCCAGAGAATAAAGTAACTCTGTGAATAAAGTGCACAGAATTGATACCTGAGCTTGAGTTATCTTCATATTGGTGTTTACTGCTTGCCCAAGCTTTCTCAGTGGTAATGGATGCACCCTTGAACACAGGAAAAGAATTTGCATTCTTGGACGTACAGTCTTTGTGCTATACTGTGGGAGTCCTGGCCAATGATGCAAGAACTGAGTAAGTTAAAAATCCTCTGTAGCCTTGTGCTACTATGCCATACCATTATTTTCAGACTTTAAGGTACTACTTTCCTTCCCTAAAAAAAAAATTAAAAAAAAATGTGAGGAAGCAGAGTTGTAACACTACTCTTCCCTCTGTGATTGGCAAATTACATAGTAGACTAAGTTGATCCAAATAAAATAATATTTCAGTCTTCGAGAAGAAGAGATTCAAAGGAAAAAGTGATTGATCTTACTTCAGTTTTCCTCTCCAGTAGATCTAATATCCTTTGTATTTAACTAATTTAAAAAAAATAATTATGTCACAAACTAATCACAAGCATCTAGAGCTTTATTTGATCAGTCTTGCTACGTATTTCATGCACATATTTATAATTATTTCACTGTTTTTCCACATATATATATATGTATATACATATATATATGTGTATGAAGAAGTTCCTGCAGCCAGATCTCTGTGTTTATAAATTACATTGTGGCACAAAAGCAATTTATCTTGTTCCTGCTATTGCAGTACATACCTTTTTTAACATTGAGGTGCAATGAAAAATAGGTATTTGGCATACCTAATACCATTACAAATATAATGGTAAAGCAAAGCATTATCTATCAAAAGGTACATCAGAATGTAAATATACTGGTTTTAAGTCAGTACTTATTAGAAATGTAATCAATGTCTTGGTTAGTATAAAATCTTCAGTTTCTGAATGATGGCTCATCGCTCTAAATAAGGAGTGGCTAGGAAGTGCTTATTTGCTCACTTAATGATTAATGTAGTTATTTACTAGCTTCAGTACATCCAGAAAATTAAAAAGAGTTTTTCTACTTTTTTCAGAAAGCTTTGAAACGAGACTGTTCTTCTCTCATTTGTATAGATAAGAGACAGTTTAGGCTACTAGATATTATGACTACCAGATAATTTCATATTCATGAAGCAATACGGTGACTAGTGTTTTCTTTGGTACTTAAAAATAATAGATACGGGTTTATAGATTAAAATTATCTTTCATAGTACTAGAAAAGCATCTGTGAAACTACCTTCAGAAAACTCTTGGGTAGCAGAATTATTCAAAATTGTGCATGCTAGGAAACAGGAAAGGAAATCTAGCCAGATGTTCACAGATCATTAATCTACCTTGAGTAAGTTAAACAACTTTCCCCTTCTTTTAATAAAAAAAATCTTTATCTCGAAAGCAGATCAATTTAATCACTCTTTATTTTTTAAAAATATCTACTCATTAAAGGTTTTGATGGTTTTAATAATAATATACACATAAGTTCTCATTTAATGAGGATTTGGCACACTGACTACAGTGTAAAATCTTGAACAAATAAACGATTGAGCTGATCAAATGACGTATCCCCTAGGTCAACTCTTAAAAGCTTGCGTTTAACAGTTATTTATTTCCTAAAAAAAAAAAAAAAAAAAAAAACAAAAAAAAAAAA
>WHYT01015179.1:39365-62115 GCA_009806455.1 Tetrax tetrax | reverse complement strand
TTTTTTTTTTTTTTTTTTCTTTCCTTTGGCTCTTCTGAATATCTACAGAAGGTTTTCTTCTTGCACGTGTAGGTCTGGTCTGCATTCCTTGTTCTACATGAACACAATTATTGGGTAGGAGGAGAACTTCACAGAAACCGACCTCGTGGGGTGGAAGAGCCGGCACTGGCTTGCGGATGCAGAGCACCCTGTAAGAGCCTTCAAGCTAGGAAGTTTTGTGATTATTTTTTTTAATATTCCAGCGGAGTTGGAGACTGTATCAAGAAACTTCTTTGAAAAGGAAATAAACCCATAAATTACAGCAGCGTCTTTGCAGAAGGGCGAAGGGAGCGCGAGATTGTTTAAACGTGTTATTTGCTGACCTTGACAGTTTACTTGTGATGTTATTTAAACATTTGGGTTTGCAGGGCCAGGTTCTTATTTATTTATTTAATAAGCTGCCAGCTTACAAATTGGGAAACTTTTACAGCTCCTCTTATCTCCTGCAGAACCACTGAGATGGCAAAATATATTCTCCATCTCAACAATCCGCTCTCTATTTGCATGAGGAAATTGGAAAGCGAGTTGTTTTTCTTCGTTTGCATGACAATACCCGGCGCGCGCTAAGATTCAGCCTTTAATTTGTGGTGGTTAACGCGCGGGAAGAATGGGCCCAGCCGTTTGGCTCGGGTTTTGCTGCCGATGTCATCCTCGTTGTAATTAAAATTGATTTATAAGTAAAGGCAAAGAAATCGAAACTACCTGCTATTCAGCGTGCCGTCGACCTGCGGAGCACAGCAGTTGGGGTCGCCCAGTTCAGATCTCTTACTGGAGATGCTGGAGGAGTTCTGCTGAATTAAGTTTTCCGGGTTGAGCTTCTAATTAGTCCAAGATTTCCAAGTGGGTGGTGGTGCAAAATACCAGACCCAAAATGGGAGCAGGCAGCAGCTGGACCTGCGGTGGCTTTGCAGGACCCAACTGCAGGAGCACGAGATGTCCTCACAGGACACACATGTGGGTTTTCTAGCATAAAATTTGGGTGCCAGGAGTGACTTCAGCCTTGACTCGTTGCAAACAACCGGGGAATCCCTTGAACGCGGGGAAAACATCTCAACTCCACCTCTGATGGAAGGCGCGCCCTGCCCTTTGTAGCATCTTGCGTCATGCTGGTGCTACTGGAGATGGTTCAGTGGTTTAGGTGGGGTCTAGAAGCGTGAGCGGTGGAGCTTGCACTCCCAGGTTTGGGTTTTTCAGTCAATGGAGAGAAGCCAACAACCTCAGCGGACGATTTGTCGCGGCTGAAAACAGGCGTTTGAGGAGACTTGCCTCCTAAAAGCGCTCATTTCTTTCTTTTGACTGGAGAAGAAACCTCAGGTGATGGATTCATTCTTCTGGAGATATCTGTCCTGCTTGCCTCCAACAACTTTGAAGCTTTGCAGCGCTTTCCGAGCATTTTAAGAGGAATTCAATTTCCTGACTTTGGCTGTACGTCACGAGATTAATCCTCCAGCTAGAAGCAATCTGTTTCAAGTGAGACAGCGCAATCATAATTATGAAGCCGTTGAGACAACAAAGAAGTGTTTTGGACAACCGCTTTGGTCACGTAGGAGCTTTGAAAGGCAGATTTAGGCCAATGCCAAATAGGCTTTGAAAATCCCACTATTTACTCTTCAGAATATGTAGGAGCGGAGTTTTTATGAGTAATCCCTGTACTTCTTCAGCACGAAGGAATATTAACATGAGGTAGCCATCACCTGACTTTGTAGAAAGATGAAGAAGGCCAGAACGGACGGAGAAAGCTGTGGAGCAAATGAAGAATCCGTTTCGCTTGCCCTCTGTGAGCGCGGGCCAAGGCTGGAGAAAGGCTGAAGTCTTCGTCTTTTAAAAATAAAGGGCGCTGAGGAGGAGCTAGAGGAAACACGCGTACACATCCTTAATGACTGCTCTTACCTTGAGGGTGTTGGTTTTTTTGACTCATGTTCGAGTACTGGGGGAGTCGTTTATTGAAAGTTATGTTTCGGAGGCGTGACGCTTGCGATGGGAAGGAGAAAAGATGGAACAGCCTAAGAATAAAAGGTTCTTTCAGCGCTGCTTCGGGAGTGGGGCTCAGAGATGCTGTTGTGAATATGAATAATAAATACTATAATATATTTTATTTTAAAATATTAATAATCTGTGCTCAGAGTTCCCCTAAAAAAAAAGGATTTCTCCAACCCTAGTGCAGCTACTACCAGTAGGGTAGCAAGCGACTGCAAACCTACTTGAAGCTTCCGGGAAAAAGGAACCGGTAAGGATGTCGGAAGCATCGGGAAGCCGCGGCCACCTCCTTTCCCCTCCATCCTGCAGCAGGGAGCTGGAGTGGCGGGATGCTCCCCGTCAGCCCTGGCTCCAAAAGGGGAGCTCCCCATGGAGGGCAGGTAGAGAAAAAGCCAAAATATTTTTGCATATCTCTACGTAGCAAGCAGCGTTTGCCATTTATAGTATTTCAAGAGAGACCTGACTTTATGAAGCATTCATGAGCTTGGCCTCCCGGTACGCAATTTTTTATTTTTTTGTCCCTGGTTATTAGGAAATATTCAAATAGTGCAAACAAATGTCAGTCCGCAGAATATTCATGAAGTCTCCCGTTCGAGCCGGTCCCCCAAGTCGCTGCTGGCTGGAATTCATCAAGCTAATGCTGATTGCCTTCGTTTAGGGCTGAATAAAGACATCGCACTGAATAAGCGCGGAACGGCTTTTTCTCATTCTGAGAATTGGGAATTGCAAAGGCTGGGATGAATCCCGGTGCCGGCGAGCGACTCGTGGATCTTGGTTTCCTCTGCGCTTGACCATCTCGTGTTATCGAGGGCCAAATCCATCTCCTCTAACTCCTGCCATCCCGGCAAAACCTTTTGGAAAACACTGCTTTGGAAACAGGTTTGCTAATAAAATCAGTGCTTCGGAGCGAATAATGCTCCGTGGTGGGGAATCATTTGGGCCAAAAAAACAAGGAAAAGTTTAGCGCTTGGCCTGAATCTTTCTTCCTCTTTCTGAGGTTGGATAATAAAGAGCAGAGGTGGGAGAAGGGGCCAGCTTGATCCCAGGAGAGGAAAATTAGGGAGAGGAGTGTTCAGGCCTGGCCGTCAGAGATGTGATAAAACACAGCAGATGGAAGGTGAGGCTTCCAAACAAATCCACCCTAGAAAATAAGCGATACCTTTAACAGGGAGGCTAATTAGCACTTGGCACCGCGCGCCAGGGGTTTCGCTAGGTTCTTTGTTGTTGGCAAAGTTTCAGCGGAAACCAGATGTTTTGCTAAAATCCCGGCGTTGTACTTCGAGCAGGCGTTAACGGGGGGAAGCCCTCACGCGCTGCTGAGGCCGGAGGTCCAACCAGCTCATCACAGTGGTCCCCCCCAAACCCAAAAAGCTGTGGATCCGGTCTCTGTTGCAGGACACGTTCGTGAGAGAGCTTTGCAATCCCTTTCTGTAGCAGCCACTTGCTTTTCAGTAACCGTCTTCAGCACGCGAGCCGCCGCGGGGAGAAATAATTCCGGTTAATAGAAGCGGCGGGTTCTCAATGAAGACGTACGGCGCCTGTACGCGGCGTGCTCCTGAGGAACAGCAACGTCAGGCCGAAACAACAGATGAGGAGGATTATATTCTCTGAGGTGCGTTGTATTATCGCTCTGCCTCTTTGTTAGGTCATCTGGAGACACCGTCCTACAGCTAGAGGCAGATGTTGGGTGGGAAAGACCGATGAGTTGATGGAGGAGAAGGGAATCCCACACTGCTTTTAAGAGATGCTAATTAAAGAGTTTAATCTAGGTTTGTTTGCTAAGCGTCCCGAAGAGGCGCTGGGAGGGGAAGATGCCTTTGTTTGGCCACCACAATCCCCGAGTGGAGATGTGGAGAGCAATCACAGAATCTTTAAGGTTGGACAAGACCTCCAAGATCATCAAGTCCAACAAGCTCTCCTGGGGCTTGTGTGTGACCTTCAGGTGGTGGGACGGTGTCACGTAGCCCACCTCCTCTTTGCCTTTGGGGTCCCTCAGCCGTGGGAGCTCTCCGGAGCCCATGGTGGGACTGGGGGAAGCGCTGGACTTTCCGCAAGACCGCTCTTCCCAGGCCCTGCCGCCCCGGCTCGCGACGCTGAAGTGCTTCACGTAGTCATCGGCTTATGACCAAGCCTCGCTGGGTTTGCATGAAATGCTTTCCGGCTGCTGTTCCTCAGCCGGTGCATCTCTCGGAATGAAATATAAGAGACCTTAAACCTTTTTCCTAATTTTTCACTTGCTGTTAGAATTGCTGCCTAAGGATATCTGAAGAAGTCCTTGCCCCCTGTGGGTATGATCACTTAATCTTCTTTTTATTTTTTCCTCCCTTAATAAAAGCTAGGCATGAAAGTCACTGGCTGAAAACCACCGTGTCCCGTGCCGCTGGTGTCTCACAACGGTGTTTTTTAAGATCATAGCTCGTAACCACGGGGAGAGGTCTCTGCGGGGGGACTGAGGAGGAACTTTCTGTTTATTGCCGCTTACTGGCGGCTGCAATGTATTTAAGGAGGAAAATTGCCACTTACACTTGCAAAGCAAATCGGCTCGGTGATAGCTTTCCAGCATCTGTCTAGGAAAGGTCATCCCGGAGGCTTCCGCGCTCTGCAGAGCTTGGTTTTGATGGGCGGGAGGGCCGTGGGGTGGCCACGAGCTGTGATTTCGTCCGGACGTGAAGACCTCAGCCCCACCACCCTCGTGGTTGCTGGGTTTCTCCACGGCCTCCTGGCTGGGATGTAGATTTGTCCTCAGTGTCGTCTTCTCAGAGCAGGAGCCCCCCACCATGAAGACCCCCAACGTGTGTCCAGCAGAGACCCCACGGACTGCGTTTCCCCCCCTCCTTCACCATCTCCAGCTCTGCAGCCCCATGAGCCTGCCGTGTCCTGCTCCGCGTTAACGTTATTAGCCATCGCCTTGGCAACAAATACAGATGTGCTGTTCGCAACAGCGCCGTTTCGCAGCTCCCCGAGGAGCCTTTACCCTCGAGTGCGTTTAGCTGATAGCGAAACCGAAGCGGACGTAAACCAAGCAGGTTGGAAAGGAGGCAGTGGCCTTTTCTGCTCCCGTTCGGGCTCCAGAAGTGCAAATTATGGGGTGGGGTAATGGAGCTGACTGTCACCCCGCGTGGAAATCTCACCCGCTTCTCTGTCCGCGCAACCGTAAGGTGAGCGGCCTTACCAACCCGTAAAAGCCACTGCTGCGGCAAAACCGGCACGGCAATTATCTTAATGACTTCGTCAAACAGCGGCAACTGTAATAATACGGCTGCGTGTGTTTGTTTGTAAGCGCTCTCACCTTGCTCATCAGCGGGAATTTTGGGGAGCGGCAGGAGACGGGAGAGCGGGTTTTGTTTTACAGCGCGTGAAGCCAAACCATCTCGGGTAATTGCGCTTTGGGCGCCGTGGAAAAGAGACGGGAGCACCCCCGAGAGCGGGAGGGCGAGGACAAGAGGGCCGTGAGGGTGCTCAGAAGCAGGCTGTGGAAGATTTAATCTTGAGAACGGGGACCAAGTCACGATGGCTGTGGCGAGAGCTCAGATGTAACGGGAGCGTGCGTTGCCACGTTAATTGGAGAGGAGAAGCTTTGAGTGGTGTAGCAATTTGTTTCTGCCTTCAGAGAGCAGCCTGCTTGTGTTCCTCCCTCGTCTTACTGCCGCTTTGCATCTTCCTGGTCCCCTGCGGAGTTTTCCTCTTGTCCTGCACCACCTGCAAGGACTTGGTGAAGCAAAAATTTTAGTTTCCGTAGTTTCCCGTGCAGCCATGCCCTGATTTCAGCCCAAAGTGCGTTTCCCAAAGCGTGCGCTGGCAAACGGTGGGATGACACCTTCATTTGGATGTCTCCCTCCATCACTCCATCCTTCAGAGAGCGGTGGAAGATCTCCCTGGTCCTTTAGAGCCCAAACTCCAGCGTGGTCAGGCCGGTGCAGCCAGAGGCTGGGGAAGGAGAGTTGGGGGGATCGTCCCTGCACAGCGTCGAGGAGATGCGCGCAGCGGCGGCCGGGGGAACGAGCGTCACGTCGGAGGTTTGCCGATGACCCTGCTGAAGGGATGCCTGGGGCTCGTTGCAGCAGAAGTAAAACCTGAATGTCAGCGTGGCACGGAGCGGCGTTTTCGGGCTTGAGAAGGGAAAGCAGAAGTAAAATGCGTTGGAGTTGCCTCTCGTCTGGTTTGGGATTCCGGGCATGGCTTCTCCCAGGAGACGCGTTTCTCGTACTCCACCACCGCTGAATCCTAATCGAGCTGATGTTTGTTCCCCAGCACATCCTCGATCTGCGTTATACTTTTCAAACAAACACCCTGATGGCATTTTTCCGTGGGTTTCAGTGACATTTTCCCGTTCCCGGGCTCGCAGCCCGTGCTGGGCTTTTGTTGTGAGGAGAGCGCTGCCTTCCCCCTTCCCGTGGGCTGCGGGAATAAGAAACCCGTGCTGACACGGGACGAGGCATTTTATTTTCCTTAGCTGCAGAGAAGGGGGGTCACTTTGCTTCAACCAGCTTCTTTTTTCTCTCTTGCTTTTTCGTTGTTGTTAGCTGGGATTTTTTTTCTTTTTTTTTTTTTTTACCCTTAAGAGCGAGTCTCATCATCCCCTGTCAAGCGTGGTTGAGGTTCACCAAGAAATTCAGAAGTACTTACGAAACACTGATTGACGGGCCAACAAGGCTGTCAAAGCAGCTCAAGAAAATGAGGCTCTGACTAAAGATAATAATTAATGAAATGGATAAGAAGGCAAGAGGCCGGAAGGCTTTCCGGCTGCTCGACTTAGTAGGGATCATAAAGGCAGCCGGCACCTGGAGTAGAGGCTCAGAAAAGGAGCTGAGAGGTCTTCTGCTGAAAACTTTGAGACAGACACAGTTTGACGTTGTTTTCATCACACGCCACGTACTTCGGGGGGAAAAAGGCAGAATATTCCCCTGGAAAACGCTGGGATTGATGTACCTTGAGAGCTGTCGTTCAAACGTGCCGTACCTTCATCTTCCTCTGTAAAAGGGTCTCCGCTGCGGCGCGCGGGCTGTCGGCGCTGTTCGGAAGGTGACGCGGGGGCTAAAGGAGCCCCAAATCGCCCGGGGATTTGCGGGGTGGTGCATGAGGCTGACAGGTACGTTTGAATTTTTTTTATTTTTTAGGGGTTTTTTTCTGTGCCAGATGCAAATACCGGATTCTCGACAAAGAATCGAAGCGTCGAAGGAGGTAATGAGCGCGATGGAGCGCCTGTACGTTGGACACCCGCGTTTATAAATATGGATCTGCGTGCAGAGGACTTGTCTCAAGCTGGTCAAAACACAATTATTTCATTTTCCTCCCCGTTCAGGGTTGTTGTTGTTTAGGAATAAATTGCTGCTGCTGATTAACAAGGGCAGGAAGGACTGCGTGAAATGGGCTCAGTGAAGTGAGTTTGAATTTCCACTACAATTGCTCTTCTCTTCAACCATATGATTCCCTTTTTCCCCGCGTGCACCAGCCAGGTCCCGGTTTTGTTTTGCGCGCTGCTGCCCTGGGAGGTTTGCCCGCCCTCGCTGCGCGGCGAGCCCCGGGGCTGAGCATGCCGAAACAAACCTGAAGCGCTAAATTGCGCTTTCGTAAAGGAAGCTGACGGAGGAGGTATGTCCCAAAATCCCACTGCGCTGGCACCAAGGGATGCTGATGCTCTGGCTTCAGTGGAGAAGTCAGAAGTAATAACGCTGGATTTGTGTGTATCTGTGTTGTATATTCCTACTAACTACTGGGTGAATTCCTTCTCCTCTTGCTGTCTCAATTTGTTTGCCGTTACGCTCTGGATAAGGTCTTCTGGCTCCACGTTGAGCTCCTCAACAAGCCCACGTTCTTCCGTTGGTGATCCTCCAAGGAGGCTTTTTGCGTTCAGACAGACGCGTAAGGTTTGCTGGTCACTATGGAGTTCTTCGTGGCCCAGAGGGCAACGTAGTTATTAGAAGGGGGCTGTAAACTTGGTAGGAATTCATCTCCTGGTGTCTTCTGTGGTCTTCTTTAGCTCGTTCGGCTTCCGCAGGGTCACATCTGTAAATGAGCTAAAAATCCCACAGCAGATGGGGGGTGCTCTTGTGGGCGTGTCATTAGTCAGCGAGAAGGGGCAATTTAAGTGAGCAGAGAAATAATTTGGAGGAATTCAGCTTTCTTTGTGGTTCCCTGGCTCAGTTTGGTGTTGTTGAAGTCATCTGCAAGCCTGTCCCTTCTGCTCCATGTGTCCCTTCGCATCCCTTACCCCCCGGAAGTCTTCCCTTCTCTTTACTGACGTCTGCAGGAGCTCTGCAGCCCAAAACCACCCTCCTGACCTTTCCAGGACCCTGGGAATTTTGCATGGCATTACTAATTCCGGGCTATTTTCCCCATCTTGCATTGGTTTCTGAAAGGTTTGTGCTGGGGACGCCAAAGTCATTGACAAAAACCCGAGCTCTGGTAACGCAGCGCTAATGCAGACCCACGGCAGCTACGCCGAGCTCTAAACGGCGTAATAAATGTGAACATCTTGGGTAATGTGATTTATTATTGGCAGCATGAATAGGAAAATAATAAAACAATATAATGATTCCGGAAGAAAAATGAGGTTTTTTATTATGATTCATACTTGGAAGCTTGTTTTCAGGGCGGGAATGAGGTCAGGCTCTTAAACAGAGCCGTCGGTGCCGGATCCTCGACTCCGCGCCTGGCAGGAGATGCAATCCGCCTTCCCCCCCGGTTCGTTTCCGTGGGGAATTAGGCTCCCCGGTTTCGTTATCGCTAATAGACCTTGCCTGTTTCTCAGCGGCGCGGCGTATCGCAGCGCTGAATCGGTAAGCCAAGCGGGCAGGTCGTTTTTCCGTCCCCGGCCGAGGGAGGGATGGCGCTGGGAAGTGGGATTCGTTGGTTTGGCTCGGCAGGGCGGAAGGTGGGGAGAGCCGGAGGTGAGAAACGAGGGGCAGGCAAAACGCTGTCGCAGTTGGAACCTCCTGTTTGCCCAGGGATAAGTGAACCCATCGCCTTCCCTCGGCGGCGCGTGGTCCTACAGCTCCTCCAGAAAGGCTCCATCCGCCTTTTGATATTGCGTTCCGCTTCTTGCCCAACGCGGCAACGTTTAATGAGAGACAGAGCTAAGCAGCACTTATTTTCCTCTTTATTCCTCAAGACCAATTGGATTTTCCATTTCCGTGGCAGGTTACAATCCTTTGGTTCCTTTTCCTGTAATTTTCATGTTTGCCTTTTACTATTTCCGAGGAGATGGAAAGCTGTGGATAAGAGGTGGTAAGCTCCTGCTCGGCGCGTTACAGAGGAGCCGCTTGGAATTTGAACGAGTCGCCAGGACGGCTGAGGTACCGGGGCTGGCGGCCGTACGGGTGAGGGGAGGTGACGGAGCCGAGCGCGGGGAGCCTGTCCCACGCGAAGCAGCGCCTACGAAAACCCATTTTGTAGGCCCAGCAGTGCTAAACCTCTGCGCCTTCAGCGCGTTCAGCGTGTTCTCCTGATTGTTTGTTGATGGCTCCGTCAATCCGTTGTTCGTAGCTACGTATTTCCATGGGCCGGTGCCGTGTAAATCCCCCTCCCTCCCCCCCAGCCTCCTTTTGTGCTCCCGTGAAACTTTGAAAACGCCCAAACCACCGCTTCGGCAGGAACGAGAGGAGACAGATCTGCAGATACCTGCTCTCCTTTCGCGGAGAACAAACGCAGCTGGTATTTACTCATCTCTCCTCAGCAGATTTGACCTAATTTTGCTCTCCCCCAGCCTTCGTTTCAAACACCTGGTTGCGGCATCGCCAGCGGATCCGGCTCCTTCGGAGCGGCTGGTTTGATTTGACGGGGGGAAGGCGGGGGAGCCCGGCTACCGTGAGAGCCGAGCGCCTGCCGGCGGACGCCGCCGTTGCTCTTGCGTCGACTCCCACGGTGGGAGCTGTGACTTCAACCTCGGAAGCTGCTCAGCTCTCTCTGGCGCTGCCCGAACGAACGCGGCGACAGATTTGTTCTGGCTTTCCATTTAAAATAGCCCACGGCCCTCCCGCGCCGGCGCGGAGGCAGCCGGGAAGGGAGATGCGCTGATGAGAAACGCGGAGCCCCTGAATTCATTTTTCAAAGATGGCAAGCGAAGCCGGTGATTTATCTGCTGTCACTGCGGCCCGAGCCAACCTTCCCCGCCAGGTGAGCGACGGCGGACGGGTAGCTCACCGAACGCACGAAATGCAGCAAAGCCCTGTCAGGTTTCCTCACCTAGAGCTGACTTTAATTTTGAGCCCTGAAAGTAATTAACAGCACTGACTTGAAAAAAAAATAACGAACCTTTCTCCCATGCAGTCTCTGGAGCCTGGTAGCCAACTTTCCTACCTGTCTCGTGCGCTCTCCGTGAGTTTTCATGCTGGTGGCTCTCTTAGACGTCTCTGATTTATTGCCCTCAAGTGGGACCTTCATCCCCTGGGCTCAGCAGCTCAGAACGGGCGTTGAGAAGACCTTCGGTGTCACTGGGAAGGACCCACCGCCTGGCACAACGTGATGATTTTCAGAAGTAGTCAGTCTAGGGGCACAGTCACTGCGCATCGCCTCTCGTTTACGCAGGTCGGCGAGCAGCCCTACGTGTCCCTCAACCACACTATGGGATCGACTGGGAACGCGGCAAAGCCGGGATGAGATCCGCGGTGGGTGCAGAGAGGTTTGGGGGGCTTACGAAGCCAGGTGTGGCTACACTCTTCTCTAGATGTAACGCTGAATTACGAAGAGATAACAGGGTGTTGGGAGGTCATGGCCAAGATGTTGGACTGTAATACTGAAGATCTTTCTCAGTTGGTCCCCGGTGCTGGAATTAAGGTCTGATGCCCAGGGCTTGAGTGCTCCAGGTTGGTGTCTCCTGTTGGCTTCATTTTCTTAGAGCAATGCAGGTAGACCAGCAGAAAATGGAGCTGGAAAATCAATTAATAGCTAGCGCACACTCAAATAAAACCGGGGGTCTTTGCTGCCGTACCGATACGGGTTTCTGATCAGGATGGAAAGAAACGGCGTCAGCTCTTCGTGTACGGAGATCTCTCTTTCTTCAGGCAGATTGGATGGGAGCCGCGTGAGGCAGGGCCGCAGTGCTCACTGGGTCATCCCTGGCCAACAGCTTTGCTGGGAAATCAATCAGAAAACTCACGATGCTGTCAAACAGGGCTGGTAATTCTCTGTCCCGGCGGTACCTAGCAAATAACGGAATTTTTATACGTACATGGTTGGGTTTCTCCACCAAAAATGGGAAAGTAATCATCTGCCTGGGTATGGCTCGAAGGAACCTCTCCCAGAAGATGAAGGTGGTGGCCACAGCCTCTGGTCAGATTGTAGATTATTTTGTCTGCATTGCTTTTCCCTAAATCCCTTTTTTTTTGGCAGTTTCAGATAACTGACTTGTTCTTGACCTCCTGCCTTGAATTCTCCTGGTTCGTTACTGCGCGTTGTTAAGGAGCCGCTGCGCTCCGCACCAGAATCAATGCTGTTCAGGACGGGTAAATGAATCCTGTAGGCAGTCGATTATGCGCGCTTTGGGACCGTCTGAGTATAAAGAGCCTGCAGAAATGCAAGGAGTTATCTTGTCACTTAGACAGGGAGGTGAGCAGGCTTCGTAGAAGTACCCAGGAAGTATGGATAGTTGTTGCTATGGAAAACTTTCCACCTGATGCCTAGTTTAATTATCGAAATAATTTCGGAAGCAGGTTCCTGAAGACCTTTCTTCCTCCTCAATAGCAGCGTGACCTGGAACCGGGCTGTGCCGTAACAGCTGGATGCCAGAAATCCTGTTGTTACATCTGCTGAGAGGACGATGCGGTGGGACCCGTGGGTACCTTGGATTCGCCCAGATTTAATGAAAATTACACTGACTCTCTTCGCCTTCCCCTTTTCTTGCTGCGTGGGGTGCAAAGCCTGTGCTGCAGGTTGGGTTTCCAAAGCCAACGTTGGGTCTTTATGACCAATCAGTCAAAACATCTTGAGCAAGCCCACCATTTCTCATCCCCTGTAGCGTCCTGAAGCGTGCGAGGTACTTGCTAATTGATTAATGCTCTTAATGAGCCAACGATAGGGCTAGGACTTGGGGAGAGGGGATTGGTTTTAGATAAAAGAAGGGCGATATTTTACTCTGAAAAGAAACACAAAGCACTGCGAGACTCGTGATAAATCACGCGCTCGACACCGCGGCGGCTGCGGTTGGAATTAATGGGAGTTGCGAGGCGAAGTTCCCCGTCGTCTCTTGCGAATCTCAACCGGAGTTGGCGTTCTCCACTGCCAGCCTCGTGCGTCGCTGTGCCGTAGCGCTGGGCTTCGCGTGAAAAGGGCCCTCCAGCGGGCCGTAAACTTTACGACGCGACGGAACAAACCCACTTCGGGGGCTTGGCAGAGGGTAACGGGTTGAGTAAACGGCGGCGTATGGGATTAGGATTTTTCCACTGTAATAACGGTTGAGTTGATGGCAGATTTTGTTGTTGAGTTGTTTTTTTTTTTCCCCTCTCCCACAGAAAATCAGTTGGGTTTTTTTTTAGCGTGGGCTTTTCAGCAGGAACTGTCTGTTTTCACTCAACCAGTTGAGCGTATCAAAGAAAGAACATATTGCTAATTTTGGCCAAAATTTGATGGCTTGTGTTTAAACCAAGTGTTCCTTGTTCCTGAGACCTACCAGCTTGAGAAAAAAAAAAACGTTGATGTAGTGAAATCTTCGGCACCTCCATTGCTTTTTGCTGAGCTTTCTCGTGGAAGCGAATTTCCCGACTCGCTGCAGACGTTTGCTCCTGCTCGCCGTTCATGAGTTACCCAGTGCTATTCCAGCGCCTCATGGCAGAGCTCAGTCGGCGAACAGGCGCTGTGAAACACCCCGGAGCGGTAATTAATCGCTCAACCTGCGGAAAGAGCTGAAATTTAGAGCTGTGAACTCTTGCGCACGCTCCTCTCTGGAGCAGGGCCTTCGCCTCCTCCACCGTCGCTGCTGGGTGTGCGGTGCCGTGCGACTTTGCTTTTCTTCCTGGGCAGGATACAGAAAAAAAACATTTGTGCCAGAAAATAATGAGGATTTCGATTCGAATTCACAGACTACAAGGAGTTTGGGAGGGGAGCAGCCAGGGAATGGGATGGAAGCATTTCCAGGGCAGAAGTTTAGGAGGAGCAGGGAATACCATACAGCCTTTTGCCTTGGTCTTTTGGGAAAATGAACTGTTTTTTCCTAAAAGCTGGAAAGGGAACACGCTGGGAAGCGCCCATAGGCTCATCAGACGCCGCTCTGTGTAGCTGGAGACGCGGCGTGACTCCCTCTGCCCGGTGTGGGATGCTCACTGAGCACCAGTCGACTTCCCCCAGCCCTGGCTTCGCTCCTGCCCTGTCCTCGCGGAGCGACGAGCCGCACGAGGACCTCGCTTGGCCGAGCACGCGGGGGCCGCGCTTTCGGTGCCGCTCTCCCGCCGTGCCTCGGCGTGCAGGAGCGTACTCTTCCTTCCTCCGGCGTTCCCGGAGCAGCATGGACAGGTCGGCGTTGTGGCGCCGGACCTGCAGTTTCCATGAGCCGTCCCGTGAGCAGGCAGGACGGAGCAAAGCCTGGGAGATGGGGAGGAGGCGTTGAGGAGCGACAGGCAGAGGAAAATGTCACCGTTTCTCCGAGCTGGCGGTGTCCCACCCTGTGCCACGCAGAAGGAGGACGTCCCTCTCCTTCCATGGCTCCTGCAATACCCGTCCATGGTGTCTCGGCATCACTCTGCCTCCTCCTGGCTCCTTTGCATCGTGGTGGTAGCAGCAAGGAGATAAAAATACACATTCTTTTTTTCTAGGGGGGTGTCATCTGGACACCAGAGACCCGTTACGCAGAGGAAATGGATAATAAATCCCGGCTCTGGGGAGCTTGCTGTAGCTCGCCCTCTTTGCTGTCCCCCTTATCCGGCCCCGTCCCTCTTATCCAGCCATCACAAATTGCATGGAAAACATACGGGTGGGGAAACCATCCCTTCCCGGGGCCGGCCGAGGAAAAGAGCTGTAATTAAAACCAGGGATGCGCTGGGTTTCTAGCGTTGGGCTTTATTCCCCGTCCGCCGGCGCGGAGCAGGCCAATTAACGGGTTACGGGTGGGAGTTGGCTTGAACAGCGTGTCGAAAGCCAGCCGGGCCGCTCGGTTCCTTTCTCCGCCGTCGGACTTGCTCCTCCTGCCCTCTTGCCTTCATTAGCGGGAGACAGGAAAGAAAATTACAGCCCAGGCCGTTGGAGGCGAGGCTTTTTGAAAAAGACAGAAGTAAATAACGGTGACCTGGCAATTACGGGAGCGTTGTTTATCCCAGCGCTAAACGCAGAAGCCACAAACCTGTTAAACTGCAGCAACATGGAAACCTGTTATAAAGAAGATTAAAACCAGCTAGCCTTTGAAAACAGGGGTTTGTGGGGTTTTTTTTGTAAAGGTGATGCACGCAGGGTTGTTGACGCTTTCATCTCCCCGCTCTGTGGTACCACACCTGCTTGCCACGCTGGATCTGCGGAGGGACGTGCCCCACAATTAGCTTGAAACCTCTCCTGCTCCGGCCTCGGGCTGGGATACGTGGAACTGGATAATATTTGGGTTTACAAAGCGATTCGGTAACGGACAAACACGGGGGGATGGTGATGGCGGCTTCCGTAGCCAGGAGAGGTGGGCCGGGGAGCGAGCGTGTAGGCTGTGCCTTCGGCTGTGGGAGCGGGAGGGGAACCTTGGAAAACCGCGGAGCGGAATTCATTCGGATTTAAGTACCTTTTTAATGCTTAACTGCATGAATTATCTTCCCGTTAATTGGGGGATTTGAAATACCAGTGAGCATGTGCGCGGCCTTACCTCCGTTTTTTGCCCTGGGAAAGGGCAGAGGCAGCGAAGCCCTCGCAGGGAGACGGGGGATGCGGGGATGGTGCCGCGGCGGTCAGCTGGAAACGGCAAGGGCCGCGGCACAGCTCCTGCCAAGGCTTTATTGGAAAATGAGGAAAACCTCGGTTCCTCCCTTTGGAAAACCCCGCTCCTCCTCCCTGCTGGAAGGAGATGGTTCCTGCGGCCAAAGCCGAGGGTTCTCCGTCCTCTTTGCTGTGGATGTGCAGCGCTGCCGGCTTCCCCTGCTCTGGGGACAACCCAAGGAGCACGTCCCCACCCGCTCTGCTGGCATTGCTCGCTGTTCCTGTTCACCTGCTGCGGTGAAAATCAGTTTGTGAGAGCAGGGCCTGGGTTCATTTTGATCCTGGATACAGAAGCTCCGCTCGACAAACCCGGCGCGGGCGAGGTGTGGGACCGAGGACCCGTGAAGCCGACGCCGTTCCTTGGTCTCTGCCGTGCCAGCCGATGCTCTTTCACCCCAAGTTTTCCGTGGCGGTGGTTGGGCTGAGCAGCCGGCGCGTCGCCGAGTCCATCCGCCCGCTCCGAGGCCAGGACTTTTACGCTTCTCCCACCCCAGAAACGGGTTTGTCTAAGCTGTTCTTAACAGGAGGAGACGGCAAAGTTCTGGGGTGTTTTGCAGGAAGTTTTTTCTCATGTCTTTCCCAACTTCTCCTTGCTGCAGTTTAAGCTCATTATTTTTTATCCTCTCTACTGTGGACACGGAGAGTCGCTTCCCTCCCTCCCGCCACCGGCTTTTCATGTGTTTGAAGATGATTCCTGGGGCTCTCCTCGGTCGTCTCTTTGGCAGACACGACAGCCCCCGTTCGCACGCGTAGTCCTCTTCGACGGCGCGTCCCCCTCCTCCGGGCGCCGTCGCTGCTCTCACCCGGCCGCTCATCCCCGGCTCCTTTCACGCGCGGCGTTGCGAACCGGGCTGCTGCTGTATCGGCGCCGAGCAGGGCGCAGGGACGGCGTTGGGTCTCTTGCGAAGAAAAGGGAAGAGCGGAGTCTTCGTGGCCGGGGAAGATGGGCTCAGCCTGTTTCCCGCTGCGCAGGAGAGCGTCGTGTGCACGGGAAGGGGCTCCTGGGGCACATCCAGTCCTCTCCTCTCGCAGGCAACCGGCTGGGTTTGCGTGCTTCCCAATGTTTGGAGTAGAGCTAATTAAATTCTCGCTTGAAACATCGGTGCCTCTGCTTTGCCTGCCTGTGATTTGACAGCCATCTCAAAGAATTGGTGTCTTCAGCTCTGCCGTCCCACTCGCCTTTGCGAACTGGCCCTGGTTGTTCCATCAGCTAGGTGGGTAAGCCTGAGGGAGGATGAATCTCTTGGGTTTTTTTTAGTTTTTTGGTGGTGGTGTGATGGAAACTCATGTTTCCTTCCAGCCCAGCCCATCCATCTTGCAGGATCAGGGCAAGCTTTGAGGAGAAAGGAGCTGTCGTGCGGTCTCCTTCATACCAACGTACCATACTAGGCGTCGTACAGGTGGGATCATCGGTCCCCATCCTTTCGCTCGTGCCACCAACGCTTGTGAAGACATCTTGGAGGATCCTTGGGGAGCGGAGGTCACCTACGTAGGGAGCAGAAGGAGCGCTACCTGAGGTACAGGGCTGCAAGGACACCTTTCCCTCTCATGCCTCAGCCAGAGCGGTGGGAGTTGGGGGTGTTTTCAGCGAAGGTTGTCCCCAAGCTGCCTGGAAGCTCCTCTCTGCTCGTTCTCCTAATGAAGCGCTCGTGTTTAATCACCCTGCGCCCGCGGATCAAAGGCCGAGGGGTTTGGCGAAGGGACCGTGCGTGCCCTCAGCGATGGCGCAGTGAATCATTTGCGAGCAACCCAAGGGCTAAAATATGTTTGCGGCAACTGTTTCTCCAAGAGTCCGTTCATAAAAAACGAGGGTTCCTAAATAACGAGGCTTGGGCGCGGAAAGTTCATAAACACCAGATCCTGTGGAACAATTTGCTGCCAATAATTCCCTGTTGTGGGGTTTTAGAGAGGGCAAGGGGGGAAAAAAATGCAGCGTTCTCCTCTCTGTCACCTTATAAATGAATTAAAAAAAGCTGGAGAATGATCTGCCCTCTTCCCAAGACGTATTTTTGGAGCAGACATCCTCCATTCCCATGCAAACGTGAGCTCCCCTCTGGGCGATGGAGCAGGATACAGCTGGGCGACGGAGTGGGATACGGCTGCGTGCGCGCGGAGGGGAGGCAGAGGAGGATCGCGAGGAAGCGTCACGAAGACGACGCGCTTGGACCGGGGAGGAAGATGCGCTCTGACAAGGATAGATGGAATGAGGTTGTTGCCAGAGAAAATCTCGAGGAACCGCCAGCCAAGCTGGGGCGGGGAGGAGGCTTGGACGCAGCAGGCATGCAAATCTCCGTGTGTTTTTTGGGTTTGAAGTGGCAGAAGAGCGCGGAGGGGGAAAAAAACCCAAAGAAGCTTTGTCAGGTCTGGCATTCCTTTTGCATCCGAAAGCGGGTATTGATTTTCCACCCGTGACCGCTATAAATGAGAATTTCAGCGTCGCGGCTGAGGCCTGCGCCGCTGGTGTTTCTTATCTCTTTAAACACGATTACCCGCGCTTCACGGGCTCCCGGTTAAAACCGTAATGAACTTTGCCAGCCCAGTCAGTCCGTCGGCTCGGGCGTGGCGGGCCGCGTTCCTCGCCGCTCTGTCTCCAGGCTACGGCTTTATTGACTTACTGCTAATTTTCTTGTCAGGGTAACGCTTCCGATTGAGATTTAAAACAAACTGGGAGGTTGTTGACGTGCTGGAGATTAGAGGCCTAAGGCTTTGTGGTTTGAGGAAGATGGGTGGGGATTTATTTTGGGGGGAGAGGCGGGGGGCGTGGACGGTGGCGTGCGTACTCGGTTTCGGTTTGAACCATAGAGTGGTTGGAAGGGACCTTCAAAGCCCACCCAGTCCAAGGAGCAGGGACATCTCCAACCGGATCAGGTTGCTCAGAGCCCCGGCCAACCTGGCCTGGAACGTTTCCAGGGATGGGGCATCCACCGCCTCTCTGGGCAAAGCTTTTCTTGGAAGGCCGGAGTTGTTTGTGTGGAGCAAATCCCTTCTTCCACGCCAACATCTGCTGCTCTGGATTTGCTCGCAGGGGAAACGTTAAAAAAAAAAAGACGACAAAAAAGAAAAAAAGAAATAGATTATTCCCACTGCATCAAGCTACAGGCGGCTGCTGGCTGCAATTTTCTTCAATTTCTTGCCGTGAAAAGCCAGACCGTTCATTTTGTAAGTGCTGCTTTTGTGTGTGACCTGTATTTTGAGAACTGATGGGGTCACCGCCTCCCTCCTCCCAACCTGTTGAACCAGAGCGTGTTTGAGATCTGTCCTAGATTGTATTTATCTCTACGATTATTTAAAAAGCAAGGTAGCTATTACTAATAAGACAGTGTTCTGTGATGGTTTTTGATTTTTTCTTTTTTTTTTTCTCCTCCCCTTTACTCTCCTTTGAAAATGAAAATTCTAGCCTGGCTCCACCTGCCCACGAAAGCGCTTTCCTTCACGTCCCTGTCCTTCAAAGCTGATGTAGAAAGCGCGTAATCGTTCTTCATTCATCCTCTCCTGACCCTTTTCTATTTTTTCCCCCGCTGTTGGTTGCTGGCTGGCAAGTTGAAGATGCCGTAGCTTGTCAGGTAGTGCGGAAGCCGTGATACCTGTGCGTACGGACACAGGCAATTCCAGCGCGCGAGGTGTTTAACGACAGCTCCCAGTCCCGTTTGGGCGGAGGTGGAAACCGGTGCTGCAGAGCCAGGTGAGACCCAGCAGCCCAGATTCCTCCATCTTCTGCGCTTCTTTTGATCTTTATCAAGTTTGGGGTCTTTTTTCCCCATCAAAAGTTTTTTTTTTTTCCTTTCCCCTTTAATCTCACTTTCTATTAAAAGTCTTCCCAGAGCTAATGTAATAAATTTAGATCCAAAGCCAGATGCACAGCAAAACTTTTGGCAGGGAACACTCTATCAGAAGACATTGCAAATGAAATATGCTTTCCCTTGGGGATTATTCTACAGTTTAATTTAATTTGATATTTCAAATTAAATTAATTCAAATGGTTATGCGGTTTCCAGGGAAAACAGACTTCATTTATGATGTTCTGCCACCGAATTGTTTTGCTCCTATCATATATCTTATATTGTTAGCCAGGAATGATAAGTAGTGACAACGTAGGGTTTTTTCATGTCCTTTGTTTGGCAATTCCTGTCCTAAAGGGAACGGAAACATCTCCTTGTGCGGGGACTTCTCGTGTGGTTACTCCAACGCGTCCACTGAAATCTTTTTTTTTTTTGGCTGGAAATTAGATTTTCATCAAAATGTGGTTTAAAAAAAAATAACGTGCTTGCTTTGAGAAGGTTTTGTTTTTGTGGAACTCTGCTTCTTGCTGGTTTTCAATTTGCAGATGAAAAGATAGCGATGCGTTGTTTGGGACGGAGATTTTGATGCACCAGGCTTTGTAGCACGGGGAGGAGAGGCATCAGAAAATACACACGGTCCGAGCTGGCTCGCTGGGTTTTGGTTTGGAATTCTCCATTTTTCAGCAAGGAGTCATTTTTAAATTTTATTTTTTTTTGCAGAGGCACAGGTGGGAACATTTCTGCACTTTCCAACCAGGTGTAGCTTAGCCCTGCGCAGAATGTAGGGCGTTGTGTTGCGTTTGGAGGGCGTCCGTTGCCTTTCATCCTCAACGTGCTAAAAAAACAACCCAAAAAACCCAAACCTGAATAGTTCTGCTCCTGCTGTGCCCCTTCCCTCACGTGACTGATGTTCTAACACGGACTCCCATGGGATCCCTTTATCATCACCTCACACTGCTTTTGAAGTGACTGATTTTTATTTACCGTGGCTTTTCTCCGCCGGCTCTCGTCGTCCAGAGTCACCGAGGAACTTGCACCAAACTCTGAGGTGCGTTAAGCCGAGGTAATTCCGAGAAGCGTTTGCGTCTGGAAATCTGTGTACGCGCTTTCCGATCTGCTGGCCTGTAGAAAAGCCGTTATTCTCGACAGGGGGCAAAAATATCGGTCATATCACAAGAGGCTTTGGAAGAGAACATCAACCTGGTTTCATTTTCCAGTCAACTGAGATAAAATATTTCCTCTACAAGATGTTTAGGTGTTTTAGGAAAAGAAGTGATGTTTATTTGTCTAAAGAGACGCGCACTCAAAAGTTCTGTGTCGTGCTTGTGGCTTTTTTTTCCGTTGTGAATGGCTTTGTAGGGAGAAATCTCTTTCTCATCCATCCAGGCTGTAGATTAGAGAAATACAAAAAGAAAACGGGGCTGAGTCTGCTAACGAACGCGCAGGAGAAAAATGGGAATCGGAGCATCCCTCCTGAGGAGGAAGGCTGAGGATGTGATCCAGAACTCCGTGTAGCCCTAAAGCGGGAGGAGCGGGAGATTTCGATGCCCCCGCTCTCGTATTCGCAGCCTGGTGCTCCAGGCTTTTGTTGAGCCGTGGCTGTTCCCCGGGCGGTTTTGGGCGCGAAGGGAGGCGAGGCGTTGCCCTGGAGAGCTCGCGGGGGGACGGACGGTGCGTGGGATGGGGACAAAGCAGGGTCAGGGCTTGGAGGGAGGGTTGAACCCCCCCCCCGCCATCCATTTTGCAGGCTCATCCCCATCCCCAGGAATAGCTGTAGGAGGTCCCTGTTACCCGGCGCTGCGAGCAGATGCCACCCCTGCTTTTATTTATTTATCTATTTATTTTTTCCCGCAGCAGCGTTTTATCTCTCAGCAAAGTCACTGGTTGTTACTGGGGGGGGGGTAAGCAAATCAGCGGACGAGGGCAAACGCTTAACCGAACTGAGCATCCGGGAGGCAGGAGCTGCGGCAGCGGAACGGCGCTTGGACCCAGCTCTTCTGCGTTTAACGTCGTGCTGGTCCGAAGCTCCTTTCCCAAATCACACATTTCTGGTTTAATTTTTCACGCCGTTGTTCCAGCAGCTCGGGGTAAACACAGATGTTGACTCTTTGCTGGATGGCAATTCTGGTCTCAGCTGATGCGGTGCTCGTTGAAGCCAAACTGATTTCTTCATCCACTGAGGAAGCTTAATTATTCTGGATCGTTTTAGCCACCCCATGGTGGTTCACAACCAGGTATCTCCCAGCCCAGGTACCTTCTAACGCTGGGAATCATCAGGGGTAGGAGTGAGAAGGGACAAATACACTCTTATTTACTCATCCCTTGACCCACGTAGAGACCACCACCATCTGTAATTACTCCAGGCTTGAGTTTGGGGTTGTGGGCATCAACGCATCTGTCAACGCTTCGTGCTTATCTCGTGGGAGCTGCCCGTCGCCCGTGGGATGCACCGACCCCGCTGGCGGCTTGGTCCTGATTTCAAGTGCTGCACGCTTGAGCCCACCACATTTGGTTTGTTTTTTTTTTTATTTTACGCTGACCTCTCCTCTGTCTAAGCAGAGTTGTCTTGGAGTTTGGCCACGGAGCTGAATTCGCCGCTCTCCCTTCCAAACCGCAAACAACAGCTCCGTCCCCCTGCCAGGAGTTTTCCTCCTCGCTCCGCCGCCGTGCAGAATCGGAGGTGTCCCGTTCTGCAAACCGGCCGTGGCCCCCGCGGCGTCGCGTGCGCTCCCGGCGCCGGTGGTGCTCCGCGGAGATCTACGGCTTGCCCAGCGGCGTCTCGACTCGCAAACTAATTAAAGTTCATGTCACACCGGGAAGATGCAAAATGCTCTCCGAGTGCTAGATGTTATTATTTTAAGCCTCTCTCCCTTTTCCTGAGGCGCAGCAACTCCCTGAATCCCAGCTGGCACACCACAGCCAGCCACAAAACACCGCTAATTGGGTGTTTCTCCCGTTGACCTCATTTCTCGAGCAGGCGTTGGCTAGGTTTATTTCTGTGGGTTTGGTTTTTTTTTTTTTTTCTGCCAAGAGGGCCCAGAAACTAGATAAACAAAAACCCGCCACTTGATGAGCATCATGGCCAACCCTTGGTCATACCTGCCCTGTTTCAGGGCTGCTCTTCCACCACCATCGTCCATTTTACGCATCCGAGGAAATTAGGGGTAGAGGGAGATGGGAAGGAGGAGATGAAGGGTAGAGTGATTTTTCTGGACGAGGTTTCATTTGGAAGAGGTCTCAGAGAGGTGGGACCTAGACTGTTGCTCCTTCCCGTCAGCAAGACGTTATCAACTCTACAATCCTTGAGATGTTTTGTCGCAACAAGATTTGGATATGGAATGACATCTTGTGTTGCCAATTCCCCTTCAAAAGATAAGGTCGGTTGAGCCGTTCGTTAGTCGGCTTTGTTCCGAACTGGTTCACCTCCCAAAGAATCGCGTAGTATTCCACTAGTTCCTTAATTACCTAGCGTGATTGGGAAGGCGCCTCCTCCTCCAGCAAAGGCTCGGTGACGCCTTGCGGAGGTGGCGGGTGGAAACCTCTCCCTGGTGATCTCCAAGTGGCTCCTTTTCTTCTTTTGCGCTCGTATTTATGAAAACATATTTTATTCCGCGCTTCGGATTCTGCCCTGTCTGCCTTCCCCAGCATTAATCAATTGTGCTGGTTTCCCCCGTAGCGTTCATTACTTCCTTAAAAATGAATGTGGAGAGAAAACACAATTAGATGCTGCTTTGGTTAAATAATACCTTGAAAGAACCAGAACAATGGCTTTAAAATAAGGAGGGAGTGAAGATCGCACAGTTTGAACTAATGATGGAAATTACCTCGGGTTAAGTTGGATTTTAAATGAGAGGTTTGGGGGGATTTTATTTTTTCTTTTCTTTTCAGTGAATTATGACAAATACAGAGGCCTGCTGGATGGATGATTAGATTTTTTTTCCTCTCCCATCCACACTGAAAAATGAAATATTTCTGTAATATTAAATCCGTCAAATTGATCAAAGTGCGGTGTCAAAAAACGTTGTAAGCGCTTCTTCTCATCCACCCCCCTCAGCGACTGCAAAGCAGAGACCTTT
>WHYT01015179.1:863-39345 GCA_009806455.1 Tetrax tetrax | reverse complement strand
GCACGGCCTCGGTGAGCGACTGCACGCTCCGCTTCGCCCGGAGGAGGGTCTCCAACAACCCCGCAGAAACGCGGCGAAGAGATGGATTGCTGCAACTCTGCTGCTTACCAAATTAGAAACAATTTAAGGATTTAGGGATTAAGTGCCATTAATTACTGCCCAACAAATGCTGAACTACAATGGAGCACTTGTGGAAATGGAGAGAGAAGTTCTGCGTGAATACTAAATGGCTTCATTAATGCTCGGTGCAGTTTCATTGAGTGATAAATTAATTCGCTTGACGCTCCAAGAATTACTGAGCGAGACCGCGAGCGCACGTGATGCGCGGCTTCCCCTTGCCTCTGCCGAGCGAGTCGCGCGGGTGGGACGCTCCAGAGCAAGGTACGTTCGGTAAAGGAAAAGTGAGGAAATTGGTTTCCTGAGTGAGGAAAATCCCAAAACGCTGCTCAGCCTCATCTGGAAAACAGTGGAGCGTTGGGAGGTCAGGATGAGAGCAGGGGAGTCAAGGTTGTCATCTCCAGCCCATGGAATTGTGGACAATGCGCCCTTGCGACCCGGAAGCCCAATGGCATCCCGGGCTGCGTCAAGAGAAGCGTGGGCAGCGGGGCGAGGGAGGGGATTCTGCCCCTCTGCTCCGCTCTGGGGAGACCCCCCTGCAGCGCTGCATCCAGCTCTGGAGCCCCCAACAGCAGAAGGCCGTGGAGCTGTTGGAGAGGGTGCGGAGGAGGCCACGCAGATGCTGAGAGGGCTGGAGCAGCTCTGCTGTGAGGCCAGGCTGGGAGAGCTGGGGCTGTTCAGCCTGGAGAAGAGGAGGCTCCGGGGAGACCTTGTTTTTACTCTGAGGGTGGTGGAGCACTGGCCCAGGCTCGGAGCGTCCCAGGCGCCTCGGCATCGCTCCAAGGCCGTGTTTACCTAGGCCTGGAGAAAGACTTTTTGCTTCCAAAATCGACGGGAGGCGCGTCTCGCGTGGGAGCCCAGCAAAACAGTGACAGCTTGGAACTGGAGCCCGCTTCCCCGGCAGCGATTTCCTGAAGGAGTGGAGAAGGAGGAGGGAGCGGCATCCAGCCAGGATGTCTTGCGGTGAGTAATTTCAGTTTCTCCTTCGGCTGTCACGGCGTGACAGCTGCCCGGGCAGCGCCTCGCCGCCTCCCTTTAGCGCGCGTTACCTGGAGTTCAGCATCGGTTTTCTGTCCCTCAAGACTTTTTAGCCTTCTGTTGCGTCGCAGCGTTATCGATTGCTCAGCCAGCCGTGGCCCGGCGTCTGTATGAGGTGCGAACAAAGCGCTGGCTCGCCGCGCAGGGCAGGATGCTCTGAGCTTGGCTTCGCCGTCGGGCTTTTTTTTAGCTCTTTTCCGCGTCGGGCTTTGGCTGCCTCGCGCTGCGGCGTGCTCTTCCCGAGGAAATTCACGGTGACTGGAGGCCGGGTGGTTTCGCGGCTCAGCGCGGCGGTTTAGGGTTCCTTGGCTCGCTTCACGGTCCTACACGGCTCCTGGCTCACGTCTGGGCGGCTCAGGAACGAGGAGAGCGGAGAGAATCGCGTCCCGTGAGGACGTGTTCTAGATTGGCCATTAAGAAGAACACCTAATTACCAACCCTCATGCTGACATGCAGAGCCCAGACCAAAGCGTTCCCAGCGTAACGAGCTGATCGGAAAGCAGCCAGAGGGAGACGGCGGCGGCTTCACTGGGCTGGCAAACCCAGGCGACAGAGCTGCGCATTCTTGAGTGCCATCTTCTGGCATCTTGTGCGTCCACCAGTTGCGCGTCCGGTAACGCAAAGCTGCTGCCGGACGCGAGGAGCAAAGGGATTTCCTGCACTTTCCAAAATTTTTTCTTTTTTTTTTTTTTTGCACCCTACCATCCCTTTGGCTGTTGAGTACCCGCCTCGGCCAGCACGAGGAGCTGCGTGTCTGCCGGTCGGCCTCCGCGCGTCGCTGGTGCCAGCTCCCCGCGCCAGCTTGGGAAGCATCTGTTTCCTGGTTTATTTATCCCTTCTGCGATCACCGCGGGAGGATCATCTCAGCGACACGCCACATCTCGTTTCCAGCCGGCCCCTGAAAAGTTAGAAGTGCAAGTTGTGGGCTGGGGAGGAGGCGGGGGAAGACGCGGAGTGGCAGATGCCGCGGACGGAAAGGGGAGCTGGGGGAATGTCTCAAATATGGAACGACGTCGTGGCAAGGCGCAGGCAGGGGTAGAACGATAATTAAAGTAAACAGCGCATCAAAAGCCGGGCTAAAACTCGCATTTAAATTGCGAGTCAGTGCAGAAGCAGCTCGTGTAGCCGTGTATAAATGTGTTTCCAGGAAGCTTTTAGGAATATTAACGATGATGGAAGCAGAAGAGCGATGATTCAGACGTTATGGTATGTGACAATCCGGGAGGCCACCAGCCTCCTGCTTGGCTGTTGGCATAAGGAAGCTGCCGAGAGCTTGGATCGTGCCAGGAGAACAGGTTTCCTTCCAGGGAGATTTTGGGAGAGAGGGATCCTGAGGTGAGCAAGGATGGAGCCTCTTCTTTTGCCGGGGATGCGCCCGGTTTTCCGTCAGCCCCGTGGTGGGACCGCATCCCTGTAAATGAGGTGGCAGGGGCTTCCCTACGGCCAATCCCGGGTTGTGTCCTGCTGGCTGCTTCCCCAGGCTTTACCCTAATTAATTTTAAACGACCCAGGTCAGGTTCTCCTGCGCTCTTGCTCAGGATCCTCCAGCACGTAACACCATCTCGAGCTCCGCTTTGCTTGCCGCCGCCCGTTACTCCCGGCGATACCTGCTGCGGCGTTTCCATCTCCGCTCCGCCCGCTCCCCGCGCCAGCGCCCGAACAGAGCGAAGGACTCCCCGCCTTGTTGGAAAAGTCAGGTCAGGGCCGAGGCCGCGCGAAACAAGCCCAGCAGCAGCGTCGTGGGTGCCTCCTCCTTCCCTCCCCGGCTCCGCTCGCCGTCGGCACGGTTTGAATGAAGGGGCAGAAATCGGTGTCGGATTTGTCTTGATTCCGGCGCCGGACACCTTTGGGCCGTAGAACAAATCTCTTAATTACTCCCCGTGCCGTTTTGCCCTGGCCTGTACAAGGACTGCAAGAGCTCTGTCCTTGGGGAGGACGAATTCTCCGTAGCCCTGATGATGCTGTGATTTACAGAGGATTTCCCAGCCTTCGGGGCACGGTGTTACCGCACGGAAGCAATTAAAAAGCATCGTGAAGCGACCTGCTGAAAGTTCAGGCGGCTGCAGATGAAATGGGGGAATTAAGAGGCAGACCGCGGCGGGAGAGAGGTGTGGGATTGCCCTCAGCCCGTGGTCGGAGCGGGATGTCCCGGTGGGCACTGGGAAGGGGATGCAGCCTGAGGGGCTGGACAGGAAAATTGCACCCAGAGTTTTTTTTTCGCTTGACTGTGTATTCCCATAAGAAAAATGATGTTTGGGTATTTCAGGCTTAGGGTTTAGCTTCCCACAAGGTTTAATTTTCCAGAAGTTGAAAGGAGAGCATCAACCCCTGCTTTCCATATGGGGAAACTGAGGCACGACGCGGGGGGAACGAGTGTAAAGGTTCTCGCAGGCAGGGCAGGGCATCCTGCTGCTTTCTGAGCAGGCAAGAAACAGCCTCAGGGCGAGTGTCGCCACAGCTTTAACGGTGAAATATCCATGTTGCTGCTCCTTCCCGGGGTGGTAAGGAGCAGCCGGCAGTCGGAGACCTCCGTCTCCAGCGCTGGAGCAGCCCAAGTTCAGGGGGCGTCGGTCCCATCTCCCGGGAACACGTGTTACCTGGAGCAAAGACTTCCCCCCATAATTCAGTATCGCACAAAGCCCTTTCTCCAAGCCATCGTAGGTTCCGCAAGGACAGGATTTCCCTTTTTCCCCCCTTCCAAGCGGAGTGGCTGAAAGCCTCCTGTCAGGATTTTCCCGGCATGCCGACGTTGCTTTGACCTAGATCCTTAAGCATTCGTTTACTGCTGAAGTTTTGCGTTTAGAGGTCTTAAGAGTTTGTGTCGTGGGCTGTCTGGAAAGCTCCAAAAGGGGAAAAAAAAATACCGAGGGCAGCTCACGCGTTACGAAGGAAAACCGACTTGACGTTATTATGCCTCCGTTTATTGGCAGCCCACAAAGAGATGTAAAGAAATGTCAAAAAATCCCATGCGCACGTTGGTTTGGCTCGGGAAAAAATTGCTGTTTGCCTCTGCCCGCGGGCTACGCGTCGCTCTGCTAATGCAGAAGGCACTGAAGTGACCCCTTTGTTTTCCTTCTGATCGCTTCTGATAGCGCGCTCCGCCAGAGATATCATATCTTTGATCTCTCGGCGCCGATGTTAAGTCTCTCTTGAGTTCAGTAACATCTCCTTGAGATTAATACTTCATGGCATCCTCAGCACCCAGCTGTCCTAACCCATACATCACAAGATGTCACGCTTCGCACTCGCCCTCCTGCCTCAACGACTTTGCGCTGGCACAATAAATAACCCTTGGCCGGCTCCGCTCTCCCCCGTTCCTTGCGTACGGAGAGTTCAACGAGGAACGTGGAGACTCTCCGGAAGCGAGGAGGGAAGGGATGCTCCCGTGGCCGGAACAGGCGTGAGGATGTCCTCCAGAGGGAGGAGGCTGCCAAAATTTTGTGAGGGTTATTCCCTTTCTGTGTCCTGGGCGGAGGGAGAGAGGACACGCAGCGGTTTCTCTGCGAGGCCTTATGGGGAGTGACAAAGCGGAGCACCCCCGGGGTGCCCATCTGCCAGCTAGCTCCGGTCACATCCCGACCGCTGGGCGAACGAGCCCGGAAAATCACTCTCTGCTTTGGCTTTTGCTTTGGCGCCCGCTTCTTCACTTGCCTGCTCATTTTCCAAGGGCAGACCGGGCTCCGTTTGCCGGATGGGCTGGGTGGAAAAACACTTTCCTCCTTCCTTTGTCAAACCACGGTGCTGCAACCCTGCAAGAAGACCACAAAATTCAGCTGGGGATGCAATCTACTGTCATTTGTGCAGGAGGACTTTGCAGGATTATTTTTTTTTTCATCAATCTAGGGTCCATCACTCACTTCTTGAGCGTTCACGTGGTTTTGGTGGTGCTGCTGACGTGCCGTTGGGTGACCGTGTCGCCGAAACTGGGGAGCGGAGCCTCGTATGGTGTTGCGAAACGCCCTGGCCTTCGTGCCTCCTGTCTCAGAGCCGCTCTGCAAACTCAAGGAGAAGAAAAGCCCCCCGTGAACTCGCGCCCCCGCAGCCTCCCTCCTCTCCCTCGGCGCGTTCGTGCTTTCCCAAAGTAAGAGGTGATGCGGGCGCGCTGCAAGGCGCAAAAAAAAAGGCAAAAAAACCCTCCAAACCTGTATGGGTTGTTCCGTTTCTACCGGCTGGGTTGGCCATTTCTGTGCTGAATCTCTGCTGCTCCGTCTAAAATCAACCCGCAAACACCCTCGCGCTGATAAACCCGCCTCTAATGAGAGCGTGACGCTAACGGGGTCCAGCGCAGGTACAGCGTGTGCCTCGCGGGCGGCTAACGAGAATGGACGATGCAATTAGAGAGAAACCTCCTCCTTTTCTTTTTTTTTTTTTTCTTTTTTTTTCCCCACCAGCCTCTGGGAGAATGGGAGAATTTTTTACGTTCTGTCACAACAGGTAAGAGTATTAACAGTCACGGCTCGCTGCCATCTGCATTTGTTCCGTTTGTGGCGTTTATGATGGTTATCCACGTTAATTATTTTGCCGCTAAAGTCCCTTCTAATTTCAGAGCGCTGTTATTTCTAAGAAAGATGGATATTAAATATGCCACACATCAGCACGGGGTGGCATTACACCGTGCTATTAAGTCCTGATGCGAAGGCTCGGCAAAAAATAACTTTGCTATTTGTAATCACCGCGAAGTGTTTTAGTGCTGCAGCTCGGAATAAGAAATAAAGATGATGACAGGAACTGATTTCTTACTCGGACGCGGTGCAGGAGTTTACACAGATGAGGAAGGAAATCACCAGGTAACCCTTGGCTGGCCAAACCCGCGTTGATGAGGGGAAGAGGGAATCATCACGCGATGTTTTGCGCCGCTGCTTCGCCGTCGGGGGAAGAACTCCTCGCATCCCTCCCCTGCTCCAGCGTGGGGTCCCTCCCACGGGCCGCAGTCCTTCGTGAAACTGCTCCGGCGTGGGTCATCTCTTCCAAATCCTTCACAACTGGCAGGCAGACGTCTCTCAGGGTAATTACATCTCATCTCCTCTCCACTCCTTGCACCCGAGCCGGGCCAAGTCGGGTTGCCCAGCGGGAGGCCAGAGGGTGAGGGGTGCAAGGCCCACGAGGCTCACGCCTCCTCCTCTCTGTCCCCGCTCAGCGTCTTCACATCTTTTTTTTTTGAATTTGGCTTTGGCCAAACAAGGCATGGAGTCAAAGGACAACCTGGAAGGAGGAAAAGCCTTCTTCCATCCGTCGCATGAGTTGTTTTGCAGGTTACTAGAGGTTGTAGCAACAATGGGGTTAGGGAGCAATTCGCCGTGGGTTGGGCCTGAGGAAAGTTCTTTCTGATTTTCAGCGAACCAGTCAAAAAAAAAAAGGGAGAGGCTGAGATCAAACGCTACGTTTTGCTCAAGTCCCAGGTGAGATGTTCCCTCTCAGCAATGAGTGTTTGTGTGCAGGTTTCGCTAAGAGTGAGGGATAATTTGTAAATTAAAAGTAAACTAAAGGGGGGAAAAGCCCCCCTGTTACGTTTTCTTCAATCTCTCTAATTCCTTGGTTCCTTGAGGGGTTTTGTTTGTTTATTTTTGGCTGCTGTGGTTTTAGTCCCTCAAACCCTGGAAATTTTGGCTTTCCAGCATCTCCAGCGTCGGCTGTGCCTCGGAGAGGTGCTGCAAAGTACAAAAATTTCAGCTCAGGTGACTCAGATCCAGGCTCTGATCCCGGGGGATGCTCCGAACCGTCCTTCCGCAGCCGTGGTGGGCGCTCAGCGGTTTGCCGACCGAGGTGGTGGCCGGAAGCCTTTCCACCACAGACAGGTCCTCGGCTCTCGCTCGGCTTCGTGTCTCAGCTCCCAGGCAGCTCGTGCTCAATACAGAAGGCTACAGCGACCTTTCTCAACTGTTATTGTCTATTAATTAAATGCTAATTAATTATTAAAAGGCTATTTATTGAGATTTAACAAGTCTGCAGCTAAAAAAGAAGGAAAAAAACCTGGCGGTGACAGGTGTTACATTCCAGTAATGAGGTTCTTAATAATCAATTGGCATTTGTTTGACTTAGAATAACATTCTTATTAAATCTAAATCAACTCTCTACTTGAGACACTTAATTACATATGGGTTATTTTTTTTTTTCCTTGGCGCGCTGGGAGTTCCCAGCCCGCATCTCCAGGCGTAGACGGAGGAGTCTGTGCCTTGATAAATAAGAAAGGTGATGGTTATTCATCGAGAGTGCCACTTGAGGAACGATTCCCCCCGGCTCCTAGCCACGCTCGTGCTAACGGGAATTTTTAAAGGCTCGTTGGCTTTTCGTTAGGAAAGCCGGCGTTTGGCTGGCACCAGTTGGAGAGGGTTGGAGATGTCCTGGCAGGGGGTTGGACTGGGTGGGCTTTGAAGGTCCCTTCCAACCCAAACCATTCTGTGATTCTAAGTTTGGCGTTGCCGGTGCGAAGGCGAAAGGCTCCCTGCTCCGTCATCCAGAGTTCGGTTCCTCCGGGGTCAGCGTCGTCTGTTGAGACGTCATCGTCGGGTCCGTTTTCTCCTCGCCAGGAAACGGGAGGCCGGGCAAGGGAGCGACTGCTGGCTTTAGATGAAATTTAATTACTTCCCCTTTTAATGCGGCTTTTAGAAAGGAAACAAGGATCCCAACCGAGTGCTCTTTTAGCGCAAACAACAGCGGGGAGGGAAAAAAAAAAAGAGAAAGTAACCGACAGCAACAAACAATCTGTGCTATTAGGGGATCATTATTCTGATATTATTTATTTCAGACTTTTTGATTCTCTCCAATGCTTGACTTCACAGACTCATTTAGTTCCTTTCAAAAGCAAGGCAGTGCCGCAATTTGCCGGGAGAAAAGAGTGATAAACATTATCAAGGCGGGGAGGAAAAAACCCGGCGGCTGCAGGGATAAAAATATCGATATTTACGGGGCGGGGAGACGCGTGGGCGTGCGGAGAGCATCCTTCCCAGCACAGGGGCTGAGGATGAGGAGGTCCAAGCTGGGGTCTATCCCAACTTCACGGGAGCGCGAAGCAAGGTGAGGAATAAGCTGTTGTCTCTAGAAAGAGTCTGGAGCAGCCCTGAGAGTTTTGGGAGCTCCCGGAAAGCGTCGGATCACGATATCGTTGGGTCGCTAGGCTCTGCCTGCGTTCGCCGGCGAGAGCTGCTGTGTCCGATTAGTTGTATGGATTAGGAGAATCCCTTCTGAAGTTTGCTATCCCAGGGAAAAAAAAAAAAAAACGAATAAAGCTTGACTAAACTGGTTTGGAGGAGAAGAAAGCCCTCGCAAAGCCCAGTCACTGGGGATTCTGTCCAGTCATCGTCTCGGTGCGGCCGCGATGGGAGCGCAGTCACCTTTGAGGGTAAAACGAGCGGATTCCGAAAAGTTTCCGTCAAAGTAAGTAGGTGAGAAGTGCATCTTCTTCCAGTCCTGTTCTTTGTCTGGACATCTTCAAACCGGCTTCTCGCCGTGCGTTAGTCCCGACTCGCAACACAGCAGCCAGAATATCACTGCGTCGATTCAGCCGAGGCAGTTTGGGGGAAAAAAGCCCAAATTTCGGTACGCACCTTCCGCCGCGGAGCCCGCTCCTCTTCATCACCCCGCCTGGGGTTGGCAGGTTCACCTTGCCGGCTCAGACCAACAGCAGATTTTGGACGCAGCCAAATTTCGAGCAAAATTTGCCATTCTATCTTCTTTTTTTCCCTCCCCGATGGCAAGCGGGCCAGCCCGACCTGCCGACGCGTCGCAACGTGTGTCAGAAGGATCCTTAAATCTTCAAGGGGAAAAAAAACCCCAAAATCCAAACAACCCTTCGCCTGGCTGCGAGGATGAGAGCTGGGCTGCCGTAAGGAGCCGTAAAAATCCTGCTGATAGACAGATGGAGCGGTGTAATTATCCGCGGGGAGGGGTGGGGGGGGGAGCGCTCGCTGAAATTATTAGTGTGGGCAGACAATTAGAGGCTTTTCCAGAAGATTACCCTCTCCCTCCCATCTGCGCTCCGTCGTGGAGTTTTTCCGCTGACGGTGCCGTTTCCGCCCTCAGCCGTTGGCCCTTTTGCCCAAATTCCGGCTTCGCGTCCGTTCGGACTTTGCCAGCGTCGCTGAAACGTCCCCCAATTTTTCGGGGGGAAAGGCGCCGATGGGGCTTTTGCCTGGGGGTGCAGAGCCCCCCAGCACGGACGGGGATACCCAGGGGTGCCTCGCAGGATTTCCCGGGGAAATCAGCCCTTGGGAGGCCGGTTTGGGGTGAGATTTGGCAATTTCTGGGTTTCTCCAGCTCACCGGGGACATTTTTAAACGCCTTTGGTAGCGACGGGGAGCAGGGAGGGCGGGCAGCGCCCAAGGCTGGCAGCAACGGGAATGGCTCATTGCACCCCAAACTCACCCAAAATAATGATATCCGTGCTGATTGGGTTTTATTTCCGATATTTGATGTGCTGAAGAGTTAAACAGGAATTATTTTGGATGGCTCACACCTTTTTTTTATTTCAAAACCAAGTTAGCACATCCATTTCAACGTTGAGGGGTTATTTCTCACCAGTTTATTTTTCTCATTACAGTCGCTTCGTTTTGAAAACATTGCCACTGGCCATTTGTTGAGTTTTCTGAATTAGAAAAAAAAAATTTAAATGTATATTTATATATCTGAAGACAGGGTACTCTGATGATTCACAAAGTCCCGCGTCAGCGAAAATAAATTGGGTGAAAACTTCTTATTTTAACACACAAGCCTGTGTTTGGGGTGATTGGGGTCCCTCTCTTTTGTTCTTCACCTTCTTGGTTGGGAAACTCCAACGAGCGTCGCTGCCTTCAAATCCCTTGATTGCAAAACGCTAACTTGTACCAGAGGAGGTTTTGGTTGGATATTTGGAAAAATTTGAAATTTCAAAATTTCAAAATTTTCAAAAAGGGTTCTCAAGGGTGGGAACGGGCTGCCCGAGGGAGGTGGTGGGGTCACCGTCCCTGGAGATGTTTAAAAGACGTGTAGATGCGGACGTGGTTTCGTGGTGGGCTTGGCAGTTCTAGGTTGATGGTTGGACTTGATGATCTTAGAGGTCGTCTCCAACCAAAATGACTCTGTGATCCTCTACCCTTCGCCGTGGGGGATGCCTGGATGGAGGTGGTGGTGGAAGGAGCACCGAGGGTTTCACCAAGCCCATCTCTCAGACCTTGCGAAGCCCGTGAAGCGTGCGGAGAAACGGCCACCCAGCTCTTCTACCAGACGGCATTTGTTCTGGCGCCATTCGCTCTGGCACCGTCGGGCTGCCGTTGGCACCCGAAGCGCGCAGAGGGAACGTGGGAGGCTGCGTCGCTTTATTTGCTGCGCGCCGGGGAGGGAGATGCTCGCGCACCAACCTCGATGCTCTTTAAACGCTCCTCGCTGGAAACGAGCTGTGGAGGCTGCGACGGGGGATTCGGCGGCGCTTCCCGGCTCTCCCACCCCGGCAGCGATCTCCTCTCGCCTCCTCCTTCAGCCTCCCGGTGCCAAGGCTGCCGGCAGCGTTTGGCGCTTTCCGTCGGGGTTGGATTACCCCAGCAGTTTATTTCTTTTTTTTCCTCCTCCTTTCTATTTTTCTTCCCACTCTGGTTGGTTACCTTGTCGTTTCCCCGCCCCGTTCCACCATAAATGAGCTGTTGACAGCGGGAGAAAGATCCCCACAGCTTCAGAGAACGACAGAACGGTTTGGGTCGGAAGGAACCTTAAAAATCATCGCCCCGTCGCCACGGGCAGGGACGCCTCCCAGGTTGCTCAAAACCCCATTATTTTCCTTTTTCTGAATATATTCCCCCACCCTTGCCCCTGGTTCCACTCCAGCCTCTTTTTTTTTCCCCATTTTCCTCCTTCCACCGGCGCGCTGCCGACCTTTAGCAGCCGATACCCTTTACGTCCTGTCACGTTAGAAGCAAGAAAAGGAGAATGTCTTGAAGGTCTTTAAACGGGGGGGGAATTTTCTGCGAGAAAGCAAAAGCGCAGCTCGCAGTCGGAGTTTGGAGGAAGTTTGACAAGGAGGCTGAGAAGGCGGAGAGCGAGGTACGCAACGATCTCTCCCCGCTCCCCTGATTTACAGCTGTGACAATACCGTGCCGTTAGTGTGCATCCATCTTCGTGTACAAAGTAGGAAAAAAAATCAAAATAATAACAAAAATCATTATGTGCCTTTCAGCATTGACCAGCCCGAGGAGACGGGAGTTATTCTTAAGAAAGTCATGTATCTTCTTTACTTTGGCATCAACGTAAATAAAATTATTTATCTCTCAAATTTAAATGCTCTGCACCTTTAGCAGACCATAAATTCTTCTCTCCTGTCCCTTTCTGTATTTATTTCTCGCTCCATCCTTCACTGCTGAGTATGAACCCACAGCTTCCCTCCGCGCTCAGGGCAGGGGGAGGACCTCAGCGTCTTCTCCGTCCTTCCCCGCGCACATCTGCCTTGGGGAAGGATGACAGGGGCTGTTGGCTTCCCCACTTGACGGGTCAGCCCCGACGTTTCACTCAAAAGGGTTCTTTAATCAAAAGGGTTCTTGGCTTCTTGTGCCATCTGGGGTCTTCTGGAGGAGATGCCATCTGCGGTTTTCTGGACGGCACCATGGGACAGCACTGGGGTGACTGAGACAATCTCCAACCCAAGGTAACTACGTGCCACGTGGCTCGTTACCCTTTGGGCCCAACTTTGTGCCGCGGGCTGATGCCAACTGTTGCGTAGGAGCTCTTCGTAGACTTGGCCTTCAAACCTTTGGCTGGGTCTGCGGCGCTGCAGGTGAAGAGACGGCGGAGGGCGCAGAAAGCTGCACGGGGAGCTGTGCAGGCACTGCAGGGCAGCAGTGGAGGAGTGCCAAGGGCGCCCGGTCGTATTTTAGGGGGGTGAAAGTCTGAGGTGCTGCTTCAGCGTGGGACACGGTGAAGTTGGTTCAGCTCTGCACCAAGAGCAGGCAAGTGGGGTCCCCGTACGGGGCATCTCATCAGCATCCCCCTGGTTTTTAGCAGGCAAAATAAATCCAGCTGGAAACCCCACGTTTTCCCCTGAAGAAACTTCAGGCAGAAAAATCGTAGTCCTAGGACATCTTTTGGTGGGCAGAATTTTGCTCCTGCTGTGGGAGATCCGAAGGGGTTTGGGATGAGTGGTTTTGTCTCAGAACACGTCTATAGGTATGAGAGGAAACAGTCGCCTCACCTGGACTTATTTTTTTTTTAATTTAAAGTCTGTTTTTCAAAGCCTTCTCTCTCTTCCCCCAACCAAAAATAACCTAGCAGCAATGACATTTAAGGAAATTAAATGAAAACATTTGTTTTGAATTGACATTTTGACTTGAAACGTTGATTCGTTCTGGATTTTTAAGCCGGAGAGCAGCAAGGCTCTGTTGTTGCAAATGAGAAAAAAAAAATGGGTTTGTCTTGGAAAACGGCCGTAGGCTCTGGGGACGGAGAGGGGACGCTTGGCTCCTGGGGAGTCCCAAGCTCTGTGGGGAGGGACACGGGAGCCCGTGCGTCTGACGGAAAACAAGGAAAAAAAGCGAGTTTTCTGCTTTTGTGAAAAAGCTAGAAATTTCTGCAAGGGAGACAGGGAATCCATTTTTCCCGTCAGCCGTTCTTCATCACCATTAGGAGGATGATACTGTAGATGCGTTGAGGTTTCGCCTTCTTTAAATATCACTGGTATTTATTTTCGTTACTCGCTCATAATCGTAATGAAGCTGAAGTCTCCTCCGTGCCCTGATGAGGAACTTATCCCAAAAAGCATCTAGAAACGTTCAGTTTCTTGGTCTGCAAACATCTTTTCATCTCTCCGGCATCCCATCTGTCCGTCTAGCTGCTCCTCCACCGCTTCCTTCCTCTTCCTTGTGATCACAGCCACCGAGACCCGTTAAATGAACATCTTCAGAAAATCTTCGTTTGCATTTCAAATGAGACAAAAAGCACAGAAACCCACAGGGGGGGAAAAAAAAAAAAGAGAGGAAGAAAAAAAAAAACAACCAACTTTGCTTGGTTCCTCGCCGTTTCTCATGTCTGAAGAGATCATTAAACTTGTCCAAAGGTAGAATCTCAACCCTTCCCCACGCGTCCCCAATGGAATGACCCTTGGGTGTTGGCTTCCCCCGTCCTCTTCCGGCGTGGTTTGGGTTGGTTTTTGGATCATAGAATCACAGACTGGTTTGGGTTGGAAGGGACCTTCAAATGTCATCCATCCAACCCCCCTGCCAGGAGCAGGGGCATCTCCAACCGGATCAGGGTGCTCAGAGCCTCATCCAACCCGACCTTGGATGTTGGAATGGATTTGTGCGATGTTGCCCTCTAATGGCCGATCAACGGGAGAGCTGGGAGACCTGCCCAGAAAATCTTCCTTTCTTATTCCCTGGGAGAAATGGAATTTTTGGGAATAAAGGGGAGTTTGCTCCGTACCCAGCAGAGGTGAAGGAGAAACACATGCTACATTCTCCTAACGTCACCTCTCCTACGTTCTCGTAAGGTCGCCTCTCCAAGCCCCTTATCATTCATCCTCCACCCCCTAAAGAGAAATTACTAAAATCTGGGTTTGGGGAAGGGATTTTTTTCCCCAAAAAGCCCTTTCTCACGTGCCTCCACCCTGCAGAAGATGCCTTGAGGACCTCAGCAGACGACTCCCCGGCATCGCAGCCCTGCAAACGGGAGCTCCTCCATCATTTATTTTTTCGAAGGAGTGAAAACATTTTGACTTGAACTTTCATACATAATGATGAGGGTTAGTTACCCAAATCCACACATTTTCTTTAGTCGCTTTCATTTACTACTGTTTTAAATTATTTCACAGCCTTGCAAATCTCCTCCTGACAGCTGGAGCCCAGGCAGGCAAAGCAAGAGAGGGAAAAAAAAAGAAAAAAAAAACCTCCTAAGTGTTCATTTTTCACATAATATATTCCAATCCTGTTAGGTCGTGCTGGTGAAGGTAATATTTCTGGCATTCATTTAATGAAATTGACAGTGATGAATGGTTAATTATACAAATTACATTCTTATTAAATCCCCTGGAATCACTGCCTTAGAAAGTCTTAGCTGTGGACTTCTCGCGCTATATACATTTTTATTTTTTTTTTTTTTTTGGGAGCGTCTTTACTGCTGGCTGCTGCAAAATCGTCTTCCAAAAAACCTTGAAAAGCATTAAAAATCCCCTAGTTAAGTCAATTACTGCAGATAAGTTAATCTTAATGGGATGCTTAAACCCCTGTCCTTGCCTAAGTTTACTTCTCATCCCTCTCGCGCAGCTCTGGAGGCGCTGGAGAGAAAAGTTTTGCGGCGATTGTTGCGACAAACGGATTAAGAGCTGAGAAGTAGGGCTGGATGCAAAAATTCCATCGAAAACCCGTTTTCAGAAGAATTTTCTCCCTGAGCTTGTGCAGAAATTTCCCATTCTGGGGTTGGGGGGGGTGGCAGGATGCCTGTGCTCCCCGCCGGATCAGTTGCTGGGTGGGGATGCGACGCCGCGGAGAAGCGTGATCTGGTTACATCAGATCTCCATGGCTTGATCCCTTCCATGGCTTGATCCCTGTGGAAACATGGGAAAAAAAGCCACCAAACCTCATTTTTTCCATCCCTCTTGGGATGGAAAAGCGCTGCACAGCGCCATGTAGCACCAACCTTGAGCCTTTCCATGTTCCCAGGGCGTGAAACCCCTCTCCCAGCCGTGCCGACTCCTCCCGGTGCAAACCCATCACGGCAGCGGGAACCGCACGGCGCGGGATGAACTGGCGGATATTAGCCGGGCCGTGCGTGCTCGGGGAATAAATGTAATAAATAGACTATTAAGTTAAGCAAGTTTTCAGCTTCAGCAGGGAAAGTGCCCATCTATCTTGCGTGGCTTTCTGCATGCTTCATTACCGCGTGTAACCACACTGGAAAAATATGCTTTCTCCGTTATAATTAGATGATAAGTTCCCCGAGAGATGCGGTACCGCTGCCAACCGCCTGACGCTCCGCGGCGGCGCGGACTCGCCCGCTTCCACCGGCTCCTCGTGAAATTTATTACCGAGCTTCGCGTTAGACTTAAGTTAACATCCCTCAATCTTCTGACTTGGCAGAGTTGTGTAGAAGGCTCGCCGGGATTTATCGGCTGGGATTTAGGGGCTGGGGCGGGAGCGAGCCGTGCCAAGGTAGGTTGAGGGCTCCGGGAGGTGATGTTGCGGGATCGGGCTGCTCTGATTTCCCCGTTTCTGCGGAAACCCGGAAGGGATGGAGCGTCTTCTGCAGCTTCTCTTTGTGTTTTTTAATAATTAAGAAATGAGCCATGACCTTTTTGAAGAGGGAGGAGAGCGTGCGGCGTTCTTGGACACCCAAAATCATCTCAGGGTGTAGCCTGCAGAAAAGTGTCCGCTGGGTCCAAAACCAGTCACCGCATCACCTTCACAGGATCATAGAATGGGTAGGGGTGGGAGGGACCTTCAAAGGGCACCCAGTCCAACATCCAGTCACAGCATCTCTGTGCCATGGCCCCACGCGCTCCGAGTCTTTCAGCCAAGGGAAAAAGGGGGATTTGTTGCCTCCCGAATGTTTTCTCCTGATTTTTGAGGGAGACTGGCGATGCTCAGAGGTTGCAGGGAGTTTTCGCGAATGAACAACTTGCTTGGCTTTGGAGCTGGGGTTTCATCCGCCTCGCCCCGCCCTTCTCCCCGGCTTCTTTGTCTTGGTAGCGAAACGTTGAGCCCCTGGTGCCTGTAGAGCCTTGCGTAAGCCCAAGGCAGGCGAAATGACAGCGCCGCCGCCGCCGCCTCGCCCTCTTCTCACTCAATGAGCTTCATCACCTCGGTATAACGACCTGTATCACAGAACGGCAGGAGGAGCGGGGGGCCTTTGTGAGCCGGTTAGAGCAGGCAGCTCCATCACCAACCCCGGCTCTTATTATAAAATATTCTGGAAGTTAACTCAATAAAAAAAAAAAAACTAATAATGAGAGGAACCATCTCTGCCTTTGTTTATGGCTTCTTTAACTGTATAAATGAGCGTGAGGTGATTAATGAGGGCGATCTGCGAGAGAAAGATTTGCATGCGCAGCGCTTGAATTATTTCCTTATTGCATGTGCTTCCCGGTCCCTCTGTTTATTGTGCCGCTCGACGCTGTTTAATACAGAATGACTGAAGTTATGAGATCCTATTTATTCCACCTGACACCGTCCCCTCCGCCAGCTCAGCCCCTGGGACGGATAGCGCGTGCACAATGAATTCAGAAAATATATTAAAAAGCAATTATAAACTCCCTGCCTTCGGTGTCCTGGCCTTATTCTTCACCGCGCTCCCTGAGAATTAGCATAATGTCTACAGGCTCTCGTGGAGTTATCAAAACACGGCGAGGCCCTATCTTGTTTTCAAGAGCTGATGGATTCAGGAGTTAAAGGTCGCCAAAGGTGCCGTCGCGTACTCCTCCTCCGTGCCCTGGTAAACGTTACTGGTGCCAGTAGCGCGTTTCCCCCTCCACCAGCCACCCCAGGAGACAGCGGCAGGCTCAATGTTGCCGGCTCAGCGCATGTTTCTTGCATTAAGCGATGTCCTTTGCTCTTCCCACCACGGTGGCTCCGACAGTAGAATTTCATTATGTTCCTGGGCTGCTTTCCCCGCCGGTTTCTGGTTTATAGACTTCTAAAAACCTCTCAGACGGACAGGAAGGACGTCAGAGCGAGCCGTTCTCGCGCGATGGGTGACTCTTCTCGCCTCTCAGACCTTGCAGGGTAGGATCCCGTTGAGCTGGATCTCATCAGCGCTCCTCTCCAGCTCTTGCTCCAGAGCTCTTTTGACAAAGCCAGCCAAAACCAATGCAACTGGAAAAAAAAAACCTTCTCACCTGGATATCACGTTGTTTTATTATTTATGTCGTCTCTCACGCATCCTAATAACTAGATATGTTGCAAATCCACGGTAGCGTTGAAGCAGCGGGCGCCGTGCGTCTGCATCCAATTATACACAGGCTTTGGGGTTTCGTTCCGGCGCTGCCGTAATTCACTCCCGCAAACCTCGTCCGGGATTTTAACTCCCTCCCGGCGCGGAACGCTTCGTCTCCGTTAAAACCGAGGGCGCGCGCGGATTTATTAGCGTTTCAGGAAGCGCTGGAAGGCTTTCGCAGCCTGTCTTTACCCAGAAACTGTTTATCAAGCATCTTAATCCAGACCAATTTGTACACCTCAAAAATACATTTATTCTGTAAATTGTTTAGAGAAAACCAACAGAAGGAAATGGCCTTTGCTGCTGTTGAATTCATTAGCAGCAGACTGCCTGATTGCTTTTATTCCCTTTAACCTCCTGTTGTATATTTTCTTCGCTTGGAATATTTTCTGGACCTCGGCGGCGCGCTGAGCCGGATGGGTTCTGCGCCGGGCGCTTTGGGGGCGGCCGGGGGAGCCCAATCGGCCCCAGATGGAGAGGAGTCACACGGCATCGCTGCCTTCAAGCTCACGTGCTGCTTTGGCTCGAAGAGGTAGGAGAAAATAGTGACAAATTAAATTATCTTATTGATCCCACCTTGTGGAGCGCTCCCAAAATCCCTTAATCCTGCCCAGCTCCTCAGACTTTCATTGCTTCTTCAGAAGAGGGGGAAAAGCCCTGAGAAAAAAAACTTCCAAAAGAATTAATTAGTCCAAACTCGTGTCTCCTTACATCAGCCAGATCGGGCCGTTGCCGGAGCAGACGTCGGTGCTGAAGGTGACAGAGCTTCCGGGGCTGCGATGCGCTGATCTAAACTGCCCTGAACAACTGGGTCGTTCCTCTAAAGCTTACCCAAGAGGCGAAGCCGCCGTTTGATGTTCCTGCAGGGCTGGCTTTGCCCCACCCCATCACCTCGTCTTGCGCGCTCGTCTTTGAGCAGAAATTCTGTGGTTTCACCCTGGTCCTGGTCCTGTGGTCGCCTTCTCTCCAGAGCAGCCGCCTTGGAGAGCGGTTCGAGATGTCCACGCTGCGCTTGGCTACCAGGGTTTGACGTTTGTAGGCCGCGTGCTGTTTCTATGGGTTTAGATGTTGCATGCTGTTGAACCCCGCTTAATTTTTAATAGGGTTTGCCCGCTGATTAGGACGCCGTTACCTCCAGGGTGTAGGAAGGCAAGGCTCCCCGTAGCTTTGTTGGTGTAAGTCCGTGGAGTCTTATTCTTCTCTCTTGTGTTGGGGAATCTAAAGAAGAGATGAGAGTAACTGAGTCCCTGGGCTGGAAATAAGCCCAAAACTCCCTTTTTAGTGGTTCTGTAGGAATCTTCGTCCCCCGAAAGAGTAAGTCCGTAGCTCCGGGCTCAGGTATGATCCCTGCAAAAAAAAAACGAGTGGAGAGAGCAGCAGGGAGAAGGAGGAGTTGGTTGGGACTGGCTGGTATCAAGAGGAAGAGGAGGGGGAGAAGGGTGACGGAGGGCTGGAGGGGCGGCGTTGCTCAGCGAGGCAAAGTTTGCGGGAAAACAAACAAAGCGTTTGCCAGCCCGCGAGTCCCCGGGGAACGGAGGCGTTCAGCGCTTTGGCAGGGCTCCGGTGGAAACCTCCTGTGACCTGCCTCGGAGAGCAGGCGCTGGCAGGAGACTCCTCTCCCTTGAATAAAGTGAACGGGAGAAGGAAAATAAGAAGAAAGAGGGAACCGTGCTTGGGAGGGAGTTTTGACACTGGGAAAGAATATCTCCCTGAAAGGGACTCATCCACTCTTGGTTTTCCGCCTTTCTACGGAAAAAAAACCTCCTCGTCCCTGCTCCTGCTCCTTCACCCAAATCCCGAAATCCTCCTGGGCGTCTGCGTGCAAGCCAAGCCCTGATTTCCCACATCTTTGTGGGAGGCTCGGCAGGGAAAAAGGACGGATCCACCCGAAAGCTGCGGTCTTGTTTTCCGTCGGGGAGAGACAAAACTTTCTGCTGAGCTCGACTTCAAAGGCGAGCGTCGAGCCTGAAGAAATTCATTTCGGTAATTCACGTACAGCTGCGTTAGTCAGGGCCCTCAGTGTTTTATCCACTTGTCACCATTAGAAATTATTATTATTGCTGAAAACAGAGATGTCTGAGAGATAATAATTCTTTATGAGCCTCCCGTCACAATTAATGTGGGCTCCGTACTTGCCCGTTTGCCGAGTTTGAAGCTAATCATTCCTTATATGTGTTTCAAGCCTTTAGTGAAGTACAAATAATTTGAACTAATTAGCTTATTAAAAGAAGGGAATGAAAACAAATGGCACATGAATGAATTGTGGGATTTCGCGTGGAATTAATATCTCGCTAATACGTGTGGATTTGGTAAATTCATTATGCATTCATAATCAGACCTGATGAATCACCTAGCTAATTCCGGAGTAATTAGGCGTGAACTACTGACACTTATTTTAAAGTGCGCCCAAACTCGTTGGCTTTCTCTTAAAGACTCAATTATGGTCCTTGAGGCACGGGGAAGCACCGTCGTCGTGTGCCTTGTAGAATGGAGACCCGCGGTGATTTATGGCCGCGCTTAAGGAGACGGGAAACGAGGGCGGGATGCTGACGGGCCGCTGCGCTTTGGCCTTGGGGCAGCGCGCTCCCAGGAGACACCGCGGACCCCCAGGACTATCGAGAGCCGTTGCTGCCCCTGTGACTGGCTCATTTTTCACCGCCCGCAGCTCGAGTGCATTAATAATTCTCGTAATTATTTATTTTTGTGTTACCGCGATGGCACAGCGTCCTCCTGGTCCAGCATCCTGCTGAAGGAGACGGATGCGGAAGTCTCTCCGTCTCTGAACGGAACCTCTGCTGCAGATCCGTGACTCATCCGCCTCCAGGTGCTGAGGTTGTGTTTGCAGAGAAGATTATCCAGAGATTAATTGGAGAGGGAGAAGAGCGATGTAGATTCGTCATCCCCTGAGAACAGACATAGATCAACAGCGCTTCGCATTACCTTCGGGTGTTTAACAGCCACGGATCACCAGAGTACCTGAACACCTACCGTGTAAAATCAACAACCTCGTTAATTATGAAAAATAATTCACGTCACACCAGCCTAAACCCACTCAAATCTCCGCGTTCGTTCCAGAGGCAGCCGTATCGCTCCTGCACTCGCGCCGGGGCTGGGGGCCAGCACGATGTCTTTTTTTTTCCCCTTTTTTTCCCACGCCTTCTCCAAAAAGTTGGGCTGGGAAGGTCTGGGCGGCACCTGACGCCCCCCATGCTCGTCTCACCCGCGTGTTCCCGTGGCGCGACCCTTCCTTTGGCGGGCACCGGTGCCCTTCAGAACCAGCAAGACGTATTCTGCGCGCGCCGAGAGCGCGAGCCTGGGTCCGCTCAGGGAGGGCTTGCGGTGCCGCGCGCGGCTCCAACGTGCAGCGCAATCACGAAGAATAAACAGGAGAATTGCTGAATGCTTCACGGTGATGGAGTGTTGAAAATTAGCACCGGAGTTAAGCGCTAATAAGATACATAGCACTGCGTAAGCCCGCCGAATTTTATATAGTAGAATCAAGAGTAAATAAAATTACAATTTAAACAAAGGCAGATAATTTAATTATCTTGTAGGCACAGTGCTAAAATGTGGAGTGATTGGCTAATCAATACGCTATTACAGAATGCAACAATGCCTGCGAGGCTGGAGGAAGCGGGCGCTTGGGGCTGACAGAGTGAGTTGTTGGGTTTGGGCGGTCGGAGGCGGCAGCGCCGGTCGCTGGGACCTTATTTGACCCAGGACACGGGTCGAATAAGGGAAACGAGAGCAGCGAAGGAACTGCCACCTACAAATAGACGCGTAGAACCCTTCCCCGGTGCAGCAACCCAGACTCGAGGCGGGAGCCCATGCCGCCGTTGTCTCTCTGTGCCCAGAAAGGTGTAATGCCGATCTTCACGATGAAAACTTCTGCAAGATATCTGGAGTTCTCAAGTCCGTAGGGTGAGAAGTCTTCCGTAGGAAGTCCATCCAAAGGGTGACCTTCCAGATGAGGGACCAAGTCGTGTTTTCTCCAGCTGTGTCTTTGCGTTCAGCCTTGAGGTCTCGTCTCCATCCCTGACATCTTCCAGGGATGATGAGGAAGCGCCACTTTTCAAGGCCATCTGAGCTCCCAACTCTTTGACTTCCGGCACCCAGAGATTTCAACCCCTGAAGCTCCCAAACAACCCCCTGCGTAGGAGATAAACAGGGCAGCGTTGGTCCCTCCTAGGGACGCGTCTCCCCCGCTAGCAATTCGCACGACGAGCGCTTCAACGGGCGGATCCTCAGCTGGCGTCTCCGTGCCGGTGGTGGGGGGCCCGTGCCAACGGAATTTGTGACGAGCAGTCGCCCGCTGCATCCCGGCGTGAAATGCCCTCCTTCGGTTCCACACCGATGCCAATCTTCTAAGGGAAAGCAGATCTTCTTTCCAGCCCATTGTATTCCGCTAATTTAATTCCATTCCGTACGTCAAATCGCATTATATATTCGCACCGACGGAAGATCTATTTTTTCCTCCATTAATATTAAGACATTTATTTGTCGTTTTTTTAACGAAATTGAAAAGGAATCAAAACCTCATTTTCTGCAAAAGCGCTGTTCTTGGCGTGCTCGCGCGACTGCAGCTGTCTCTCCGTGTGCCGGCTCGGATTTTTCTCCAATATTTTTCCACCCCTTTCCAAAAGCTGGGGTTTTTTTGCACGTGACTCCCCCACCTTCCGCCGAGGGAGGAGTCCCAGAGGGACCAGCACTCAGCCGGGGTGCAAACGTTGCTTTCCGACGCCAACCCCGGCGCGGGTGGACGGCCATCCTCTCATCCTGTGCCATGGAGGTCTTTAGCGATGACGCCGGGATGCCAGGCCGGGATTATTCCTGGGATTCGGTTAACGGCAGCGGGAGATGGGCTGGGTAGTTGTCATTTTGGGGTTTTTTTTAAAACACAATTATTCCACGTGTGGCCAGGGGGAAGCTCATCATGTTGTAGAAGGCGCTGAGCTCCGTTTTCTGCTCTGGCATCTGAGAGCTGAGCGGTTTGGGGTCTTTTCCCTTTCCGTTTTGAAGCTCTTTGAGGGCAGGTTCTTTGGCGAATCGAATCGCTTGATAAAAAACCTCGTTCCGCTCAGGCTGCTGCGGGTTTGGCGCTCATCCTCCCCCACGAGCGTGAGGGAGTTAAGCACATAAATCAGAACGAAGCAGGTACGGAAGGGACGGTCCAGCGTTTCGTGTAGCTTGGTGGCCGGCCATGGGCTCGCGCTCCATCCCTACGGGTTTTCCTCCAGCTTTCCTGCCGTGCACGCCAGTTGAGGTGCCACAACTTGTTCTCTCCATCCTGGAGCTCGGTCGGCCGGCCAGAGCAAGCTGGTTTTCCCGTAGGACACTCCGACACAGTGCAGTTCACCTGAGCTGCAAGAAAAGCCAACGTTTCTCACAAAAACCAATGTTTTTCAGAAGAAAGAGAAAAAAAATCCCAATCCCAGAGTTGTTTTCTTGCGGTATCCACATAACACGATGGAAACGTATCGCTTTGATGAGGTCTGCGTGCTTCCTTTTCTGGTTTATGGTGCCGTATGATGATAAAGTTGAAACAATAAAAGCGAATCAAAGCCCTTTGATATCGTGAAAATGAAACGTCTGGGGTTTGGCCAAAATGAAATAGAGCGCCGAAGCGGCATTGAGTGCTCGGATTTTCAGGATCGTCTTGGGGTGCTTTCTGGAAAGAAGTTTTACATTAAATTTAGGTAAATTTTAAAACAAACCATCATTTCAAACTAGGAAAAGAATTCTAATGTTCTGCTTTAGAGAAGGCAGAGACACAACTTTCCTAATTTTCCCGTGGAAAAAGAGTGAGCATTTCCAATTAGAAGTGTTTCAAGCCAGACGTCAACGATTTCGGAGCTTCTGTTTTCAGCAAATGAGGTTTCTGATGGGAAGGAACTTGCCCATCTGTAGGAGAGGGTCTATCTACAGGACTAATAATGTCGGCATGAATAATTCATCCCCTTTATCACACGGAAAGGTGTGTGCGGAGCGCGATGCGCACACAGTTTCATATTCAGCTAGAAAATCATCAGTTTTACCGTGGATTTCGGAGCGCTTGCCTTGGACTCTGGCTTTGAGGATCAACTCAGGTCCAGCAAATTGGCCTCTGGGCTAGACTTTGGTTTGTCTCTCCCCGATCTGGAGGGAGATTATTAATATCGTGTAACATTCAGTTAATAGGTCAGATGTGAGACCTTATTACAGCTGGAGGATAAATTGCCTCTCCGGTAGCGTAAGGCTTGACCTTCACGGACTTCAGAGTTCAATATTCAGCCTTCATCCATTCAACCTTAATTACTGTGTGCGCAGGCATTAGCGCTGCCACAAAAGGTCCAAGTTCGTCTGGCCGGGCCCCTGCTTTGCATCATCACTTCGCACGCCGTCGCGCCGGGGAACAACGCGGCGAAGCCTTTGTCAGGGGGCAGGTTCAGACCCGGGGCCTTGTCGGTGTCTAGTCCACCTTTTAGTTGGTTTCCACCCAGAAGTCGGAGCTGGGGTCTGTGGGATTGAGGGAGCACGGCACCCCGCCGCCCTGTTGACCTGGATTTTGGGGATGCGTTGGCAGGGTCTTTCCTTAGCGCTCGCCCAGCACCCAGGATTGTTTGTGGTGGTGGCTTTAGTTGAGGACGGACGAGAACGCCGGTGGGTTTTGGGTGAGAAACGGGGGTAGGGAGACAGATTTGATGATCCAACGTGTGTCCTTCCCAGTCTGGCAGCATCAAGCGGGTGGTCCCCAAGGAAAAGCTCCAGAAGGTCCTTCCCTGGAAGCGCATCTTTTTGGTTTCACTGAATTCTGCCGCTTTCGCTGGGGGAAAGTCGATGGCCTTCATTAGGAGTCAGAGTAGGTGACATAATTCTCCTTCTGCGCTTTCGGATCTACGAACACACCAACTTAATATTAGCAACACAGATACAAACGGCATTTTAACGCAGTATTTATCACAGCGCCTTCTCGGGAGAAAATCTATCAAAGCTTTAAATCTAAAACTCTCCCATTCTTCTCAAGCAAGCAGATCAATTCATTAATATTTGGACTGCTCTCGGTGTTATTAATCATCTGTTATTATTTTATTTATGTACCTCTTAGTAAGAAAAAGCGGCCGAACCAAGGCTGGTCTCACTGATTGCATTTTATTGGGTGAAAAAGAAACATTCTTTGTGATTGCATTTTGCGCGGCAGAGGTAGCAAAAGATGCTGGAAGTCATCTAAAGGCTGAGCAGGGTAGCCGGTTAATTATCTTATCATTATGAATTCGCTTCGTATTCGTGGTCACCGCGCAGATCCTAACGAATTTATTTAACATTCACGGAGCCGTCGCAGTCCTTCCTTCTGTAGGCTGGGATGTAATGAACACCCGTAGCGCCGGGGCGGCCGTTCGGGAGGTGGCCTGAGCCCGGGCCGGCGTGGACGGACCGGAGAAGTTATTAAACCGTCTTGCCAAACAGCTAGGCAGAGAGGTCAACCCTCTAAATGAGTTTAGCTCCTTCCTGGGTCTATCTCAGAAGAGTACCCACGGCTGGAAAATAAGTTTGTAATTGACTGATCCAGACAGATGAGTTTGGGAAGAGGTGATTGATGTCAGCAATATATTGGAACGCAATCAGCCTGGCCGGGAATACTAATTTTCCAGCCGTTAGCTGCACAGCCCCGCTGCTCAAACACGCATTGGGTAAGGAGATCGGGTTGCTGGTGTCCGACGCCGACCGTCGCCCTGGGCTTCGGTGGTTTTATTGCCGGTGCGGCATTAGGCGTTGCGAAGTTGTGTTTTATTGGCACTACGCCGTGGTTCGCTCTGAAGGTCTGGATGCCCCCAGGCTTTTCGGCGCGTGCTCAGTTGGGCTGATCTTGGGAGGCGTAATCCGCCCCAAAGCCTCAGGAACGTGCGAGGACTGCGCTAAACCAGGCCGGGTGCGGGCTGGGGAAGCTGGAGCCGGTGGGACCTGCAAGCCGAAGGGATTCAGATCGACTTGCGCAGAATAACAGCTTTCTGCGTGCTTGGGTCGTGGGCAGCCTTTTGCAGAGAGATGAACTCCAAAATTATCACCGAGGCCGTTGTCAGTAGCGCGACGTGGATTGTCGATGCTTTGCATGAAACGAGGCTGCTGGCAGCGACCGCTTGGTCAAGGGAGCTGTGTCCAACCAGGGCTCCGCTGCCCCTGGTCCCCAGATGACGCTCGTTGGGGGGATGGCATCTTCACCAGGCTTGGGAAGGGTTTGGGAAATCAAGGTGGGTCAGCTAAAGCAAAGCCTCCTCCCTGGGGACTGGAAAGGGGTGAGGGACAACAGTAGGATGGATAAATGGGAAAATCGCTCTTTCGCTTTTCATAACGGCAGCGATAACTCAGACAAAATCACAGTTTAGTTGCTTCACTGCGAGACCAAAATTAAGTGCTGGTGATCCTTCACCTCGAGGAGCAGCGTAAAGGGGCCTTTTCCCTTTATGTTTTCTGGATAATTAGATGAATGGTGCACTCCGGGTGAGTTTTAGTGCGTGGAAGCTGGGGTGGATCGCTGTAATTCGTCCCTTTACCTGGGATGCACATGGGTGGGTTCAGGGCTGTAGCCTGCCTCCCTCAAAATAACGCACCAAAGGTCCCTGTACGGCGGCACTAGAAGGTGGCTGGTTGCCACAAAGCCCACCTGGCTAAAATTCGGCCAAGAAAGTGACAAAACGCACTCAGTCGGCGCCGCCGAGATGGGGGCGTCGCTTAAGAGCTTGGGTTTGCTTCTTTTCAAAACCGATGGCGTAGCGGGGTGCTGACGGCCGGGGATCGTCACCGGTCGTTGTCTGGGGGGCAGACTCCTCGGTGCCCTTGGGGTCCCTGTGCCAGCTCAAGTCAGAGCTCATTTCTGGATAGTTTCCCCCTGCGAACGCCGGTTTACGGCTCCGTTGGTGATGGCCTCGCTGAGCGGCATCAACCGGTGCGGCGGCTGTCAGGGGAGACGAGCTTTTTTATTTCTTTATCAACTCCTTCATTGCCACCCTGCGCTGCCACGGGACCTTTGCGTCGTGCGTGTGGGTACCGCCCGCGTCGCCGTCGTCTCGTTCCTTCTCCTCCCTGCGTCGGGATCTCCCTGGGCGTCGTTAGCGACGCGACCGGCTGTCCCAGCCACGCTCTTTCCCGTCGGCGATGTGTCTCATCGGCGAGCTGACCTTTCCGGGGGATAATTACGGATCTACATGCCGGTGGCATTTCCCTCCTGCCTGGCCTGCCCAACTCTGCCATGTTTGCGGTCCCTGCAAGCCCGTCTCCACCCAAAGGGGCCGGTGCTGCCTTCATCCCTGCACCTTTTCAACTCCTCGTTCCTTACGTCTTGGCTTCCTCGCTGGCAGGATATGAAAGAGCCACAGAAATCAAATCCCATTTAAAAACAGGATTTTTTTTTTTTTTAATCCTCCTTCCCCTTCTCTCCTTGAAATGAGGTTTCTTACACTGCTCATTAGATGATAAGTGAGTATAGAAAAATCTTTGAGCGAAGGTAATTCCTGGCGTGCGGAAGAGGGCCGTGGCGCTGGCTGCACATTTACGAATGCAAACGAGTCCGGGCCTCCTGTGGGGATGCTTTGTCGGGCCTTTTATCTCCAAAACCAAAGTTCAAACCGACTTCCTGAGTCAAGAACCAGAAAATTATTCTGCTGAAAGAATCCTCAAATGCCATCCGCAGAGGGGGGAGACCTTCATTTCCCAGCCTCTGAACTGGTCTGTGCGTGCGCAGGGGAAATGAAAGAGCCCTTCGTTATCAGGGTCCTGTTCAGCGTCGCGCTGCTCTCCTGGAATTGATGGAATATTTTATGTTCCGGCAGGGAAGGTCCTAAAGGGTAACTAAAGCCGGTGTGTTTGTGCGTGTGGGCTGAAATTCGGGAGAGCGATGGGAATTAGGTGCCAACGCAGCCACGGACACGGGCTAGAGATGCTCGGATCCCTGGCCGTGCGTGTCTGGGGTATTTTGGGGGGAGCGTTTCCAGGAACGGCCGTTACAGAGCTGTGGGATTGGGGCGCTCGGGTGGGATTTTGGAGCCGTTCATCCCTGGGCTGAGCCTGGAGCACCGTCCCTGTGCATGGGGCTGAGTTTCCTTCGGGGTACGGGCAACCCCAAAGCCATCAAACGTGCCGCGTCGGAGAGAAACCCTTTATCCAGGTTGCACATTTCGGCTGAGCGGCGTAAAAACACCTCCACAGAAATGCCAAAACCTGGGTAAATAAAACAGAGAACCCCGCGGCGGGGAAACGACTCCAGTGAAGGAGAAAGACAGCCGGGGTGGTTGCCAGCACATCTGTCCCAGTTACTTCCCACCAAGGAGAAACAACAACGCCGCATCGCCGACGCCTGCCGTGTTCTAAGCCGCTCCGCCAAGCACCGCGAACGCTCTGGCCATTTGCGTTTAATTGCCGCCCCAATTAATAGTCCGGTTTACAGGCAGTTCGCTGGGTTTTTTTTGGGGTGGTTTTAAATTTCATGGCTGTTTTAGTAGCTCTTCCTGCAGAGCCAAATTGCTGCGGTGGTGCTGGAGAGCAGAACAGCCGCGTGCGCCGCGCTTTTGGCGCCTGTTTAGCCGAGTCCTGGAGCGGCACGGGCGTCTGCTGTGATCTACATCCCGCTGGTGTCCACGCAACGGTCAAGCCCAGCTCCTGGATACGGCTCACCCGGAGCAGATGGAAACCTTCCACGGGCTGAAAGGAGAGCTCAGGCTTTGTTCCTTCTTAATCTTTAATTATTTGTGTTGCTAGGGCGCGGCCAAGGGTAGGCAATCCAAGACGAAGCGGAGAGGCCCGCCTTGCCGACAGCGACGTGCCGGTGTGGAGCAAGACGCAGAGGATGCTCCCGTTCCCGTCCGGCCCTCCCTTCCACCATCTCTCAGCGCTGCCTGAAGGTGGAGGACCCTATTTAATTAAGTAATGAGAATCGAATGTGATAGCTACAAGCATCGACTAATTAAAAGGAGGGAAGCTGCAAATGAGAAGCACCACAAATTCAGTAAAAATCAATCAAATTAGAGCATCTCATCATCCCTTCAAATGATCTTCTCCCTCCTTTTCACTGCTTAACCCTTCGTACCACCGCGTTTCGCTGGTGGGAGGGGAGATGCTGAAGAGACACGCGGTGGGGCAGGGCGCGGCATTCGGCACCGCAAGCGTGACCCACCCTGCTGCTTTTGTCTTCCCACGAGCGCGGCTGGCCCCGTGTCTTCCCTTCCTCTCGGCAGGCGCTCGCCTGACTACTGGCAGGGCCCTTCCTCCTTTGCGTCTGCACCAAAGAACGCGGCAGCAGCACCCACCAGAAGAGGAGGAGGAAAAATCCCACTTAATCAAAGAGAATATTAACGCGGAGCTTTTTGTACAGCAACAGGCCTCAGATTGAGAAATCCCCTCCGTCAGCGTGGGGAAGAGCAAGGGAGAGGGAAGGAGATAAAAAGGCATCAGAGTTTTAATTAAAAAGCTGCATCCCGCCTTTGGTTGCGGCTTGTTTCCGGATCCCTTCGTTAGGCTTCACCCTTTAAATGCTCGTTATCAAAGATGTACAAATTCCGCTGCCTCAGCGCGCGCTTGCTTGAAAAGGCCCCGTGTTTCTGCGGGTTGGGCTCCTGGCGCGGCCAACCAGCCCCGCCGCGTGCGATCGTTAAACGCGTGCTCGTTGGAGAGAGCCAATTTGGGTACGGCTGGACCTCAGCTCCCTCCCATCCCGCGTTGGAAGGGAATCTTTCCCGCGGAGCTTCGGGGCTGCTTGGTTTTGGCTGAGCCCGGGAGCATCTTGCAGGGAATATCCTGGCGTCGCAAGGAGCTCCGTGCCACCGTCACCTTGCAATCCCAAATTTAGGACGGCGCTCCGTTCTTTTTCCCCCCGGTCCCTGCGCTGAGTCCCAGCGACAGCTGCTGGAAGCGCGTTACCGCAGCCAACTGCCGGACCTGACAAGACGCGTTAATTAGGACGTGATGTACCGCGATGTGACACAGCTAAGGCGCAGCGGAATTGGCGGCGTCAGTCATGGCGGGGACAGCGGGACGCGCACGCCGCTTTTCATCAGAGTGGGCTGACAGCGAGGTGTCAGCGCCAGCACCGGGGCCCCCGGCCCGGCTTGTTGGAGGTCTGCGGGTGTTGTCCCCAGGCTGGTCCTGAGGGACCTTCCCTGCCCGGGAGCAAACTCCAACATCAGGTTTCTGCCGTCTGTCTTTCCTGAAGGAAGGATGAAGCCAGGACACCGGCTGATAGGGCGACTCTGCCGTCACCCAGCTGCGTGTAGGTCCCGTGTCTCTTGAGTTGGGAGGGTTTGGCTCACAGCAGTGCCGCTCGCGTCCTCTGCCTTCACCCAGGTAGTGCTTGGGTCCCCTGCTTTGATAGGAACCTCTGCTGAGGTGGGGGCTTGGGTGACCTGGATGTGCCCAGGGAGCAAACATGGGTTGCAGACCCAACCGTGCATCTCCTCTGGCCATGCAGGATGACCCTAATGTCACACTTGGACCCCTGGGGTCAGGTCCCCCTTGGCAGGGTGGCTGCCATCAACCCAAGCTGAGAGTGGCCTACAGGGCACGAAGAGCTTGGGCAGGAGACCTGCGAGGACCTCTCGCTGCTCCGTGCTGTGTGGTTTGGGGTGGGTCACCTCGTTACTCACAACCTCGTCAAGATTAATGGGACCAGTAATGCTTTTAGGTTGACTTAAGGAACATCTTCCATAGTTTGTCTTTGAGGAAAATACTGCCTTAGCCCTGGACATGGGGCCCCTTTAGGTGATTTCAAGCCGGGTTGTTCCTGGCTTTACACCAGAAACGTCTTCGGCGTTGGTGTAACCACACCCAAGCAAACCGGGGAAGAATCTGGCTCCTTGTTGGTGCAGCTGTGAAACCCCGGGTCTGGTCCCGATGCAATATTTGTCTCCATGACTCCGGGAATCAATGTGCTTCTGAATCGCTGGAAGTTATTTCCCAGTATGCCCCAGACTGTACACGCGGGCCCAGTTAGCCAGGTGAATGGTACAGCTTGCACGTTGCCGTACTGTAATTGTCATTGCTCTGCAAGGAGCTCCGGATGAATCTCAAGTGGAAATAACAACCCTGGTTTTATGGGAACGTAGAAATGTGTAATTCTGCACTGGGGCAGAGCCGCCTCCCCCACCTACCACAGACGTGATTGCTTTCTCCGTCTCCACGGAACCTTTTCTTGAACAAACGAACGCATTCCCATTCCCGCACAACGTTCACGGGCTTCAGGGAAAAGGCGAAAGCCGTCGTGAGTCATCAGCGAAGCCTCTCCAGGAGAAACCTCTCCAAGGTGTAGAGCCTTCCTGTGTCTTGTGTTGGTTTTCCGGAGCCGTGAGAGCCCTGGAAAATGTCCTCAAGAAAGAGCCCTAGTTCTGGGTGTCATCTGGTTTTCTGTGGAAGTACGGACCCCAAAGGAGACCAGCACCGCGCGCTGGGTCAGAAACTGTGCACGTGCACGTGAAAATACAGACTGAGGCTTACGGAGTGAACGATCCGTAAAGAAAACGTTGGCTCGGGCAGTTTGGAGATGCTTCCCTGGTGAGATGAGTTGTATCCTCCTTTGGAAGAGCCAAAGGGGGGGTTTCTCCTGGAGAGCCTGTCCCATGCTTTACTCCAAACCCTGTCCATCCTGGCTCGATGCCCCGACTGGGATCGTTGTGGATCTCTGAGCTCTGCTTTCCGTGCGTTGCTCTTGGATTTCCCTGATCCCTTGGATTTCTTCCCAAAAACGCAAAGTGGTGGCTGGGGCGTTGGACCTGGGGCGCTTCCCGTATCCCTCTCTGGACCTCACTTGAGTTGCTTACAGCTTCTGGTCTTCATGCAGGCTTGTGCCCGTCACCGATTAAAATAATCACCTTGGCTTCGGTGTCGGCTCTCTCCTGGTCCTTTGGCCAACCTTGATCTCTTCCCCGTCCTACAAACATCGCTGTTCCCTCCCTCTCCACCCCGGGATTCATGGACCATCCTCCGTCAAACAAAAGCGGAGGATGGTGCTAGATGGGCTTCCTTCTTTCCTTAACAATGGATTTAAAAAAAACCCCAAAAATAAAAGACTCTTGTGATTTGGGCTGGGAAATAAAATGGGGGAGGGGGGGAAGAGAGAAAAAGTATTTCTGAACATAATGAAAACACAAACGGACAAGATAATTATCTTCATAAGGGCTCGGATCCATGACGATACATCTCATTTTATAAAGCCCATTAGAGTTGGAATTTTATGCAAAACGCTAAAAGAAATCTAAAAATATAAGGCAGCAGAGGCAAAGCAACGGGGATTATTAAAGGGGGGGGGTGTTATATTGGAGGCAATAAACCCTGGAAGAGCCGGGAAAACAATGTTCTAGTAAAACCGTGATAAATGGCTGTGGTTTAATCACTTGGTAAATAACGAAGATATTTCTGCGGGTTTTATGGTGTCGCTAAAAAAAAAATCCCAAACCTTTGTACATTAAGGATGCAGCCAGGAAGTTTTTTTCTGGAGACAGAATGGCAGAAGAGTGTCGTTTTAGCAATTTCCGTTTTTAAATAATAGTATATTATTTTCCGCATGGATCCCCTTTTTCAACCTCTCCCATGCTTTTAAGATATCATTTCCCATTAGCTCGTTTCTTTCCCTTTCCCCGCTCAGCGCACTCTCAAGTCTCTGAACACACAAAATTCTGTTATTCCGAGCAATCTTCCCCACCGCAGCAAAAAGCAAACACTTGGGGAAACTCCTGGAGGGTCTCAATTTTAATAACGAGCTTTCACGCGCCGGGACCCTAATTGCAAGATATTAGATGGGTGGTTTGGAAAATAGAAGCACGCTTTGCGTGATTTTCTCTGGAGCTGGAATCGAAAGAGCGGCTGTTCTTCCTCCTCCCCCCGAGTTATGGTGCGGTGCTCTCGGGACGTGCGCCGTCGGCGTGAATGGGAGTTGCAGCAGGGGAGCTGATGCAGTGCAGGTTGATAAATCAGCCAACGGGTCGCCCCAGGTCCTGCCGCAAAGCAAACACGGCCGTTATCTGGTGTAAACCAAACATCTCTTCTTGTTTATTATTAAACGTGGAGCTCAACGTGCCCAACACGTGGCTGCTTCGCCGCGCCGACTGCCACCGTGACAGGGCTTTGCCAAGGTTGGTGCTGGGGGAGGCTGAATTTAAGACCCAACCTATGTGTTGGGTCTTAACTGTGTTGGATCTTAACTGTGTTGGGTCTTAAATGTCTTGGGTCTTAACTGTCTTGGGTCTTAACTGTGTTGGGTCTTAAATGTCTTGAGTCTTAAATGTCTTGGGTCTTAACTGTGTTGGGTCTTAAATGTCTTGGGTCTCACATGTCTTGGGTCTTAACTGTGTTGGGTCTTAACTGTGTTGGGTCTTAAATGTCTTGAGTCTTAAATGTCTTCGGTCTTAACTCTGTTGGGTCTCCTATGTGGCCAGTGGTAAAACGAGGCCTTTGGGGCGATGTTGTGGATATCCCCAAGGTGGACGTGGTCCACAGCTCCAGGAGATGGGGTGGAGCTGCCTCCTCCCTTTGGTGGACCCACCCGTCCCGTCGGGAAAAGCCCCGTCACCCCGTGCCGGCCAGCGTCTGAAAATCCCCGGAGCCGTGTCGGTAAAAGGGATAAACATCGTCTTCAACAGTTTCGCTCACCACAGCTGCAGAGAGAAGGCTTTAAAATACAACCCTTAAAAGCTCAGAAGGGAAATAGAAAGAAAACATTGACATTTGCTTGTTTTAAAAGTACTGGTGATTTTTTTTTTTTTACTTTTTTTTTAAGCTGGTCCTGTGAGGTGGGGCCATAATTCACACTTTTATTTGAACGCTTGGATTGGGAAAATGCATCTCTTGCCTTCTCCTCGGAGCAGAGTGCAATGGATGCTTAAAGCTTGTAAAGTCCCTTAAAATGCACTTTTCCATCTGAAACAGAGCTCACGGAGTCCGGCTCCGAATTCCCATCGTTCTCTCTTTTCTCCGAGGAGCTCGCCCCCCTCGGAGCCGGCCCCTCCGTTTCCAGCGGCAGGACACGCTCTGCTTCCCGCGCGGATCTCGCTCTGCAGAAAAGGATCCCTGCCGTAAATCAAAAGGCAAAAGCAGTTCTTAACAATAAATTTAAAGTCCTGAACACAGGGCTTTAAAAAAAAAAAAATTAAAAATCAAACCTACTAGGTTTAATCTCCAGCTGGCAGGGAAGGGAAATAAATATATAAAGGCTTGAATTAAAATTCCAGGGAAGTCATCCAAAATAAATATGCAATATTTTCCTGCAAAAGACCATAATATTCTTTTTATTTTTCGCTCTCAATATGATCAGACTACTTTACATTTTAATAAATGCGTAGTTCTGAGGGGGAAACCAGCACTGCTTCGACACGGCAAAGATGATTTGATCAAATAACGTGTTAGAACTTTTCAGGGCTGCGTTACGGAGGGAAAATGTTTGGTTCTTCGCGGGATTCATCTGTCTCATAGGCAATGATTGCAAACAAATAATTATTTTCTGGAACAAACGGGGAAAAATTAAGGTTATCTGGCATGGAACAGCACAGAGAAAAATTCCAGTAAGATAACAGTGAGAGAGTAACGTGGAGCTAAGTGTTGTGGAGATAACTGCCTGTCAGCTGGCTGGCTGTGGAAATGAAGACAGCCGATGGCGTGGCAGAGGAGGTCTCCATCCTCGTCTTTCCCGCATCCGTCCCCCCGTTCTCGCGCCGCGTACGAGCAGCGGGAAAAGCACAGCGCGATTCTCACTCTCCCTTTGCAGCCCGCCTTCCATAATCCACTCAGAATGTGCGGCTCTTTTCTTTTTTTGTAAGCCTGCCTTTCAACTCTTGATGTAGCTCTTTTTCCATCTGTTTCTGCCCGTGCTTCTTTTCTGCTCTCGGCCTAATGACTTACTCTCGCTAGGAAGAGGCTGTATATTAATATTATCCTTCTCATCCTTCTTCCCGGCACCTCAGATCTTGCGAGGGACGTAATTGCTAAAGCAGATTTTAAGTTCCATCCTGATCACCCGGCGAGTTACGGGGGAGGTTAGACCGTCGCTCTGCTCTGTAGTTTCAATTTCCCTTCAGCGTTGCTTTCTGCAGGACCCCGATTGCAGAGGGAAGGCAAATCCCACACGAGCAAATTCGTCGTTACCGCTGTTGTTACTGACGGTATTAACTGAGTGCCTGGCAGTCCCAATTATGGGCTCAGATCCCCATGGGCTGTGGGGCTTCTTTCCCATCTAACTCCTCTTCCATCAGTTGCAGGTCATCTTCGGCTAATTCCACCCTCAATCCACGTGTTCCCGGGGGGAATCTTTTCTTCTTTCTCTTCCTCTTTCCCCAGAGGACCAAGGGATGAGGTTCCCGTGCAGATAACGCGGCCGGAGATGTTTATTCCGCTCCATCGCGATGGAGTTAATAGCCTCTGTGGGTTTAATTCCTGCCCAAAATTAATCTTCATTTTGCGCTAGGGTGAGGAAACCGAGGGAAGGGGCTTCGCTTTCCCCTGGGAGCGGGTTCCCGCAGGCTCGAAGTTAACGGGACATGAAGGAGGCAAACCCCCAGGGTTTCGCGCCATCCCAGCTGTCAGCGTGAGCTTCTCCGACGCCGACCGTTCCCTGCCTTCCCTGTACCTGCCGTGGCAGAGCCCCTGTCTTCCAGAGGCCACGTAAATAATACGAATAATCACGCTGGTGGCGGGCGTGGGGATTACTCCGTAGAGGCCGGGGTTAATTTGGGAAGGTACAGGCAGGAAGGATGCTCTCCCCTGCCCATCTCCAGGCTGCTAATGCCTCTGCTCCCTCCGCTGCCTTTCGGCTAACGAGCTTCCCCGACGCCGACGGGGTCAGCCCCGGCGGAGAGCCGCGCCTGCCCAGCGCTGCCTGCCCGCAAAGCCCGCGTTCGGCAGATTGATGGCTGGAGAGCGCGTTGTACTTATTAAGTGGAACAGACTATTTTCATTAAGAGACGCTGACATTATTAAAGGCCAGTTAAACGTCTCCCGGCGACGCTGTGCCCCGCGTGCGCTCGGTACAGCGTGTTCTCCGGCTTGGCTGGGACGCCCGAAATTCATCCATCAGCCCGCGACTCGCTTCCCGCCCGTTATCCCTGGGCTGCTGAGTTTCATTTGGACGGTCCTCCTCTCCGCCTCCTCTAACGCCGTTCCAGGGACTCAGGTGGATTGAGAGCCGGGGACTGCGAGACTTTCATTATTCACATGGCGTGCACCTGAAAATTGCATTGCCTGCTGGCTTCCAAATTGACTACATTAAACACAACGCATTAAACCTCCGAAATATGGAAATATCCAGGGAGGGCCTCGGATTTAAGGCATTACTCGGCGGTGTCCCAATTTTAGAGACTAGCGAGCCTCGGTTAATAGACGGGCGCGAGGTTGGTGCGGAGCCAGGGAGGAGAGGGGTCAAGCTGGCTGCAGCGGGGTGGAAGGAGGCGAGCCAGATGGGGTCCAGGTCAAACAGGAGATGCTGCGTGGGAGCCTGGCAAAGAGGAAGAAGCGGGCTGGATTCAAATGCGGCAAAAACCAGGCTTCATCCCCTGCCCGGCCGTATGTCAGCTTTTGCGTTGGGCATCGCTTGGGATGTTAAATGTCACACCAAGAGCGGGCTGGGGGGCTCCGAGCTGCGCAAAGTCCTCAGCTGACCGACCCCATTTTTGTCCCCCGTTCTCCTTGGGTTGTCCTCGGGCACCGCGCTGAGTTCCTACGTGGCTTGTTCACGCCATGGGGAAAGTGAAGCTCGTTACTCGGCACACAGTGAGGTTTCTCCGGCTGAGGAGAGCTCAGGGAGTGCCAAACGCTGTCCCCTTGCCCCTTCTCGGCGCCCGTGGAAGGGCTTCACTATCACTGAGCAAGGAAATGGTGACAATGGGAGGTTGCTGCTGTTTTGTAGGTAGGGAAACTGAGGCAGGGCAAGGAAGAGAACTCAAGAGCCACAGTAGCAGAGCCTGGAGCGAAACCCAAGCGTCTTGCGTTCCCCGTGTGGAAATCAGGTTGGGCTTTAGACCCACCGCTCGTCCCACGCGGTTATCTCAGCATTATTCACTCTCTTCCTCTTCATGACATGCCGGTATCTCCCCAAAACACATATTTTTTCATTAAAGACGGCAAAAATGAAGCAGGAGCACTGCCATTGAGATAAGATGTTCAAACTGCCTTTGGATTTCTGTTGCCCGGTTCGCCGCTCACTTGTGATGGATCTCTCGGTGCTTCACCAGCTCCGCAATTGGGTTTCACGACCGCACCGCGCGCGCCGATCCAGATTTCCTCCTCGTCTCCAGGTTGTTCCAGCCTTGGGTTTTGCTCTCGCCCCGTCTCGGGCTGAGCTGCCAAGTTTCACCTCCGCCGAAGCCAATCCCGGTCAGCGTGTTTCCCATCTCCTGGCTGGAAGAGCATCCCGCAGCGCCGCCTCCCGCTGCCCCCCGCCGCCCCGCGCTCCCACGTTAATTGGATAGTATATTTTAATGCCAGGCCTGGCAGCTCGCTCTTAAGTGATTGTAAACAGGGAGCCTTACATAAAAGGAGAGACTGCAAACGTAAAATTTTATGGCTGAAGACCAGCAATTAGAGGCGGACACGGGGGTATTTTGGAGCAAAGGTTTCTGCTCCCTCTCTTTAGAGGCTCTGCGTTATTTGCAGGGTATTTTTGGATGCTTCCCCTCCCTCGGCAGCGTCCTCCTCGCCTCGCTGCACGCCTGGACCCGGCCGCGGGGACGCCCGGGGCAGCGCAGGTGGCGGCGGCCGGGTGCACCTGGCTGCGAGGGAGGGCGAGCCGGGCGCGCGGCGGCCGCCGGGAGCTTGGCAGGAGGAGGCGAGCGGCAGCAGATGCGGGCTGTCACGCGGAGCAGATGCCTCATTAGCCACAGCGCCGCGCAGCAACGGCCCAGCAACAGCCCAGCTGCGCGGAGGGGGCGGCCGGCAGCCCGCGTTGGCAAAATGAAGTTGTTGAGCGCTCGCTCTTGCTCTCCGCTTCTCCCTGTATCCATCTCAGCCCTTCCCCACGCTGCCGTCCTCGGCTCGTGCAACGCTCCTTGCACCCTCAGTCCCCGTTCCCATCGCATCCCAGTTGCAGCCATCCCGCCGTGAAGAGGCAGGGGGATGCTGGAGCCTGGGATTCTCCAAACCACCTGCACACCAGGCCATCTCCTGGGATAAAACGAGGGAAAGGCGATGATCCGAACGATGTATTAACGAGGGAGAGCCAGGTGGAGGGTCAGAACCGTATTTGTGATGAGGACAGGTAGGAGAGGCAGTGGCAGTGGGGTTTTCTGGAGAAGCAGCTCCACGTTTCTGGGCAGCAGGCCTAGGCCAGGTCCTTGCTGAGCCGAGATCCGGCGGGACCTCAGTCTTGGCAGCTGGCCGGCTCTCCCTTTCCGCTCATTAGCCCACGCCAGCCAGCAAGCAGGCCGGGGCTCTCCAGGCTTTGCCCACCTCGCTTGTGAGCAGTCTGCCTTCTCTTCTCAGACCGCTGGAGATACGCAGAGATCCTCTGAGTTGACATCTCCGCCCTCCGCCCATCCTTGTGTTCTCCTGGCGTATCGCGTCTCCCCCAAGCTTCGCCGGCGATTCCCCCTCCCATGTACTTGTAACGCGATTCCCATGTTTCCCGGGGTTCGCTTGTGTTCGACGGAAAGACCTCCTCATTCCAGATTTGTCTTGCGTGAGCTATCACGGGATTAGCGAACTGGAAATCTTTCAGAGTTTTCTCTCAGAAGCCAGTCCCTCGGGAGCATCGCTTTAGTAAGTGATTTTTCTGTTCTACCCAAGGAATTGGATCCGCATCCGGTAGCCAAATTGAATTCGTTCGGGCAAGGTTAAGAGCCGTTTGATACAGTTTTAGATTAGGTGAAGGCAGCCATAGATATTTCATATTCTGCACAAACTGCGGCGCAGTTACCAGGGATGGGCCAGCGTAGCGCTTATTGACTGCTCCCCAGCGACCCGCTGCTACAAATGGATGTGGCTGAACGAGGGAACGGATCCTAAATCTCTCCCTGCTGAAGGGTAATGGAAATCAGACGGAGCGATAGGCAAAGGGAATGGCTTGGCACGTAATAAACGGTTGGGGTGGTTGTGGGCAGGCAGCGAAAGCGTTCCCTTCGGATCAGGAGGGGTCTGTTTGTGTTTTTCCCGTTGGCCTGAGCTCTTTCCCAGAGCTGTGCGGTTGGGATCCTTCATGCCGTACGCTCACCTTCCTGGGCTTGCAAAAAAAACTGGAGTAAACCACCGTGGGTTTGTGTCAGCCGAGAAGGCAGACGCGGGTTTGAATCGAAGGACAAATGAGTTTCTCTGTTTTCTTGAGGTGAGCCCATCCATAATCCTGGCGATGCCTGAAAGGCTCATGTGCAACCGCCATCTGCTCCCCGCTGGAACGCTCTCAAGAGCGTTGTCCCTGGGGCTGGAGCTCTTCTTCTGCGCACTTGGCCCGGCGCAGGGTGGAAAAAAAAAAAAAAAAGGGAAAAGAAATTGCAAAGAGCTACTGCTGAGGCCG
>WHYT01015178.1:121631-164551 GCA_009806455.1 Tetrax tetrax | reverse complement strand
GAACAACCCCCTCGGTTCCCCCAGAGCACTGCTGGATGCTGTGGCAACTCACTGAAGTTGTCACCTCAGCAAAACGTTTCCTGCCAGACAGTTTGAACTACGCCTTTCGCTGTTGCTAGCAGTGCCAGTCTAATGTCTTTCTTGGTGCGTGTTTGTCTTACAGTCACGCTGCAGGCTTCTAAAGCGCTGAGCAAAATGTGTTGTTTTTTTTTTTTTCTCAGAAGCTTGAACTTGCTCCCAGAGGTACAGGGTGCTGAGCCTGCCTTTGCAGGTTCTGCTTTTCAGACGGTGGAAGCCAGCTGCTCGGGGGACCGTAGCTAGGTAGGAATTACTCAGGGCGTTATGACTGATGTCATGTTTTGAGAGGATACAGTGTGTCTTGTGGTCCTGAGAGAAAACCCAACTTCTGTTTAGACCATACCCCTTCTTCAGAAGGAATATGCTAATGTGAACATATTTTGTGGCCACAGAAGATAGAGATTGGGAAGTTCAGTTTGTTAGTTCACAAGAAACAGTATTATTTCTTTAAAACTCCATTAGAAAATCTTGTTTGTCTGCACACAGTTTTGAAAGACCTTATGTCCCTGCCATGCGTGTAGATTGCTGTTAGAGAGAGGTTGTACGTGCTTAAGAGCAAGCTAAATAGATTCCCTAAATCTCTTCGGATTTAACCCAAGTTCTGTAGAGAGTAAGTAAAAGATGTTGCGAGTTTGGACACTGAGAGTCTGAGAAGATTCTTACCTTTTCTTGCTCTAAAAATGGGAGCACATGAAAGAAAGATGTAAGGTGTCATTTTCATGTTGGGTATGTAAGACAAAGCATAACATGACCTTAATATGAGGCATCATTGCCAGCTCTTCCTATAATAAGCACTCTCAGGTTTGCCCCACCCTTATACTACAGCCTTGATCTTCCTTGATCCTGAGGACAGGCCCTTTTCTTTCTGCATAGGTTTGATTATAGGATCAGGACGTAATCATCTAGCCAAGTGAGCTCCAGAAGATGGTAGGGATTGGCTCCATGACTCACAGAAGCCAAGCAAAATCATTTTGTCTACTCAGCAGGCAATTATGCAAATTGCTGGGCAGAATCTGCATAGACAGTCATTGTTTTTTGCAACTGCCTCTTATTGGAAGTGTCTTCTGTGAGACAAGTGAAGTTTGCTGTGCTGCTTATTCTTACCAGAGACTGACTGAGATCAACCTGCTGCAAAGGTATTAATTACGTAGGGTGTTGTAGAGCTTTGGTCTCTGATTGACTGTGTGCTGGGACTGGGCTTCAACGACAGAAGTGGGGCTTTTTATTTTAATTGCTTCTTTTGAGTGAGGAGAATGAGTTTCTGTGGCTTGGACTTCTCATACCTCATCTGAGACTACTCTGGTCGTTTGGTCACTCAGGGAAGAATCTGCTGCTTCTCTAATGCTTTAGTGCCAGTTAGCTCACAGGCCCTGAGCTGTCTCCTTCCACCCCACCTGACAGTCATCATTCTCATGAACTGCTATTTAAGGTAATCAGGCAAGTTGTAATCATACAGTTTGGCTTACTACCATTGACCTACGAGCCAGAAGGTCTTTGAGGATTCAGTGGGTGAGCAACTGAGAGGCTATTTTCTACTGGCTTAAATCCAAACTGAATGAAGCTTCATTCTGGTTACTCACAAATGGAAAATTCGTATCTGTGCCTGGTCCAGTATTGTTCTGTACATGACACTGTCACTGAAGTCAACGGAAGAGTGAAGTGTAAATTGATTCTTGAGGCGGCGTAATTTGGGTCTTTCCTCTTGTCTGAAGCAAAGCCTGTATCAAATGCCAAGGCGGTTGCTGAGGTGTGCGGACAACCTCCTGTAAGCTGGTAGCTGTATGTGGGATAAGACACATTTGTGCCATTACAAAAGACCAGTTTGTTTACTGTCCCTTTGTAATAAATGTGAATAATTTAAGCACTTTCTAGTTCCAAATCCTAACAATCACAGTTGTTTTTCACTGACAGACATTTTTGTCTGGGAGTTCTTTCTACATGGAGATGTACAGGGGAAAAAAAATTACAAATGTTTCCGAAATGCATTTGCAAGTGGATTTACTAATGTGTGAGCGTTCGTATTTAGCAGTGTGTAAAAATAAACAGCTGAGATCTGCCCACAAAGCTGCATATGCAATTTGCACTGCACAGCTTTGAGAGCAGGATGTTTCCAAACAACAGAGACCTCAAAAGAAGTTTTTTACACCTCCTGAGTTTGTGTTTTTAACCTAGGCCCATCAAGAGATCTGATACTTACTTTAATGCCTTTATGTTTATACCTTTCCAAGCAAAGCCTCTCCTCTCTAACAAGGTACCTCTTCTGTCATTAAAAAAAAAAACAAACAACCTGTAAATAGCCTAGTGACTTAAAGTAGCATAGTCATCAGATTCTCTTTTGTGAAGCATTTTGATAACAGTAACATTTGAGCTTTTCAAACATCTGGCACACCTGTTATAAAAGAAGCCGCTACAGAAGGTCCTGTGAATTTTGGAGTTTGGTGGTTTTGTCATATTCTCTCTTTAACGTGAGAAGGGTTTTTTTTTTTTTTGTAGGAAAATCCCCCCTAACATCAAGTCAGATGTCCCAATGTCAGCACAATTGCCCACCTACCTAGTTACAAGCATAAAAACAGGTGGGTAGGTGCCATCCATATTTTGTGGGAATTTTTGGACTAAGCTTTCAACTGGCAGAAGTTTGGTTTTATCTGGAGAGAAAACAATAGGCAGTGTCTGTTTACAGAGGAGCCTCTTCCAATGAGATCTCACTGATACGAAATTATCTCAGTATAGATCGGGTTTCTCCGATTCAACAGCATTTTTTTTTAAAAAAAAAAACCAAACCATTTCTGAATCAAAATGACGGTACAGATATAATGTGTACCAGTTTATTTAACTTGGAGAAGGTGTACTGCACTCTGAGGAAGCAGCGAATAATCTAGGATGGAGTGTGAATGGGTGCAAAAATGATTCTTTGTAACTTAATAGCATCCTCTTCACTTTTTGCTTTTACTCCCGGTTGTCATTCAGGCAGGAGGAGTAGAGTGGGATTGTTAAAGCAGCTGAGCAAGGGACAGTGGTGGACTGCTAAATAAAAGATACCCAGAACGCTTTTGTGCCATACACGTGTGGCATATGATTGCCTGGGATATGGTGTGCCTCTTCAATTCAGGGGTTGCCTTTGTGGGGAGGAGGCTGTTTTCAGTGCTGTGGGTCTCTCCTGTTGTTTCACAGAGGCTTCGTCCTCCGTGATCCAGCTGAGAGGATGAATTGGTCTCCAGTCTGAAGGGAAGACTCTCCACCATGTGGTGTTGCATCTTCCATTATGGATGGCAGCTAGGCTAGACAGCGTGTTAGAACGGAATTCTTCCTTAAGTTGCCTAAGTTTTATAACAGCGTAGTCATAGGGAACCTGGGGGAACTGTGTCTGATTTGGAGTGGTGGAAAGAGGGAAGAGCTGGGCCCTCCAGCTCCACATCTGTGAGGAGCTGTGTGTGAACAGCTGAGCTTTGCCTGGAGACCTCACAACAAGTTTAGCTTGGAAGCTGCAGCACTCATAAGGATCATTGTACGTCCTGGGCTTCATAGCACAAAATTGGTTTTTAGTGGAGATGGAGTTCCACATTAAACAAATAAAAATAACAATGATATAATACCTTTATTGGATTTCATTTTCTTTGGCACTAACAAGTCCTTTGTATAGTTACATTTCAGCAATTTTATCTATTAATATTTTTATTTATTCCATATGTTTGGGGATATTCTTACTAGACAGCCTTGTCAGACTGTGACCTTTCTGTTTTCAGTGATTCCAAGCTATGTCCTTTGTTTTAGAAATAAAGGTGCTATTTGAGAGCTGTTGTATTTTAAAAATAAAATGTTAGCTAGGTGATTGATTCAGAAGATTTAGCAAGATTCAGTCAGCCACTGGTGCTTTTCATTTCTTTTCATTTCTCCCTTACAAAACCGAAATGGTAGTGTGATAAATGCCACTTCAGCATTTTATCAGTTTTATCTGAGAGGAAAAGGAGCTGAAGGTCAAGTGATAGAACTACATCAGGTGATTGAACTTGGGAGTGCCATGGAGGGCTGGAAGGGGAAGCAAGGGTCAAAATATCATGTACACACTACTGCATGCTGTGCAGCCCCTTAGCTTATTTCTGGCTTTGGCAGCACCGTGATAGGGGAGAAGGAGCAGTCAGGACTCACTGTAATGCAATTAGAGCTGGTTGGTCCCCCTGTAAACTATCAACCACGTGTGTCTCAAAAACTTCTAGCTTTAGTTTTTATCACAGCTTATGGACAGGAAGGCACGGTAGCTCCCAGTCATTAGGACTGATCAGGTAGCAGTGTATTCATTAGTCTTACAGCACATATGTCCTAATCCAAAAGAGTACACTGGGAAGGAAATCAAGCCCCTTCGTGACATGCGTGCGTGAGTACATTTAAGTATTTTGGATTACAGTAGATTTCAGTTTTAATCTCCTCAAACAGTGATAGGAATCCAACTTCAAAGCAGTGTCACATTTTTTACTTCAAAGTGATTTGCACCGGGCTATGTAAAACTTTTGTGTTTCAAAGGAACCACTTTACAAATTACTGACTTGGAGTTGCTTCCCTGCTGTCTGTTAGCTTTCGTTTAATGGGACCGTAAGAGACCATGAGTGGGGGATGGAGTCGATTCTCTTTTATTTCTGGTCATCCTGCCATAGTCAGTACAATTCTGACAAAAGAAATGGCAAATTATCAGGCCTGTATATGCTTCTCTAAAAAAAAAAAAAAAAAAAAAAAAAAAAAGTCGATTAGTTCACACACAAAACTACTTGCTTAGAAATGAAAGCTCACCAGGTAGAGGAAGGAACAGCTCTATCAGCTCTGTGAGGCCCTGCACAGGAGCTATCTTCTTTCAAGAGAGGGCTCTGGCACCTATATATACCAACCAATACATCATGGAGATGAGACACAAGACACAGCTTGTCCTGCAGCCAAAGCAGGAGTATCTGCTACTCTGAGGACTTGTAGTGGAACACTAACATTTTTGTAGGCAGGCTGGTTCAAAGTCATTTGAGGTCAATAGTGGCCTGAACCTGCAGAAAAAGACCTGGAGCTATAGACAGCCTGGGGCAGCTGGCACAAATACAGCTATGCCAGAGTCATACCACTGCAAATCAATGTAGTTCTTGCAAAAGAGGTACCAGCAGTCTGCCTGAGAATGAATTCCTAATCACATATGATTTTAGTCATAGAAGGGGTACACTCAGCAATAAGAACAATGAAAGTAAGTTAACGGGGTTTTAAACCTGGACGTTTTACTCTTACACCATGGGTGTTTTATTGACTCCTTGAACTTAGGTTTCAGATCTGTTACCAGCAATGCTGGTCACATCTGAAATGGGAGAGGTTACTGGTACATAGTAGAGTATGAAACACTAGGATGACAAAAGGCATACTAGAAGATACTTTAGAAATTGAGATTAGGCTTGTAACATACCCTGTTAGTTTGTAAACTTCAGAGATTTCTCTTTCTTGGTCCCTAGTATTTGCAGATACAAGAGGAAATGTCCATATATGCTTGTTTAAGCCTATATTTCTGTCTATATTATATAGAAGGTTATGTAGTTCTTTTCTTGTCAGAGCTTACTCTGTCATGTGGAGCAACTTTCCAAATACATCAGAAATTCTCAGGATTGGATTAAGTTTTGGTGTCTGGCGGATACAAGAACAACTACTGTGGCTATTTCAGAGAATGGTTAGTACACTGTTGGCTCTTCATGACAAAACTGGCAGATAATAAGCAGATAAATCAGAGGCAGTTTTGTTATGGCAATAAAGGACACAGGGCTGTCAATGTGGTCTTGAAGAGAACAATTCTAGTAAGAAGATGGTATAACCAGGAGAGCAATATTACAATGAATGCTAAGATTTAGAAGTATATGGGGAAAATTATGTACAGTAACAGTGGGTTTTTAAGCTATTTGTAAAGTTGGCCTCTTATAGTAATTTCCCTGTTTCCTCTCTTTCCAAGCAGACCGATTCAACCAATGCCTTCTGCAAAGAGAAGATAGGTGACTCGTTCATGTTAAATGCTTCTGCCTGCAATTACAGGTCAAATCTGGCATCCTGCACACTCCCTTTTTCCAAGGACAAAGCCTTCCCTCTTTCCAAGCCCTATATATAGTGATGAAGTTCTTGTGAATGATGCTGGGGAATTCCACTGAGCAATGCTAGTGAATCTCTCAGCATCTTGGTTGGAACGGGGAAGGGAATTCCCAAAGTGCTGGGGAAAGATCTTAATACGCATGGCATTGTCCTGGTCCAGTTCTCCAAAAAGAGTGAATTTCAAAAACAAGACTGTGGATTAAGGAAGAACTTTCACCATCCATAATAAAACAGATCAGGATTCAGAAATTCTACCCCTTTCACACCCTTGCAGCATACCCAGAACTGAACATTCAGGTCAGCTGCAGAGACGAAAATAAAACCTTGCTTCACTGATTGGGCTCTCAGCCCGTAATTCCCTCCAGTCACAGCTGTGCAGGGAAGTTACTAGGGCCGTAGCTATCTCTTCTCCATAAATACATGTGCTGGAGGTTTGGGAATGTCCCAGTTAAAAATCTTGTGCAATACCACAGAAAGAGGTCTGCAGAAGGAGTCAATAGCCAGGACTTCGTTTGTAGCCATAAGGTTTTCTTGCCAATTTCTTGCTTGGAAATAGGGGACGGACTACTCTCAAGTTCGTGGACCTTAGACATCGTAAGCGCTAACAACTGGGTAAGGCTGAGGAAGGCCTCTGCCCATATGCTGGACTAAGAACTCAATGTCACTTTGTTCCAAAATCTAAACAAGCTGAGAGACAAGAATCTACCTTACTCCAGAAAGAGAAAATAGAGTCAACTACAGCAAATAGATGCTGACATTATTAGGCTGTACATCTTGAAGAAGATCTAAGGTTGGCCATGCAGTCCTCCGTCAGTTTTGTTCGTATCGATGAGCAAATGTAACACAGCTGTCATTTATACTAACACAAAGAAAAGGAGATTCAAGTCCCTTTAAGACTACCACTGCTGGATAACCCCCTGTGATCAAATCAACACCAACTCTGCCAAATCAACACTCAGATATATCCTGAAGTGTCTTTGTTTCTCACATTAGCAACGGTCAGTGTGGAATACACCCTGCTCCTTATGGTGCCATAATCTCCTCCTTTTCTCCAGCAATAGATAAGCCTAGGTCAGGTCCTATTAGGAAAAAGAAAATAAATCAGGTACAATGGTAAATGACTTATTTATGCCCTTCAAAAGTATTTTATTAACATGATGACACTGGATTGCTGAGGTTTTGAATCACAAGATATACTAAGCAGTGATTTAATAGGATCACATGTTGCTGAAGTTTTGGGGTTTTGTCTTTTTAAAGGAAGTCCATGCTGGTGTGTGCACAATTTACGTAACAAGGTCTGAGGCAATAAATGACGTTTATATCCGGAAGCAGAAGCAAACCCTAGTATTGTTTTTGTCAGACTTTGTTGAGTGCATTTGCAATCTTGTGACTTTCAGACCTAGCATCTGGTTTTGAGTCCATTTCCAAAATGTCATACTGCCTTTTGCTTTGATTTCCCTTGTTTAATGTCAGTGTGATGGCATTTCAGATACATCTCTAAAGAAACAAACCGGTTCATAAAACCTTGTTGTCATGAGGCAGCTGCCATTAACGTCTAAACCTCTGCCACCCGAAACCTATCAAGTAGATACTGTATTTTGTGTTATAGTATCTTGTAAGCACTGAGAATATGATATATTTTCTCTTCTGATCTACAAAATATTTCCCCTCTGGGCTTTGAATAATAAATCTTCTTGCTATTATCGTAACGCTATAGGATTCCACAGCGTAAAAGAATCTGTTCTTCTGGACGGAATATTAGAGCACTCCCATTAGGAAACTCCTATTTCAAGAGCCCATAATTCATTAGCTGAATGCTTGTAAATGTCACCTAGTTAGGACTCCTCTAGGAACAAGGAATATCGCATGCTTTCTGGTACCACATTACATTGTCTGATCAGAGAGAGACAAATTCTTGGCCGTTTGTTTTCCTTCAAGCCTAGAAGTCTGTAATTTGAGCTGTAAACTACCATCAGTACAGATCTTTTTTTCTATGCCCCACACCGGACAGGCTGCTCTAGAAATAATATAAAGGATCAGTCCAAATAATGTAGGCAAAACACAAATTGATTTTGATGGCAGTTTTGCCTCTTTAAGTGTGGTTAAATAGTTTGCTATCTAGCTGTCAGTGTAAGGCTAAAATAAAAACCTTTGCTGATCGCTCCTGGGTTTCGTTTCTGCTGAGTCATCGCACAGGCGTGCAGTGAGGAATTATTATTCTTGTCAATAGGGATGCTGAAGCCCTGGGGTTGAACGCTTTGCTCGGGGCTAAGCACCAGCTAAGTGATGGCAGTTGGGACTCAGAAACTCCCATGTAAGGAACTTGCTCTCAAGGTTTTCGGTTGGCCCAGCAGTAACGTAACTTCATCTTTATCCTCACATCACTTACGCACGCACAAAAAACTTACGGGCTTGCGAACAGCTGCAGTATTGTGACGAATCCGAACTTGGCAGTGCAGCAAAATGGAATTGTAAAAGACACCAACAAATCTGAACGGCTAGGTCCTAAACATTGCTTCTGCTCCTTCTCCATTCATCAGTAAAGACAGGGTTTCCCCCTTGGCAACTTGGGGGCAACGATATAAAATAAAAGGTATGATGCAGTTAGGTCCAAAGTTCATGAATCTTTTACCCTGTGGAACTGATTGTGTCAGACATTGGAAGAGATTTAACTAAACAGCAGGATCCGGCGGCTAGTCTTGAGATTCGTGCATCCCACAAAATAATCAAAATTAGAACTGAAGGAATCAAAGTCAAACTGAGAAAAGCAGAAGTGAGTGAGAGTTTGCTAAATTTTAATAATAAAGTGGATTCTTGTTCAGAAGACTATTTAGGAAAAGGTACTAACAGCATTTCACTCTAAAAAGTCCCAATTTCCACTTCATTTTTAAGTAATCATTTTCAACTTTCACGTCACTTTAAAATCATCTTTATTTTTTCCAGCTTTACCAAAGGATAGAAAAAGCGAAGGACTGCAAGGAAAAACATTTCACTTATTCTTTTGACTGCAATTTCTTCTGTGAGCGTTAGAATAAGATGGAAAAACAAAACTAAAGAATTCCTTAGGCAGGGTCACAAAATCTTATTTTAGGAACAGGGAGGCATTTAAAAATATACACCAGCTCAGACCTCTGGTAGAGGCAGATGTACCTTTGTAAGTCTGACCTTTCAGGTGGAGGAAGAATTCAAAAGGAATCAAGCTTTAGTGCCCGGTTGTGAAAAGGACAGCCTAAGGGAAATTTAGTAGTGGGTTGTCAGACTTTGAGATGGGGAGTAGCTACATAAAAGATGGGTGTGGGAGGGTGGCCTCTGTGGCACCATGTCCTTCTAAGAGTGTTGGCCATTGGATGTCGTACAATGAACTTGTCTCATGTGGGTTATTACAACATTTCTTCTCTCCCTTCCCCTTGTCTGTTGTTTGCGCGGTGCTTGGAGATCCCTCCGAGGCACCCAGCCCTCACTTCGGGGTTGGGTGGCCAAGAGGGAGCTTTGACCCAGCTGCAGCAGGAGCTGGAGCAGGTCATCTCTCTTTTGTCATGATGCTGCACTGCTGAGACTGGTGTCATTTAATGCTAGGAGTGAACAAAGACCTCAGAAGCATTTTAATGCATGTTAAAAAAGTGTTCAAGTGAAATGCTGCGTTCATTTCAGCTATAATAAATCTTCATGTGTGACTTGTTGCAAGTATTTGACTTTCCATTAAAGCGTGTTTGACATTGCATACATTATTGTATTTTAAAGAATCTCAGTGTCAATGAAAAAAAAAGGGATTTTTTTTTTTATTTTTGGGGCAATTTGATGGTTGCAAAATAAAAAATCTTTCCTGGAAAAATACTGACAAAATAATTTTTACTTTTTGTTATTTGGCCTACTATCAGAAAGTGAAATACTGAGAATACTGATTCTTAATGGGAGATGTAGATCCAATACCCTATATTCTGGATTCTCTGGCCACACTGCAGATTTTATTATTCCAAAGAATGCAGCTTAGCCCAGAAAATCTTTTCTATAGAGGAGAATTGGATCATAAAGTAAGCAAACTGTAACTCCAAGGAACATAATGCCATCTTGAATCAAAATGGTTTGGATTTGAGGTTTCATGTTTTAGCATTTTTAATGAAATACGGAAATGGCTACTATTTGGAGAGGGGCAGGGAAGAGTGACTCTGTTTATTGTGAGTAAATCTGCCTCAAAGAACAAGTATTTCATTAGCTGAAATGTTCAATTTCTCTTATTTCTTTTTTGTTGTTGTTTCGAGCCTTTTCTGCACACTGTAAAATTTAAAATTGTCCCTTAAAGTGAAAGCTGTGATGATCAATGTGTTGAAAGATTTAACAACAAAATTGTAAGATGGGCCATCCTAAAATTACTGGCATGCACGTTTCTGGATTCACTCCAGAAAGTATTTTGAGTTCTCCCACCAAAAATGGGGAACATTACAGGAAGAGTTCCATGCATCCAGCTGCAAGCCTTTAGGGAAAAGGGATACATTTTAAAGAAACCCTTTGGGGGGGGCAGCCTCTACCAACGTGCCTATTTGGCTCATCCGTCAGTAACCTGCTTCCGCAGAGTGGCCCAAATTAAGGCTTGCCACTATGTAAAACACTTACAGAATCATAGAATCATAGAATCATAGAATGGTTAGAGTTGGAAGGGACCTTCAAAGGTCATCTAGTCCAACCCCCCTGCAAGAAGCAGGGACCTCCCTGACTAGATCAGGTTGCTCAGAGCCCCATCCAGCCTGGCCTTGAAGGTTTTCAGGGATGGGGCATCCACCACCTCTCTGGGCAACCTGTTCCAGTGCTCTACAACTCTCATTGTAAAAAATTTTTTTCTAATATCTAATCTAAACCTCCCTCCTTCTAATTTAAACCCATTACCCCTTGTCCTATCACAACAGGCCCTACTGAACAGCCTCTCCCCATCTTTCCTGTAGGCCCCCTTGAGGTATTGGAAGACTGCTATCAGGTCTCCCCGGAGAGTTATTTCCCTTTGTCACCCAGAGCTCTCAGCTGAGCTGGTATACTGGAGAGGATTTGGAGAGGAAGACATGATGAGCAGCTGAGAGATGGCAATATAGCAATATCTTAACCTGGATCAAGAGCAGCTGATAGTTTGTCAGACAGCAGCCCACGTCCCCGACCCCGCAGTCTGCAGCACCAGCTATCGCTCATCCCTGGCTTCTCATTCCATTCATTACCGGCAGATAAACACATTAGCTTGGCGTTTCCGCTCAAATTATCATCAGTGAAAAGGTAATGTATTTAAATTATTGTCAGTCTTCATTTTAGTAATTCATAGAGATGAACTGCAAGCTCCTTGCACAGAAGTACGTGTTTTGTGCAGGTTTACGGAGCCATCACAGTGCAAATCTGCATTTACGTAAATGCTTCAAGTTTTCTTTCCCACCTGCGTTAGCTAGTGGCTATTTTAATGCATTCTTAAATTCTGGAATAAAGTCAAATAGGAACTTATAGCAATATGAAAATATGCATGGCTGCATGGTCAGACTGTACGTACAGTTCAGCTAATGATCTTCTAATGGAGTTGATCAATATATAGAATTTCTCCTCTATGCAACATTTCTACTTTGACTTTTCCTTTTTTCATGAACTGAAAGGAAAAGTTACATTTTCAAAGGTTCTCATGAAGTAAGAATTCAAGAAAATGTTCTTTGAAAGTTTCAAACAACTGTTTCTAAAGTGTTTAATCTCATAAAGTAAAGACCTTTGTTTGGAATAGCTTCAACCTATTCATAACCTGTTAAGTTCAGATAAAGCACACTGAATTTCATCAAAGCAATAATTCTTTCCATTATTTTTTTTTCTAAAAATCAATATATTCTAGTGGAAAAATACTCAATTTCATTACATATTTTCTCTAACAAAAAAGATGCTGTTCAGATAAATTTCACTCAATCCTAGTTTCAGAATAATGTTTAGTGTATGATACAGGAATACAAACCTTTCTTCTATAAAAGAGTACTGGACAGCATGGGAAGGGTCTTTTGTTGGTGTAGACCAGCAGTTTTCAATTTGAATTATTAAATGTCCTGGAACCTGCAAGGAGACAGACATAATTTTGTGATACGTATAAATCTCTAACTCCAGAGCGAAATACACATTGTTTGTGCCTTCACCTAGTTGGTGCTTTTGACAAACTCAAAAGAAGAGAGGACAGTATTGTGAGGTGAAATTTCTTGTAGTATTAACAATTCAGACTTTTACTTGAGTTTATGTATTTTTAAATGTGACAGTTCTTTATAATAATTTCCCTTCAAGTTCAATTCGGAAGGAGGCTGAACCTAACTCATTTCATAACTGAACTAGTTTTGACGAAAAGAGAGAGGAACTTTGTTGAAATCTTTTTTCCAACATTTTTCCCAACAGTTTTAAAAAGAGAAGTACCAACTCTCACTTTTAAAAGAATACTGTTTTCGGAAATACAGATTTTACTGAAAGTTAGAAATTATTTAGCAACCTGAAGCTAACTAAAATGTTTTCATTTAAAACAGATTTTTGGGTTTTTTTCCCAATAGCTTTATCTCACTTTGAGAATAAGAAATCCACCACTGCAATGGATCAGCCTTCGGAAGCTGGATGCTGCAGGGGCAGTGGCTGGAAGCAGGCTGCTGGGGACAGAGAAGCAGTGGAGCGCAGGGACAATGTTGGCCATACGTGTTCTGGGGAGGGCAGAGGAGCGGACCTGAGAAAATACACAGCACAAAAGTACCACGTGTTGTCACAGGAGAGAAAAACTGAGGTGTGTGGGAACATCTCTCACTCAGCAAGCAGAAGAGCCAGAAAGAGAGCTCCGGAGACAAAAGAAAAGACAATCCAGGAGGGAATGGACCATAAAAGTGATGAAGACGCCACTTGGCCTGACTCCACTACTGACTCATTGCAGTGAGGAGGCCTGCTCTGTTGGTCAGCTGTGGTAGGTTTGTCAGATGTGGCTCTTGTGTTTCTCAAGCCTCCCATTCTCTATGATCTCCACCCTTTACCAAAAGCCATGCATTATTTACCTGCTAGGTGAGGACACAACCTCTGGCAGTATCCTTTATGTGTAATATCTCTTAAAGGTATTTCTCTTGTGAGTAGTTTACTCTCAATCTTCATCTGACTGCTTCCATCATTATGGGGACACAACAAAGTGTGCCTTCCACTGGCCTACCCATGGAGGGATATGGTCCATCGGGCTACAGAAGTCAGAGGGTCCAAATCTGATGCAAGCCACATTGCTCCATCACTCATTATGCTCATCTAAACCATGATCTAACTTTGTAGTGGATCTTTCCTATGAAAAGAGAATGCTGTAGGAACTGGAACAATGCGTGAATAGGGAAGCACAAACAGGATTAAAGAGAAGGAACCGGGGCTGACAGCTTGGGATGGTGGTCATCACTAGAACAGAAAGAGCACAGGACTCTGTGGCAGAGCTTTGTCAGTTGTAACCTCCTCTGCCATCTCGTTACCATCTCAGCACTCTAGCCTTACAGGAAACATGGTTGTCCTTCCACAGTTTTTTGTTTAATTAACTCTTAATGAGCATTTTTATTTTAAAAAACCTATTCCTAACAACTGAAATTATTCCTCATTAATTCTCTTCCCTTATTGAAATGTTGATGTTGACTAAATGTCAATGAGAGCTCTCTAATGTTCACTGTTGGACTTGATGATCCTAAGGGTCTCTTCCAACCTAAATGATTCTATGATTGTGAAGCACAATGGTGATGGTAGCTGTTTGGCATCCTTCCCCTTCTCGGGGAGGACTCCTCACACTCTTCCCCTGCTCCAGCGTGGGGTCTCTCCCATGGGAGACAGTGCTCCATGAACTGCTCCAGCATGAGGCTGGTTTGTCTTGGAGCTGGCTGGCATTGGCTTGGTTGGACTTGGGGGAAGCTTCTGGCAGCTTCTCACAGAAGCCACCCTTGTAGTCTCCCCTCTGCCCCCCACCACCCTGCTACCAAAACCTTGCCATGCAAACCCAATACAATCGCATAACATACCAAATTGATTTTAATAAAAATGTTGTCCTTCAGAGTTAAAAAGGGTATAGTAGTCCATATATCCTCATACTTCAGATCTTCATATGGCAGCATTGAGACAGAGAAATTCCCATCTTCCGTAGTCAGTGTAATTGTTCTGTGAATGTTTTAGATCAGTCACATAGTGACAGGGAAACAGTCCATGAACAGATCATGAGAAGCAGGTCTGAACTAGAAAATCACTCTTTGCATGCCTTACAGTTATCCATATTTTGGTGCTTTAAATTTTAATTTTGAATTCCTTTCTTGTGTCTTTGAAGAGCCTCTTATTTTAAGAAACAACATGACTGCTTTTTTTTCAGCAGTATTTTCCAGACTATGGTGGTGCCAGACACACCGTGCTTCTCATGCCATTGTTTGCCAGATAATACATGAAACTGAGTTTGCTCCAGAGCCCAGTTCAGCAAAGCCAGAAATTAAAACTCAAACCCTGCTGGAGGACCGGATCGGAATATTCACTGACTCCTCATAGAGGTATGGGTGAACTTCGTTTATTTATCTTTTTCTCACACATTTATAAGGTTCTTGCAGATACATGTAGGGTAAGCAAAGTCATCATTGGTTACATCGCTCCTAGCATGCACTCCTAGCTAAAATATGATTCGTTAAGTCTCTTTGTTCACGCGCACGGTTCTCTCCACCTGCACCCTGCTTCATGTTCAGCCCCCAGTCACATATACCAGCTGTTTTCCTTCTTCTCAAGGTTGCTTCCTTACTTTCTCAGAGGCGGCCTCATTATTTTCACACAGGTGGCTTCAGTACTTTCTCACAGGCAGATTCATTACTATCTCACAGGCGGCCTCATCAATGTCCTTGAAGCCTGCTACTCAAAAACATAACAATTCTGTTTGGTCTGGATTGTTCACTAAGTTCCCCTGGCTCTCCAGGTATCCAACAAAACCCTACTCAAGTCACTAGGACACACGCACATTAACTGCAGCATGAGTTCAGTGTTCTGCTGAACTCAGGATCTGTGGTGTGAAGGACTACGCCGAACTTTTCACAGAAATATGGAAGTTGGCCCAGACCCGCCCACACTGCCAGATCAAACCTGGTGCAGCGGTATCCCGCTCTCCCCGTGCAGCTGCTCTGTGCAGGTGCTGTAAGGTGTTTGGGTTTGGAGAGGGTCCAGAGGAGGGCCATGAAGATGATCGGAGGGCTGGACCACCTTTCCTGTGAGGACAGGCTGAGAGAGTTGGGGCTGTTCAGCCTGGAGAAGAGGAGGCTTTGGGGAGACCTTATAGTGGTCTTCCAGTACCTAAAGGGGGCCTACAGGAAAGATGGGGAGAAACTCTTTAGCAGAGCCTGTTGTGATAGGACGAGGGGTAAAGGTTTTAAAATACAGGGAAGTAGATTCAGATTAGACATGAGGAAAACAATTTTTACACTGAGGGTGGTGGAACACTGGCACAGGTTGCCCAGAGCGGTGGTGGATGCCCCATCCCTGGAAACATCCAAGGCCAGGTTGGACGGGGCTCTGAGCAACCTGATCTGGTTGGAGATGTCCCTGCTCCTTGCAGGGGGGTTGGACTGGATGGCCTTTAAAGGTCCCTTCCAACCCAAACCATTCTATGATTCTAACATTTCTACCACTGTGTACCACACAGCTCAGTTAAAAGCAATCATCATTAATAATAATTATGTTTATTTTGTAGCACTGAGATGCAAATGCAGACCTGTCCTCCACCAAGCCAGGCACTACATTAACTGCAGATGGCCAGCTCTGCTCTGGAGAGTTCCCAGCCTCAACACACGGCTTGGCCGTGGCTCTGCAAACAGAGACTGGTTTTTGGAATGGGGCAGTTTGAGGGGGGGCTTAGGCATGTGCTCCAGGCTTGCTCTTGCTCTTTTGTAAAACAACACCCAGATGGAGAAGTAAAACTTTGTTAGTGCTGAGAGGGAGAAGCGCCAGCTCTTTCCTGTCCTTTTTCTGTCCTGAATGTGGGCTGCTGGCAGCCCTGTTGGCATGTTGGCCCAATGAATGTGTGGCTCACCAGCCCCAGGCTGCCTCCCACCCCCAGTCACAGACCACAGTGAGGTGGGTGGAGAATGCATGGAGGGGCTGTTGAAGGACGAACAGGGATGTGAGGGAGAGCTAGGGGTATCACCACACAAGTGTCTAGGGGAGGGAACGCTCCAGGCTTGGTGTTATACCCTGATGAGATCCTGGGTAAGCACCAGCTTTCAACACAAGCTGGGACCAGATGGTCTCCAGGGTCCCTTCCAGCCCATGGGTTCTGGGGTTGATTCTCCAAAAGCCTGGCAGAAGGTAGGCACTCCAGAAAACCTGAAAGGACACAAAACTTTGTGGCGGAGGCATTGACAGAGGCTGGTGCTATGGCAGCGGAGTGGAGGCAGAAGGTGACCTGCAAATCTGTGAGGAGCCAGGCATTGTTACTTCTCAAAGCAGAGGAGCTTAAGAGGAGAAAATGAGCATTCATTAAGGCAATTTCAAACTAACAGTTGGTGTCACACATGATTAAATTCACACTGCGTAAGGTAGTACACATCACCTTTTTGGTGACAGATGTTTAAAACCTAAAACTCAGGCTGTCTCACACACCCCTTCCTTCCACATGCAGAATGTCCTGGCTTCTGGAAAAGTGTTATTCTCTTCTCTGCCCCAACACACATCTTTATCCTGATTTTTTGCATATTTCATTAATTCACATTGCAAATTATAATTATGGCTATTAATCCAAGGAACGTCAGTGGAGAAAGCTGCTGCACCTTGTTTGGTTTTTTCTCTTAAATTACACCTATGGTAAATCTTCTGAATTTGGCCTTTTTATAGCTGTGAGATTCTTTCTTTAATGTATATTCTGAAACTGCACATATAGCAAGTTTTTGTTCTTGTCTATACAAAGATTATTCCCATGGACTTTGAGCAACATCAGCTTTTTGATTAGTGTCCTTCAGTCTTTTAAAGAAAATGTACAGTTTTGCAGAATAGGCATACTTGATTTCATTGCCTAATGCTTCTAATATCTTACTAATTATATTAGTTATTCAAATGGTGCGTTAAGTTTATGCAAACTCTTCACGGTCGTAAAATTTTCTGGAAACATCAGCAGTTCTCACGGATGTGAGTGAATAATAAGAAACCAGTACGGGACAGCGGCAGCAATAAAAGACAGAGAAAATATGGAACCGTGTGCTTCATCGTCAAACGTGTCTCCTATTCTGCAGTTTAAGCCACCCCAGCTGCAGCACCAGAAGAAGGAAACATGGCATTTAGGGAAAAAAAGGTTCCTTTTCAACAGCAGGACGTTGCGCATATTACAACTCTGCTTCCACAGTATGTCAAATGGGTTTTAATGCTGAATGTGTAAACATTTCCCTTTTCAGTACCGTGGCATTCGGGGTCACTCGGGTGAAATCAGAGATCTGGAGTGAAATTACTGCTTTTAGCAGCTCGTTTTGTGTTAGCATCAGCTCATTTTATAGGAAGATGGTCATTACCATATTTATACGTATTCCAGGCTCTGAAACGGGACATTTCATTTCTAAAGAATAAAATAAACAAGGAGCTATTTCATTTTAGCTGTGCACTACAGCAGAAAGAACACAGGTCCAGAATCCTGAAGCGGAGGCTTGGGTCTTTTCTGAGAATTGAACTGTCAGCCACGGCGTGGAGAGCTCTGGCTTGCAGACCCGTAGAACGCACCGTTAACGGCTAAGAGCTGCACTGATGAAGAACGCTGAGTAGCAGGAGATTTATAACCCCATTTACCCAGAATTATTTTTTTTTGTAGGTGAGCAGAGCTCTCATTTAGGATCTGAACACAGCTCTGGAGTAATGCAGGCAGAGGCACTGAGGTTTTTCCTTGCAGAGTTTTGCTGTTGAGTCGTGAGGGGTGAATCTCCTGTGTCTGATTATCTGCCTGGGAGATCTGAGCTGGGAGGCAGCCATAATAAAATCCTCTGAGCTTGATTTAGGGAGCTCCAGTATAAATCTTGATCCTCTTTTACTGTTTGGTTTATGCTGCAAGACACAGTTTTCTTACCTAACAGATGACATTTCCGATAACTTAAATGGTGTCAGCACGTTTGGACAAATAAAGATTGGTTTTGAATCCATTGCCAAACTTAAGAAAGAAAACAACTAAAAAAAAAATTGTCTGGATAGAAATGAAATGGATTTTCATCTCTGATAAAACAAGCAGACCAACAAGCAAGAACATTTTGAATCAATTCAAATGTTCACTTCTCCCTTCGGTTAATTGCAAAAGAGAAATGTGTTTTTAAAGCCAACTAACATATTTCTTCCTGAAGGCATTGGAATATTTTTTTTTTTTTTTTAGTTTTCCAACACGAAACAAGTAATTCAAATGTCAAAGCAAAATGTTTCAGTATTTTCTTGTTCTCCTTGGCTTTGATGGAAGCACATTGCAAATTTCAATCTAAAGTTCTGTATTTCTGCCCCTCTTCTTACCACACAAAATTTCATTTTTCAGCTGTTCGGTTAATGGGCTGAGAGAATAAGCAATTGGCCGACACTAGCTAAGAAATCAGAGCACAGTAGTAAACACCATATAGAGACAACAAACACCATGTAGGTGTTTACGATCCAGCTCCAGCAAAATGCATGTAAATATCATGCATTGGATTTTACCATATTCGTGATTTTTTCCACATTATCTCTTCTTGCACCCTGAAACGCAAGTCACTGTATGCTGTTGACTGTAGGTGGTCAATAAGTAGAAATGCACATCTCTTGCAACTCAGCAAAATACACAGTAAAGTGGGAAAACAGAAGCCTTTTACCCACCATTCCCTTTTCATTTGACTCACGTAGATAAGACAAAAAAGGTTTCTCACTTGACAAACTGAGCAGTATGTTATTCTTTATCACTTGTGATATAGGATGTAAAGATTGTATCTGTTTGTGTGGAAGTAAGAGAAGAGAGACGGATGAAATATTCGGGAACTGCAAAGCAAACCTTTAGTCTTTCAGAAATATTAGGAGAACTGCAATAGGACCAAGGTTTCATTGCAGCCTCTTTTGTATTTGAAGACTCGTGATTTTATTTTTGACATGCTATCCATCAAAATTCTCAGTGACTGAGGTAGGACACCCAGCTACTGCTGGAGGGGACAGTGAGAAAGGCCTGCTGGTTCCTCCTCAGCGCTTCAGAAACCGATGACTGACAGGAATAACCTCTCATCATCAATTCTGGAAAGAGCCATTAGGGAAGATCTTCCTCATCTGACTTCTCTGGGCCTCTGCTGATTTATGCCAGATGGGAAACAGGTCTCATTGTGTCACGGGAAGTCCTTGAGATGATCTGACAACATTAAGCTGAAGAGGTTTGCAGCTGAACTCAGGAAAGTGGTGGGATGGATGCCGTTTTGTCATTTTTGTTCTCAAGTGTCCTGATCTTTCACCAGCCTGGATTTGTCGCTTTGCGCTACCACTGCCATTTTTCATTTTCTTTACTACTGAAAGGGGGGAAAGTTAGAAAGAATTAATGACAAAATGGTGTATCATTTCTGCTTTTTCTTTTGACGCAAAGATGTCTAGTGTGACACCTGAATTCAGATTAAAGTCTAGAGAGCCCACTGTTCTGCAGGGGCAGCTCTCCCATGATTTCAGTGATGTCCATGGTCTAGCATTATCTGCCTGTCAAAATTCAGGAGGTTTTGCATTATTACAGTGAGCCTGCCTACAGGAATACGTAATTGGCACTGAGATCAAATGAAATGATACTGATGAGAAGGAAAAAAAACACAGTTGAAGGCATAAAAATACCCTCTTTGTTCAATGCAGACAAGTATTTACTAGAATTGGAGGATTCTTTTTCAGAAAAAAAAGGTACTTGGAATCTCCACCTCAATTAGGCCCTTGGTACACAGAAGCGTTTCATTGATTTCTGTATGAACATTAAAATTAACTATGGAGTTTATGCAGCCTAATTTGGTGTGATTCTTCATCATATTAAGTTGTAATTCAGGTTTAACAAAAACCCTTTTACCTAAAGATCCACAAAAGACTGCTGTATTGAAAATAATGTGGAAAGAAGCTATTCTGAGCCTCAGTTACGGAAAGTAAAATGAAATAAGTGCAGCTAAGGAGAAAAAGTCAAATGGCCATTTTAAATAATTTCCTGATAGTTTGATCTTTACTTTCATCCTGAGTAGGAAATAGTAACTTTTCTATAAAATTGAAAATTTCTGAAAATTATGATTCAAAAATGTAAAAAAAAAATATATATATATATGTTTAAGAATGAAAATATTTTACGTCAAGTCAGTTTGACATAGAATTGTGCTCGAGTAAGTGGCCAGAGTGCCTCGGGAACATTTTTCTTCAGCCCCATGAGGCTTCCACTCTGCTCTGTCAGCTGTGTTTTCTTCCCTGTGCTGTACTGTGCCACTCTGCAGCTTTCCCGGAAATCCCGTGATGCACCGTGAAGCAAGGAGCTTGGCCTGTGGCATATGTGAGGCATTTAGACCAGCATTCTGACAGGAAAAAATGTCTCAAAAAAAGCTTTTACAGAAACTAGATATTGTATGCAAAGCGTATTTTGCCCAGAAATCCTAGGTCAGCTATAGGAACAGGAGTGGAGAACAATGCTGTTCTCACTGTTACACCTTATAAGCCACTAATTATGTGTGATGCTGTGTAGAGCATAATAAAAGTCCAGCTCATATATAGGTTTTTGGAGAAAAATTCTTCTCTTTGGACCACATTTTGATCAATCTCTTGAAAGCATTGACTTCATGAAGCATTGTATATTGTTCTGCAGAGGTAAAGGGTATTTTAAATCTGTAGGTGCCTGACCCTCAAGGCTCGTGTGACATGCACCCCTCAAGGAAAGCAGTCAACAGTCCATAGGGACATTCCCTTGGGTCTCTTTTGCCAACCTCTTGGCAGTCCATGCCATTCAAGGAAACTAATGCTCCGGGGATGGACATCTCAGGGGACAAAGCTTAGTTTAGAATCAAAGAATCATAAAATCATAGAATGGTTTGGGTTGGAAGGGACCTTCAAAGGCCATCTAGTCCAACCCCCCTGCAAGGACCAGGGACATCCCCAACCAGATCAGGTTGCTCAGAGCCCCGTCCAACCTGGCCTTGAATGTTTCCAGGGATGGGGCATCCACCACCTCTCTGGGCAACCTGTGCCAGTGTTCTACAACTCGCATTGTAAAAAACTTTTTTCCTATTACCCAAGTCCTTCTCCTCAGGGCTGCTCCATTCATTCTCCGGCCAGCCTGTATTTGTGCCTGGGGTTGCCACGACCCACATGCAGGACCTTGCATTTGGCCTGGTTGAACTTCATGAGGAAACTCAGAGATCGCTGACACAATATGCCAGAAAAACAGTCATTCCTGCCTGTCACAGCAGGGTGCTTAATGATCACCAAAATCAGTGACCAGCCCACTACCTTTTCCACTGGTAGCAATAGAGATACGATAAACCTTTTATACATCATAGTAGACGACTTCATCATTAAAACAATTCTGTTACTTTATCTTTTTTTTTTCTTTAACATAGACCAATTTTTAGGTTGAAAAACTTTAGTTGAAAAATAATTTAAGCAACTTTTAGGGCCTGATGTCTTCTTTTTCCTTACCCAAGCCACCCACTGGCAAGTTCCTTAATAAATGATATCACATTAAACAATAGCAATGCAAAGCTCTCTGATGCCAATCCCTTCTTGAGAAGAACAAAAGTCTGACTGAAGATGGAACAACAATCCAAGCCTACCTCTGCTTCAGTGTTAGCAATGTCACAGGTTCCTTTCTTTGAGCATCACAGCTGCAGCGCAAAGTTAAGTTAAGGTTGAGACCAACAGCCAAGAGTCCAGCTCTGCAGCCCCAGACGTAGGAAGGATGTGGACCTGTCGGAGCGAGTCCAGAGGAGGCCACGAAGATGATCAGAGGGCTGGAGCACCTCTCCTGTGAGGACAGGCTGAGAGAGTTGGGGCTGTTCAGCCTGGAGAAGAGGAGGCTCCGGGGAGACCTGATAGTGGTCTTCCAGTACCTCAAGGGGGCCTACAGGAAAGATGGGGAGAAACTCTTTAGCAGAGCCTGTTGTGATAGGACGAGGGGTAATGGTTTTAAAATACAGGGAAGTAGATTCAGATTAGACATTAGGAAAACAATTTTTACACTGAGGGTGGTGGAACACTGGCACAGGTTGCCCAGAGAGGTGGTGGATGCCCCATCCCTGGAAACATTCAAGGCCAGGTTGGACGGGGCTCTGAGCAACCTGATCTGGTTGGAGATGTCCCTGCTTCTTGCAGGGGGGTTGGACTGGATGGCCTTTGAAGGTCCCTGCCAACCCAAACCATTCTATGATTCTGCGGTTCTAAGAAACGGCTCAGCTGTTGTGTGGCACTGGAATTCAAATGAGGGAACAAGTGCAGCAACCTGAGAAATAGTTAAAGGATAAAGCAAAATTAATCATCTGTTAAATGTAACCCAAGGTGTTTATTTTCAGTTTCATTAGCACTGCTAAGTATAGATTCTGGGGAACTGGAAACTGGCTTGTGGAGATCCAGAATGTTTATGTTTTGTTTGCAAGAGTTGGAGCACCTCTTCCCTCACATCTGTGCCTGCACGGGGACACACTGTCCCCAGAAAGGAGATGGGAGTGGAAAGGAACATTCTTTGTTTTTCCCCATCAGATGCAAGACCCTTCTGCTCAGATCTTAGCCAATGGTGCAAGGAACAAATCCTAATGTGCAGTTTGTATTAGGGGAAGTGTAGCTCCAGCAACATCTCAGGCTCCAGGCTGCTGCTAGGATCCCAAGAAGGCAATCATGCCAGGGAGCATTTTAATTATACCGGCCAGGGTGAGGAAAACCTTGCGTTTTTTACACAACCTTTGCAACTGTTTATAAAGCCTGTGGTTATTTTGGAAAACGAGGGGAAGATTATTTCTTGTGCTTGCAGGGTTTGCACAGGGAGAGCCTCTGTTTCCACTGAGTCACCGGCTTAGCATCAACTTGACCAACCCACGTAAGCTGCAGCCAGTTAATTCCACCTCAGCAGCAGCAATTTCCTCTCGCTGCCAGCTCTCCTCTGGCACAGAGAGCTGCAGAGGCTTTTGCCACATTGCAGACGATAAGTTCTTGCTGGTTTATGACCAGTTCTTACTGTAACTGAAGTGGCTTATGAAGGTTCTTATGTGCTAATCGTCTTCCAAAATGTCACGGTGGCTGCTGGTTTTAAACTTGCATTCTGGAGTGGATCATGAGCTGCAGGGGGTAGAAAAATAGGCTAAATCAGTTTCTGCTTTGGGGGGACAATTTGTATTTAAGAAGGGGTCAGAAGGACCCCTCCTGTATTTAAGAAGGAACAGAAATGCAACCACACAGTGTATCTAACTCAGACTGTCTCCAAAATTTAGACTTGGGTACAAGGGAAGGGTATCTAAAAGACAGCTCTCCCTTTCCAAGTATTCATCATCTTCATCCTCAGTTTTCATAGTAGCTCCCTTACTGTTCGTTAGGAACAGAGGCCGAGCAATTAATTATCAACTGATGCGTGTCCTGGTTTGGGGTAGACTGAGGCTGCAGTTCCCAAGGGATGGGAGGCAGCTGCTCGGTGCCCGTTACAATTTCACTGACACTGAAGGGAATCAGTGCAACTAGCGATTGCAGGACAGAGGAGATTCTCAAGCCGTCAGTTTTATACAGGAATCCAGGGAAGCTAATTTTAATCTTCCTGAATGTAGGTTTTCCTGCAGAACAGAATACTAGGAGCAGATGGTGCCCTAGAGTGCTCAGATATTTTTCTTGGAAGAAACCCTATGCTCCCGCGAAATAGTTAGCAGGGGCCTGATTCGTCTCTCATTTCAGTAAACATCCTAGTGTTTACAGCAATGTTAAGTATTACTGTAGCAAATCCAGATGTCCCAACTCAGACGAAACTTTATGGAGTCAAGAGGAATTCTTCGGTGGGTAAGGCAAGCCGCAGCTTGCTCTAGGTGGATGTAACCAGAGCCAAAGTTTACTCTCAGTTGCACTGGCAGGAGCACTGAAAAACTCCATAAAGCTCCAGATTTACAGTGGGCTAACTGACAGCAAAATGTGGCCGCAGATACTGAAACGCGTTTAAACATCTCATTGGAAGTGGCCAGGGGCACACCTTAACTTTCGACCTTTCCCTCCAGCTGGGATTGCTGTTTAGCTTTTAGCTCTGTCAGAGGGCCGGATCTTCCCTTTCCCCTTGCCATACAAACACCTAAGAATCTTTTTCCTAGTAACACACCATCACCATCTTCCTTATTCAGGATACCATGGATACCTAAGCAACTAGATGCAGCCAAAAAAAAATCCTTTTTTTTTTTTTGTGTGTGCGTGTTAGGAGGAAAAAGTTGCCCCTCGCAGCGTTACTTGTGCACTCCTGCTTCTCTCATTACAGTTCTGCTTCACGTCTCTCTGTTCTCCACTGGCTCCCTGGATGAGAATTACAGATCCCAGTCACCACCAGCGTGCATCCACATTTCCTCAAGCCAGAGTCTCCCCGCAGCGCACTGGGGAATTGGCACAGGGAACATCCCTCGCAGGAGCAGCCAGGAGGGATGCCCTGCCCGGGTTCCTTCTCAGGAATCCTCTGACTCCTTTGCAGTGAAACCTTGGTATGAAATGGATGTTTTCAGGGTGATTCCATTGAAATCCTACCTGTCATTTCTCACCATGTACATGATATTACAATATTTAGAACTAAAGAGATTTTTTTTTCTCTCCAGCAAGGTGGAAAACAATTTAAAAAAACAACAACAACGAAACCTCTTTTCCTTAGCACAAGTGGTGGGACAAGTGATGTCATAAGACAGTGTCATCATAACACATCTTATATAAAGTCCATATATCCCTCACACCAGCTGTTTTCATCTTGATTTATCAAGACTCCACTATGGACTTTCTGTGAGATCATCATCAGGGCTTTGGTGTTCTGCTCTAACATACTTAACACGTTGTTATTTCTTTATTCCAGATCTGTAAAAACTTGATCGAGGCAGGCAGCGTTTTTGATTGGCACACTGCCTTTTGATACAAAATCTTAATCCCCTGCCTGTTCACAGCGTAAGGATTTCAGCACATCACATCATAAAATGCTCTGGTCCGTTAGCGGATGCAGTGTTTTTTCGAAGGTCATGCTGTCTCCCACATCATCGCGAGAGCTGGCCTCTCCGGAGGAAGACTGGCTGGCGGCTCAGTGCAGCTCCTGGTTGCAGGGTACCTCTCCCTGTGTTACTGGTACCCAGCCCACTTGACAGAAAATCTCCCATTTTTGGATGTGGGTTTTGGATTATATCCCAAGCATTTGTACAGTGCACAGAAAAATAGGGACCTGCTGGAGTGCTGACCTAATACTAAGTGAAGCTACTTTATTTTCAATATAATTACTCATGCTTTGTCATAAAATTGGGGTTTTTTTGAAACATATCAGCTATTTTCTTCATTCTTTGGGTTTTATCTAGGTACAGCTAACTGAACAAATTTTTATTTTTTTTTAATTAATTTCTTAAAATGTTAAAAGGAATTAGAAACAGCAATGCATGAAGTGTGATACAGGAACAAGCCAAAAATGACTCCTAATCATACTACAGTATTAAAAATAATTCCTTGTATGTTGGGATTGACCAGGACTGATTTACAGTTCTAGGAAGGAAAATATGATACAACTGATCCGGCAGATGACTTGATCGGAGAGGCGTCACGGGCCCAGTCTCCGTGGAGCAGGGGAGGGCAGTGAAGATGTGCTGCAGGGAAGTGGCAGCTGTTTCCAGAAGGCAGCAGTTTTGGAGCTGGGTTTAACCAACCACACAGAAAAGAATAATTATGGACCCCCTGTGCTTCTCCATATAGAGCAAGTGTAGTTTTGAATAACAATTATTTACACATGCAGAGCATTCCTATGAATTGATACTTATTTAACAGGTAACATCCATCAGGCAATTCAGTGACATGCTGAGGAAAGTGATTAGCAACACAAATTATTAAGCACCGTCTCTCAGAAGAGGCACCAGCTATTTTTTTCACAAACCAGAAAAGACAGAAAGAAAATGTTATTTAATGACTATTACAGCAAGCAGTGTTACTTCATTAGCGGGGTAATAGAAGACAAAAATTTGTGTTCAGAAAGACTTTGAAATAGCTGTGAACCTTAAGAGACAGTATGATGTCATTCTGACAGCAAATTGCAAGTTCCATGGAAAGGCTATTGAGAGGAATGCTAAGTTACTCAGAGACCATTAACCATCCCTGGTACTTTTCAAATACAAATTTAGGTATCAAAATACTCTTTCTTGGCAGAGTTTCAGTTTTGCAACACAACTGAAAACTGCTCTTTTCTCTCCCATGGGTTGCGTTCTAAAAGTCATTACCTCGCCACTGCAAAAGCTGATTAGTTTCACTGTTCTGTTACTAGAACAATTCAATTATTCTCTGTTTCCACACTGAAATCTATAATTAAATTACAGGACATCAAATTGCTTGTAAATACCTGAAAAAGTATTTGTTGTTATTTATTTATATAAAAGAAGATATTTTCTATCAAAAAATGGGTATTTTATAGGCTTTATAGTAATTTGGTTACTAAAATAATATCTGAAAAAATATTAAATGTAATTCAAAGATCTCTTGCAGGATTAATAATTTGCAAATTATTTTTTAAATTTGACTTTATTATAGTAATCAAATAATAACACGAATAAATGAGGAATTGGCACAGCTGACACCAAAGCAACTGACCATTTTATTTTAAAATCTGTATCTATTCAGATTTAAAACATTACAAAGGCTCTAGCTATGTTTTTGTAAGCAACAAAGTTAAAGTAGAAAACTAATTCAGAGGTTATGAAAGAAATTTTGGTTTGGTACTATCTAAAATTATTCCATATCCCACCGTACATCAGTATGACACCAGAAACGTACTGCCTTCTGTTATTACATAGATGCTTGGATTCTGATTTAAGATTGAGTTTCAAAGCTGACAGTTACACCAGCAGATGTTAAGAACCTGGCTTACAGGGTTTCTGTGTGGCTATAGCTGCTCCACAGAAATACCCTTTTTCAATAATCAATGATGGTATTTTCTTCATGAAAAATACACAACTCGCCCTCTCCCATGTCAGCATCATCTGTTGAAGTTAAAAAAAAAAAAAAAAAATCAGCGTGGCAGCAGCCAGCAAACAAGGTGTTGCGAAGCACAGTCAGTATTGCACTTCCCTCTGCAGTTCAGAGTCAGGGATCTCGGAAGACCTCGCCTTTATCTTTGTTGTTCCAGCTGCATTCTCTGGTAGGAGTAAAAGGCAAGGTGTTTTTTTCAGTTCACTGGAAGGTGAAAGAATCCCTCAAGATTTGCAGTCCAGGGTCATGGTTTTGGGCTTTAAGAAACAATTGCCTCAAAAAATGACTAAATGGCGTCCCGTGGCCAACACTGGATTCCTGAAGTGCAGAGTCAGTGGAGACCAAGACAACTCAGAAAGCCTTTCCTACCTATTTTAGAACTGATTCCCCGGCACAGGACCAGACCCACTCCCTACCGTACCACCACTCGCATGTTTTTCTCTTGTGCTACAGCAGCAGCATCATGTGACCTTTCCAAGGCAGAACCTCCCTCACTTCATTCCCTTTGACTGCCCCTTTGATATTTTATCTCTTTACGTTCTACTTCGGAGGCTTTTAACGAGAACTGTAAAGGATCCAGAGGCACCCACCTTTGTTACGAATGAGTAACACAAAAAAAAAAAAAATACACGCTCCACAGGGAAAAGTCCTTTTGAACAGTGGTGGCTTGCTGATGAAGGAGGCACGTGTTAAGAACTGTAGAAACTTCACAAAAAATCTATGCTTACAAGATGCCTGGTGATGACAGTATGCAAAAGGAGAGATTCCTCAGAAACATCCTCTGACGTAGCAGGCTCAAGCCTTTGGCAAGACTTCTCAGCGCTCTGTTTCCCTGCACAAGACCGGTCTAGGCTGATTGCCTTCATCCCCTCTGCTGGCACAGAAGTTGGCTAGGTGCAAAATTTCCCAAGTGGCAATTACAAAGTCCACTGCCTTGCCCCTTCAGAGACACTGGCGCATTTACAGGAGAAGTGATTAATTACCTCTCCTTTATTAAGCAAAACTTGTCAGTTCGTTTCAGGGATGCCTAAAAATTTATACCATATAAGATTCAACTGTTATCCTTCACAAATCTACAGTGTACGTTTAACTAGGGTGTCTGATGACTCTTCTTAGGTGCATGTTACAACATGTATCACAGGGGTAAAACTTTTCAATATTCCCATTTGCTCAGCCACTGCAAAGCCCTGTATATTCACATCCCAAGATTTCAATAAGAAAATTACTATAATCTCAAATCATGAACACAGAACAATGCGCCACTGCATTTCGATGAACACTGAGCTCCAATGAATAGGTTACATTTATACTATTTCACCCTTTGTTTATTCATTGCTCGCATCAGTGACTCATTCCTCCCACAGGAAAATCACCAGAAGAGCATTCAAAGGAAGGTTCTAAAACTATTCCTCAAATTTCCCTCCCCAGCCTCCTCCTCATCTCCTCCAACTCCATCCAGTGAGGTTCTAGATCCACTGCAGCATGTGCAACAGCTGCAGCAGGTGTGAATGTATCACTGGGACTCAGAGATACTCCCTCCCCATCTCTTTCCTGGCTGGTGGTGAAATGCTCTGGTCCTTCTACCTCTGTCAGAGGAGCTGTATGATGGAACGTCTTTTCATCAGATCTGCTTTCAAGACCTAACAGCACTTAGCACAATATAATCATTTCCACAAAGTCCTACATTGCTTTACCAAGACTTCGTAGAAGACTAGAAGAGAAAACGCACGTATTTTCTCTCCTTGCTGCTGGTCCCCTTCCAGTGTGGACCAGACACGCAGCAGGCTCTCTGTGGTAGTGGAAGGTTAGCGCTATGATGGTGGCACACATTTAAGAGAATGGTAGCACGCTATGGAAGATCTCATGTCATATTTAGGTATCTATGCTGCCGAGCAGAGTGTATGTATTTTAAAGTGCCCCATATCAAAGAAAACATTCCAGGCAGGAGCTGTTAGCTTTACACCTGTTTCGGTTTACTTTCCAGTACATTGGGAGAAGCTGGAATAGAAACCAGTTCTGCGGCTTGCCGCTGCTGAATACATTCTTATAATATAAATGTGCACTAATTTACATGGGAGAAGGAAGAACTAGTGTCATAATTCGTCATTTTGTGAGCAAATGTCATTTTGTGGGCAGGAAATGGCCTTTATGTTAACAAAGAGGAGATCTGAAACTTTTTGCAACCAAGATTTCCCATTCACAGGGCCTAGGTTGCCAAAGGGGAAATAGAAGAGGCATTTCCAGGAATTATTGTTCCACAGCCCAATATAGTAATGTTTGGAAATCATACAAAAAAAAAAATTCCCCCCTAGAAATACTTAGGTTGACTTTCACATTACTTAAGTAAACCTCCAGTTTGGTAACGTAAAAGTAGGTGCTCATCGCTTTGGTGACACGCCCTCTATTCCCTCGCCATTTGTTCTAGCGTAGCTTCAAAGCCTACAGTGCAGAATATAAACCAATTAAATGGCCTGCAGGGAAGAAGGGAAACAAAAAAGTCACAATTGGAGAATGACAAAGAAATATGTCAAATATAATGGCTTTGTCTGCTCTCTAGAAAATGTGTGCCCTGTCTTATCAATGTGCCTCAAAGCCGTTTTTTTACAAACGCGTATGATGCGCCTCGTGGAGCGGTGACCCTATATCAATACGCAATTTTAACAGTAGTTATTTGATTGTGTAAGATGACATGCTGAATATGTATATGAATATATACATACGCTCCACTAGTGCAGAACAAGCCATCAACAATGCTTGAATGCACCTTGGTGTTTTAAGTGCCATTCTTAAACAGAATGGTGTAGACTATTTCAACTGGAAGGGATCTACAACGATCATCTAATCCAACTGCCTGACCAATTCAGGGCTGACCAAGTTCAAGGCGTTAAGGGGATTGTCCAAATGCCTCTTAAACAGTGATAGGCTTGGAGCATTGACCACCTCTCTAGGAAGCCAGTTCCAGTGTGAAATCCTTCCTAATGTCCAGTCTAAACCTCCCCTGGCACAGCTTTGAACCATTCCCACACGTCCTGCCACTGGATACCAAGGAGAAGAGATCGGCATCTCTTTAAATGCTTTTCAACAGTACCCAGTATGATCTTCTCAGTAATTTTTTCCAGGAACGGAGGTGAAACTAACAGATCTGTAGTTTCCTGGGTCTTCCCTAATGCCCTTTTTGTGAATTGGAGTAACTTTTTCAGACACCCTGAAAATAGTCAGACCTTACGCATGGTAGAATCTGGAAAGGTAGTTTCTACCTGCTGTGAATGTAGCTATCAAACCAAGAGATGTTACATCATGGAAATAATGACATCTGCTCCTAAACTAATAAAATTTGGTATGTGTCCAGTTGAATGAATGGGGCTGGGCACTTGCTTGTGTAAAATCTGTAAATACACAAAAAAAAAAGGGACTTGGAACTTAAGCCCCTGAAGGCTTGTATGTAGATATCTTGTGTATAGAAGTAGACTGAGACAGAGGTTTACGGGTATCTCACATCCTAGTTTTTAAAGTAGAATTATTCTAGTATTTAGAAACCCTACATCATTTACCTCACCCCCTAGATGACTGAATTCCTTAACTACATTTGAAAGCTACAAGTTCAACTAACTGTCCTCTTTACGCAGTGTATGACTGTAGAATATGTAGAATGACTACCTGGGACTTGAATTCAATACTACAGTGATTCAATACTTACCTATTTTTTTCCTCCTCCTCTAAAGAGAATAAAAGACTCTGGATGCACTGGGACTTGTGATAGTGGATCAGGTGCACGTTACAAATTCAAAATCTATAGACTTTACAAATAAAAACTTGTAAGCCTCACTGATTGCTCAGTAATTAAATTACCAGGTCTTTTTATATGTCAGCTGTACACTATAAACACAGAAATATAAAAGTTAACAGACTGAAATTCAACAACTACTTCCACAATGGTGGTAATTTAAGACATTACAGGCATAAAAAAGAATTTACACCAGGCTAAAATTCCCTTTACGCCCGACACTTTTCCTCTGACACAATAAGCTGGTTTTACTGTCGCCATTTTAGGGATTATGACTCTTTATCTCCTTCCACTGACCAAACACAAACATTCTTTGTAACAAACTGAGTGAACTGGGGGTGGGTGGAGGGTCAGGGGGTGGGATGAGATGACAGACACAGAGAAAGGGAGACACACAGACAGGGAGAGACAAGGATGTCTTGGACCTCCTTTTTTTCCATTATGAAATTCCTTTAACCTATGTTTATAGTACATAATCTTGTAAAGACCTTACTTGTTTCAAGCAACCAAAAAAGGAAGAAAAGCACATTCACAGCGGCTTTGCAGCTAGCCTTTCAGTCTATAGAAATCTATCATATAGATTTTAAGCAGTAAGTCTTTAGATTAAGCTTCAGAAACAGGCTCCATCTATATCTAGAAGAAAACTCATATTTTCCTTCAGAAACTCATCTAATTCCTTACCTTGGGGAAGCAATAAATTTCAAGGTTAATTTTTTCTATATTGGTCAATGCAAGATTGATCAATACAGATTTTTTTGGCCTCCAATTTAATTGACTCACAGTTGCTATTTAAACAAATAATTCTGGGACTCCTGAAAAATATAACGTAGTCATAATAATTGCAAAAAGGGATGGAAAGAGGAGAGCACTATTTCTGTCAGAACAGACAATGGTAGTGGTAGAGAGATGTTACCTGGTCCTCAACCACCAATTTAGGCAGAATCTTACAGGAAAAAGTATGTCTAATTATGGTTTTAACTAGAAACAACTATGCATTCTTTCTTCTGTAGGATCCCACTCATTTGTATTGAAGCACAGTTACTTCTGAAGTTGAGGGTGCTCTGCTAGCAGACGAATACATCTACAGATACTGGCAGAAAAGTGGTTTTGGAAGACCTATCTCACAAAAAGCATCAACTCATATGTCCTTTCCTATATATGCAACTTCAATATGGATGAGAAGAGTGAGGTAAATATTCTTTTGAAGTATCTGACCTGTTTGAAAATGATGGTTTCTCCTGGACTGTCATTAGTATGCTAAAAAGTTAGCTATAACAGGTGCAGATGAAAACCTTTGCCTGGCATAGACTGATTCAGAGAGCAAAGAGGAACTTAACTTACAATCTCATTTAAAGATCCACATCAAAATTCACAGAGCTCCATTTAACACCATCAGGGATCCACTCCTTAGTTTCCAAAATGATCACATTCTGTGGTTCAAGGAGGTCTACTATTTGCACCAAGCTTTTACAGATACCTAAATAAGATGACAGCTCTGTTCTACAAGGCAGTGAACTTTTATATACAGGGAGAAAACCCTGTCCTGAAATCCTCACCAACTACAGTCAAAAAACTCCCACCATTTTAGGTCATGGGACTGAAAGATATGAAAGGTCGGACCGAGTTCTTTGGAATCAGTTGGAGCCTCATTTTTAAAGGGACTGACTTCACTGGATAAACAATACTGTCAACTCGGATCATGTTTACATGTTTTAGCAGGAGAACACATGAGAATCTGGTACATGACTGTGGGTATGTCCACACAAGTATTATGTAAACACTGCAGTCAGTATTTATAGATTTCTGTCTTCTGTGGAAAATGCCATTTCTATGAGTATATTAAAACTATTACAACCGGGCAGAGTTTGTTCTCTGTCTTTCAAAAGAGTGTTCTCCTGATAGCAAAATCCCAGCAGCACCATGAAAACAGGCTTACTGTGTTTTGATAACAGAATTTGCAGAGGTACAAGCTGCACCCTTAGCAGATTAAAAAAAAAAGAAAAAAAAAAAGATTTGACCTCCTGAGGTGTCTTTAAATGTCTGAAATAAAACCTTTGTCAAAGAAACTAAGTGTTGCAAAGAATAGCAAAAAAACCAGTAAGTTACAGTTTGATTTTTTTCAAAACTATTCTTTAAATTCAGTCTCTGTACTTAATCTTATGTGAAACTTGAAGAATCCATTTTACTACTGACACAGGCTATATACTCTATACTCCAATGGTTCAACCTTCCAATTTCAAGAGGTGCTTTAACACAACTAGCGCACACATTTTTAACATTATCTGTCCAGAGCTCTAGGTCCTGGTGCTCCAGGGTGGTCAGGAAAGTGCCTAGAATCAGATCCCTGGCATTCCATGCTGTTATGTGAGCATAAGAGAAATAAGTTAGGACTAAAGACGCATGCACTGCTTGATGAGAAGCTACGCTTTTGGCTTGGAATTCAAAAGTCACATTTTTAAAATAAACAATGATACTACCATCTTTATATAAATAAGCCAAAAACTTGCAGAGCTTGGGAAACCTCTCATAGCACACACATTTTTCAGTTTGCTTCCCTGTCTTCATATTCACTGACAACTATTATTCCCACATCTAGTTATTTAAAATGGGAGCTATGAATGTAAACACTATGTGCTTCCACAGTTTTTAACACATACATCATTTCTCAGAGTGCACAGCAGCTCCTTGTTCAGCCACATCATGTTCTACAATATTAAGGTTCCCTGAGGACGATGAGGAAACTGGAATGTTACTGCCCTGAGAGTTCCTGGAGTGTCTGTACAGCATGATCTCCAGTACACTGTAGAATAATTTAAGCTGGAAAGGATCCATGGAGGTCAGCTGGTCCAACACACCACTCATAGAAGGGCCAACTTTGAAGCTGGATCAGGTTGCTCAGGGTCATTTGAGTTCCCAATACGTTTAAGGATGGAAAAGTCAGTCTCTGTGCAAACTGTCTGATCAATCTCATTTTAAAAAAGTCTAATATCTATTCTATTTCCCTTGCTGCAAAGTGTAATCTGAAAAAAAAAAAAAAATCAGTAATCTCCAAAACAAAATATATATATAAGACTAATACATATTACAAATATGAGTAATAAAGATAAATCATCTGTAAGTTCGCTCAGTTAGAACAAAAAATTGAATTGGCCCAGAAGGACAACAGACTATAAATGCCAAAATCCACTTCTTCATGTAGTATTACTCATGTAAATTCTATTCATATTCGCTGTCAGCAGTGGAAAACTTGTCTGCCATGTGTGTAGGCTTAATACCCAAACAGTGCAACTCAAATGTGGTATGACTGAAAACAGACCTCCAGCAGATCAATAACTAGATGGCAAATCTATTTAGCAGGCACAATTACAGTACAAATTCTAAGATGATATTTCTTAAAAGGCTCATTTCCATTTCAACCTCAAGTAAGATTTCTAAAATATATGAAAAACATTGTCTACTGAAACAGTAGATGCTGTAATTGGAGGAAAGTAGCCTGTTGCTTATGCATATACATTTTCCCAGTCTCCAAACACAAAATTGCATTTAACATTAACTGTGTAACTGAGCCTGCTTCTGTAATACCCTCAGAAATGGTGTTAAGCAAATGTGTATCCATAACCTATGCCAAAAGGCTTAAAATTTATCTTGTCTACTTCCAGCAGTCTAAAAGTCACCCTAGATTTGTTTTCTAAACCCTGTCCTGTCAAAGGAGATGGGGTAGTGATCTCTCATATCTAAGGATGAAGTTTCACGAAAGTTTATTCGCTCTCCATTGATGACCTGACTTGGACTAGGTATCTAATAATTAGACTACCTACCTTAATCTCATCTATTTTGAATATGTAGATTGCTGCATCTTTAAGGAGAAGAACTAGTCAAAGAAGTCAGGGTGAGAAAATGTACACAAGCCACAAATGATTATAAAGTGATCAGCAGCTTAACAAAGTAATTTTTTAAAAATTCCGTACCAAAGGCATTATTTTCTTTTTTTTAAACAAAGCACTAAATTAGTCATGGCTTCAAGAATTAGTGAAAACACGTACAGTAAGTTCAAGTATTTAACTGATTACCAGACCAACACATATACAAAAACCATAATTTAATTATTATAATTTTGCAGTGAGTAAGCATTAACAATGAAACTGTCACAAGTCTTTATGAATATCTAAAAGCCTAATACAAATATCCAAATTATAAGTAAAGATTAGTCATTTAAAGTGTTACCAATAAGACGCTCAGTAACTCTGCATTAAATGCTAACGAGCCCTTTCTAGAAGAATATTAATTTACACTCTTTCTAATAATTCTTTTTACAGTAAAAAAATTACATTAGTGTTTTTCTGCTTCCCTTTCCCACCCAACCACCCACATAGTTTTGCTCTCAGATTGAGCTACTAGCCAATCAAAACCGATGGTAAAAATCTTCCCAACCAAGGGTCTGTTTTAGCATCAGCTCAAATGCTCTTTGGGAATAAAATCCATGTTTTTGTATAATGTGCAAAGTGCAAGTTTTCTCCAGTGCTATCAGAAGGGTGTGCTGCTAAAAACTTCACCACAGAATAAAATAGTAACAATTAAGACTTTTTGATTTCCAATAGCTCTGTTACAGACAAATATTAGATGATGTTTACAGGAATGATTAAGTGGATTATGTACAGGTGCTTATTAGGTCAGGTACTTTCTGATTTCATTAGGCCAAACCAATGTTTTTACTCAAGTTCTTCGGTCTCCTCTGTAAAAAGGTCAGCCAGATCTGCCACTGTCAGAACTGAGGCTTCTGACTGTTTCATGGAAGAGCTTGTGTGGCTGTGGGAAAAAAATGCATGCAGACATCAGAGAAGGAATCAACTTAAGTAATAAGCTGGATGCACTGAAGACAGATCACACAGTTCAGAGTCCAGTAACTGTTCAACTTTGAAGCTCAGCAGCATATCAGGGAAAATGCAGACGCTGATCAGCTACTTCTTTTGCACATCTGCTGTCTCTGACAATGGTCAACACCAAGCACTGCAGAGGCAGCAGAACATGGGATAATCCGCTTTGCCCTCTTAACATTTAAGGGATTGGCTTCAGCTTCCAAGCATCAGGTTTGATATTACTTTCAAAACATTAGCTCTCATTTGATCATTCACCCACTGTATATTTATCTGAATTTTATATGCAAAAGTAGTGCTATTTCACAGACGTGGAAACTGATTAAATCATTCTTTCAAAGCTAAAGCTGAAATCTTTCGTAACTACAGCCAAAGATATGCATGCAAATTTTTAGTCTCATGATTTGTAACAGCCAAAACCCTGGAAAAATAACTAATTTTCTTAAACTAAGGCCTCCTCCTAGATTTGTTATCTGTATACAATACAGTTAAAGAGGTTCAAACCACTTAAACTTTCTGCATAAAGAACGCAAATAGCATTTCTGTTCCACTCCCAGTCTGTCATTCCTTATAGATTTTGAAAAGATAAACACAATGAAAACTGCTTTCTGTTTCTGCACACTGGCTAGCATCTGGACAACTCTTGTACTGACTCCAAACCCAACCAGTGTGACATGGAACTGACAGACTAGGTTTGTAGAATTTAAAAATAATGAAAGAAACAATTAATGTCCTATATTAGAGCTTATAACATATGCTGTTACTCCACTGGCAGGCTTAGTATTAGTCCATTAATTGCAATGCTTTTATACTAATGGAAATAGGTAAACTGAAAAGATAAATTATAGCACATAATTTATTAATTAAGCAGGCTCTTATGAAATTATTAAAATACAGAAAATGTAACCAAAATATTCTCCAGAGAACTAAAATATTTTAAGCTTCGAGTTACTGGAACCAGAGTAAAAGATGAATTTTTCAAGTCTTAAAACTTTTTTGTCCATCAAAACAATCTGAAGGAGAACAGTTGAAGCTTATACATAAGATATGCATATCTAACTGTAATAAAAGTATGGTTGAGAACTTCCTTTTCATTTTCAGTACAGTAATGTTTTCAAAAAAATTCAACACATACCTTCTATCTACAGTTTTTAGCATAGTCTGCATTCTCTCTTCTATTGTTGCTTTTATCAGGAACCTATGAACAATGGTAGATCTGAATGCATTAAAAAAAAAAGAAAAAAGACCAGAAGTGAGTAAAAGTTTTGTGTTACTGTCAAATTCAAGACTACATTTTTGTCTCATATTAATTATTTCAAGAGTGCTGAAAAAAACACCTCTATTTTAAGAAAGAAATCTTACAAGGTGATTAACAACTTCCACTGACATTTAAGGATGCTTAGAGCTTTCCAGAGCACACACTTCCACTTGCCTGGAACACATATTAAATGACTATGAACTGTATTAACTAAAATCCTAAAGCAGATGTTGGGCAAAGTTCTGCTTTCTGTGTCCCTACTCCAAACAAATAGTTCTCAAGAGCCTAGCCTCTCAATTAAAGGCATGATTTTGGCACACTGGTTATATACAGTGTTTATACTGCAGTGTCACAAGTCAGTCCAAGAGACTCAGTGTGAAGGATAATTAAAGCTCATTCCCAGATTTTTAACAATATTGTTCTTGATAATAGCAAAATATTACAATTTTTTGAAGTAGTCAAGAAACATGAAATTGTAAACACCAGTAAAACATAAAACCTAAAATGTCTATAAACATAAAACAAAATGAGAACTCCGTTTATGAAATAAAATTTCAAATAGAAGGCTGTAACAAAAACCAGAAGTGTCAGGCACAAGAAAGTGAAATGGAAAAGAATCAGCTCCAAAGACAAAAATGAAAAATCACTCCAAGGTCCTCAATATAAACATTTTTCAATATATGAACCCTTGGAAGTGCTTGGATGGTTTTCAGATCTTAAGTTGAAACTTTGGCAGGTAACATTACACAGGGGAATTCTGGAAGAATAGTTTGTGATTTATAGACAAAGGTCTACCCAAAAAAAAAAAGAAAAGTAAATAAGAACTCAACTGAACTGGTAATAGTTGTCCTATTAGTGCAATAATAGTGAAACTAAACAGAGTATTCCCTTACGCTCACTGTATTTGAATACAGCCTGTTTTCAAATAAGCCTTGCTGAAGTACTGTATACATTCTTGCTGGTTTTATTGCCAGGTTTTTGCCAGACCTTTTGTGCCAGCATCATGTAAACTTATCATGCAGACTGTTGCAAACAATCTTTCCTGTGCCCTCACAGTTAATTCAACCTTACTAACACACCCAAATATCCATCTGTTCATAAACATTCTTCCCATACATGCTCATTCATGCCCTCTTGCTTTGCTTACATTTCCAGAATACAAAATACACCATATTACTCTAGAACATTATTATTCCAGAATTGATTCCAGCTATTTTTCTTCTTCATGTACAGGGTTTTTAAAATTTTTTTTTTCAAGTGATGTAAAACCTAAGGGAAAACATACACATCTTATCCGTTCAGAACAAACTTTCCAAAACCTCTGTTAAGTGTTCAGTACTACCCAGGTAAAGTCTCCAACATCGAAACAAAAGATATGCAAACTCATTAATGTCCTCAACGTACTTAGATGGGGGTGACGACAGAACTCTGATTTAAAAACTAAGCAGTTCTAAAAACTGTATGCTATAGTTCTCTTTTCGAAAATAAAACAAACAAACAAATCCAACCCCCAACACCCTAAAAAACAACTTACAGAGCTTCTAATCTGGAGCTGGGAATGACTAGCTAGAAGGAGCTTCTCAAGAAAACTAGGAAGGGCCATGCCTGAACTTAGCCACATATGATATAAATAGTGAGTTGCTCAGACCTGCAAAGCTAAGACATTTCTGGACATGCTTACAAGCTGAACTTCAAAGTTAAAAACTAAGGCATCCATGGCACACAATAAAATAGGGCAGCAGCTGAACAAAGTTTTTCAGCATTTTGGACTCAAGAGCGTGCACTCTTCCTGAATGCCTAAATACAATTTGCTTCTTCATCTTACCCCGGTAGTATAAAATAACTCCCTAAAATACACAGTGTGTATTTTCAGTATTTTTTTTTTAATTTTAATCTTTCTGTTCCTTATATGAGCATATTTAAAAATATGATTCTTAGGAATACCCTCATCTCCCAAATTGAGAAGTTCAGTGAACTAGATTTATTCTGATTGCAGTATGCAGTTCTTTCCTGGACCAATCACTCAATGCAATTTTAACTCTTACTTTGTTTGGCCAATACGATGTACTCTGCCAATAGCCTGCAGCTCATGTGCAGGATTCAGAATGGGTTCCACAAGCAGAACGTGAGTTGCTTCGATGATGTTCAGTCCATTGGAACCAGTGTGAAGAGGTAGCAGCAAAATATTGATGTTGGGATCATATTTAAATGCAGAGAGATTTTCCTAAAAGGCAAACATGACAGCAGTGTTCCTCAATGAAGAGTGTGGGGGACATATCTGTATTTTCAAGAAGCTAAAGCAGCTACTACAGGCTCCAGAGTGACAGTCTTGCAGCGTGACTGATCCAAGACCTGTCATCCCAGAACAGACACCCAACAGATATCAGGAAAGCAAGAACTTCTTGCAACTCTGATCAGTGTGTCTCATCCTTAACATCTAGGCCAATGCTAATTTCTCAAAAGTCAATGTACTGTTTATCTCCAAAGGCTTTAAATTGTGGCTTTTTGTGACTGCGATTTTTAGAATGAATGAGATGATAGAGATCAAAGCTTCAAAGCCAAACAAATTTGCTGCTCTTTCTGTTTCTCAAATGAAACAATGAAGTAAAATGATGAAATTAACTTCCATGAACTATAATTTTCCCCACTGAAAATAATTTTAAGAAAAATACCCCTTACATACCTGAAATTTACTAATTCCATTGATCTGAGAAAAAATCATGTTGTTGTCATACAAAGCTTTTGAAATTATGTCCAGTACATCTTGCCACTGTAAAAAAAAGAAAACAAAACACAATAAAAGTATCTCAACATTATGAACAGCAATGACAACTAAAATATACTAATTAACTTCCCTAAGAAAGAGTAGATAAAAAGCCCTTTCAAAATACTAGCATTTGCAATTTTAAAAAAGGAAAAAAAAAAAAAAAAATCACATTTGTGTGCCAGGAACCAAATCTTTCATAAAACTAAATAGGAAATTTAATTAAAAAGATCAGCTTGAATAAAAGAAATTGGTAGCCATCGCAAACCCAATTTTACAATGTATCAAAAATAGCTGGACATTACATTTAAAAATATCTAGAATATCTAATGCTCCCATATAAATCTAAGTGTTTGCCCTTTAAAGAAACAAGCTTTTCCATCTGTTGACTACGGTCATTGTTCATGTCCCAGTTACATGAATTGTTGCCCTACAAATTCTCAAAACAATCAAGTAGCTGTACAGAGTGAGTCAACATTTTGGTAGCTAAACTAATTCCTGAAAATCGGGTGACTGCTTTAAACTCACACACACACAGACAAGACAGAAAATGGTGATCAATACCGTTGAGAAAACTAAGGCTTTAGCCCCTGGATCTTTAAATTGAATTCTCTTCAGTGTTCGGACCACAGCTTCCACTTTGGTGGAGTGACTTCCCTTTGAAAAGTCAAAGAACAGTGTTAGTAAAGCAGGATATTAAATGTCTCCTTCCACATTCAGTGTTTTAATAAATAATGTTATATTAGCACTCTTACATGTCTTACACAAAGTTAAAAATCAGCAACCTGGAAGAAGAGCTGGTGAAGTAGCACTGAACTGCTTTTGTATCTCACTCGTAACGCGCTACCGTAGGGTCGGCAGCGTATTACAGCGCGTGCAGGGCACGGCGGAAGGAAGTGCCTAGCTGGTTCGGCACCAGGCACAATGGATACAGCTCAAGCAGCGTGGTTGCGCCAAACACGCCAATTAGGCCTGCTGAGGTGTAACTCAGAGGCAGAATTTTCCAAATGCACATTTAAATTTCACTCCCTTCACGCCTCTTGAAAACTGGCCATGAAAACCCTCCTGGACGCTGTTTCTGTTGCTTTTGTTTCTCACTCTGGCAACACCAAACTTATGCTGAGCACTATGAAGCTTGTTAATTGTATTTAAAAATAATAAGAAATTGGTAAATATAATTAAATTAATTCTTGAAAGACTGTGCAACGCAAAGAAAACATCTTCATATTCTGCATTCAGAGGTATTGCAGTGCTCAATGAACCCAATACTACATTCTACTTCTTGTCCACTTTGATATCTGTACTCCTCTCTTTTTCCTTAAATTGGGAAGAGGATTCTGAGGACAGTTCTTTAGTATCTCCCTCTATTTTCTTCAGTATGTACTTTGTACTACAGCAATTTTACCTAATGTGTTTTTTTAAGAAGCCCTTATTTAATTTCCTCACTAGTTCTTACATGCACAGTAATTTCAAGCTGCACTAGATTCAGCTGGACAAATATTGGTTTATTTCTGTCTGCACCTGTCCTCTGAACATTGAATTAACTATGTTGGCTTGCTACAATGACAGATCAAATGTACCGAAGTTATGCTGCTCGCAGAACTGGCGGGGTCTAAGAATGGCAGCAGTCTAAGCACAAGTTGGAAATCCATGCTGCTCGATCCTTCATATGTTATGCAATTAAATGAATGCTCCAGAAATACACGTAAAAGACTTCCTGCAGGCTGTTTTACTGAAGGCTGCAATGAGCAGTACCAGTTTCTTTCCCAGGGTCTTCCACAGGGATTCCAGTTCAGTGTCACAGACATAGAAATAAGCCAGCTTTTTTTCATGTCATCTCTGTTGCACCTGGTAGACATTAACACTGTTTCCAAAAGTCAGATAGACAATTAAAAATGTTTATGTCAGTAGGTGTTATGGTCTGCAAGGACACATTTGCAGCCCTACAGCAGCTGCCTGCCAATCACAATCACCTACAGTTAAGCAATCCAAGACTAACTTTTGGTATTTCCTATCTATTTCTGGGTCATTTATGTGCTTTTCTGGTACCTTTCATCTCTGATTCAATGATGACAATTCTGGCTAAACAGCTCTGATTGTCTTTTCCTCAGAGACTTTTTTTTGACCTTACTATAGGTCCTATTTCTCCCTGCTCTAAGAGACCTTAGCTTTAGCCACTATTGTTGATTTTTCCACCCTGCAGACTTCCTGCAGGTGACTCAGGTGTTATAAACGTGACTTTGTACAAGATCAGTGAGAGGAACCATAGTGAAGAAAAAAACAGCACAATGATCAAAGTGGTTACAATCTTTTTGCTCTATTTTTTTATACAAGTGTGCAAAGTTCTCCATTCCTCCGTTTACACTACATTAGAGAAACTATATTAGACTTGTAATTGAACCAACAAATGACTACATCTTTGGTTCAGAGCACACAAAAAATTTCAATTTTGTTCTCAGAGATGAAACTAACAGAAGTACCCTTGCTATTATGTGTTCTTGGTTTTTCAGTCTGTCTTTAAGGAAAAAAAAAGATTTAAATTACCCCACTCACTGCCCATACACCTTGAATTTGTCATTTTGTTGAATATCCAGATGAGTATTTATAAACAGATTAGCTAGTTCTAATTAATGATGGAACAGCACACATTAGAATCAAAACTACCTTCTAACAAACAATTTCTGTCTCAGATGACAGGCTGGCAATACCCACTGTTATACTGACCAGACACTGGAAGCTTTTACAGAACCAAAACACGCAGGGATGCCAGCAATCTCTCTCTCAGTACAAAATGCTCCCATTTACAGTAGTCCTTTTGCATCTAAGGCATTAACTGAAGATGTTTAGTGCTGGTACAATAAAGAACGAGATGTATACAACAAAGTAGAAGGAAAAAAAAAAAAAAAAAAAAAAAAAAAAAAAAAGAAA
>WHYT01015178.1:69565-116731 GCA_009806455.1 Tetrax tetrax | reverse complement strand
TTTTGCATCTAAGGCATTAACTGAAGATGTTTAGTGCTGGTACAATAAAGAACGAGATGTATACAACAAAGTAGAAGGAAAAAAAAAAAAAAGAAAGAAAAGAAAAAAGGACAGGTACTGAATACCGAAAGAGACCAGAAGAACTGAGAAAGTTCAGATGAAAGAAAGTTCAGATGAAAATATAAATGCTGAATACATCACAGAATTTTCATACATACACTGCAAGATACTGATCTTAACCTCAGTATTCTATAGAAACCATAGTAAGTTCATTATTCTTTGTTAATGGTCCTTAAAAGAATATGAGGTAGAAATTTTTAACAATGCTGGGGTTTTTTGATAGTACAGACAGTGGAGCTACAGTATAAATTCTTGATTTGTTATTAAATAAGAATGGACCTTGCTCAAGATGACATATGAATTCACAGAGAATTCATGTTTTTGCTTTTCCTGAAGTTTTTGATTCAGAAATATTTCAAGAAAACACTACAATCCTTTATGCAGGACAGTAGATGAAAAGTTCCTTCTGTGTTTTATTTATGAAATTCAGTTATTCTATTTATTTTATTTTAAAATGTAATTTATGAAACATTTGAAATTTTCTTGTTAGGCAAAAGGTGATATCTCTAAACCCTGCGAAAATAATCTGTTAACAAACACGTATGAAGCGATGTGCTAATAACTAGCACTTCACAAATACAGCTTATTTGCTCCCTCTGGTGCCATATGCTGTCAACTACTTCAAATCTAACAATTTGAGTTAGGAAACACCTACTAATAAAATGGAATTCCAGTTGTCCAAAGAGGCTGACGTAACTAGCGTGAACGTGGTAGCACTGACTTCAGTACAGGCCAGCAACCCTAGTATACTCACAGGGTTGAAGGAGACTTGCACAGATACCATGCAAGTCTTTGTCAACACGTTTCATTATTACTTTTTACTATACTAACCAGATTAAAACTATGATTGGTATGTGCAACTGCATTGTAATCAAATTTTAATTGAAGATAGCAGTATAATCTAAATCAAAATATTACCAATATTAGTCTTTTACCTTTGAATTTTAGTCCAGAGTCCTCTATTTTCTTCCACAACTGCAATAACCACAGTTTTTTGGTCTAACACTATTCTATAAGATTTATGAAAAACGCACTATATATGTGTTAGCATTGCTAAAGACTAATGGAGATGCTGTCTCTTCCTCCACCCCTGCCTTCATCGCAATGAAGACCCTCTGTTACCAAGAAAAGTAGATAAAATAGTGCAATCAGAACTGATTTCCTACACATTTCTGTCTAGAGGTTCATTAGCTTTTGTCATTAGGAAGGCACACAAATAAAGTTTCCGTCACAGACTTGAACTTTAAGATATCCTTTGTACTAAGGGGAAAGTCAAGCCATGAGATTTTGCTAAGTAGCAGACATATTTTATGTGGATGGATATTCTAATAAGACTTGTAGAAAATGTATTACCTTTGAAACTCAAGACTCCCTGTCAAGCTGTTTGAAATGATCTAATGGATTGCTAAATTAAGGGAGATGTCTAAGATAACACAAAGAGAAGACCTGGTCTCCTTAGAAAGCCAGGCTAAAAGGAATAAACACAGAAAAGTCACAGTGGAAAATGCAGCTACCCGTCTTCAACAGAGCTGTACATTGTCAGTGGAAAGCCTCGAGAAAGAAATTGCCCAGGCCGGGAACCGTTTTAAGACCAAAAGTCACTCTTTATTCAAACAATCATCTTCTCAGTAGGTATACGTATCCAGTCAGTGAGGCTTCAACCAAATACCGACGAGTTTAAAATGAGGATAGGCAAGAAGCACTAACCGGTTTTCCAAAGTTTTCCTTCTGATTTTTCAAACAAAAGCAAACAAAAAAACCCCAGAAATAATACTGTTGCACAGTATCCTCTCTGCAGAGTCAACACTCTTCTAGAATATGCAGAAAAAGCTTGTGCCACACAATGAGATCAAAAGAATTGGGGATGAGCTTGAAGAAAGTGGCCTCAGAATCATGGTACTGATGATACACTTGTAGGGAAAAGAAAAAAGAATGTCCCCAACATCATAGCAGAAAAACTCTTCTCTAAGGAACAACTTAATGGTCATCAGGTTCCAATGAAAGCATTGGTTTTGATAAATATTTTATGTGATATTTTTTTTTCTATTTTTCTCTACTGTGATTTATTACTGAATAACCTTTGGGTCAAGTTACTGAATCTACTTATTAGAACCTGTCCACTCATTTGTTAGTGGACAAGTTAGATGGAGGAAGCATAGATATAATCTCCCTTCAGGTTTTTAACTTTCATTCACCTCTATTAACAAAGTAGTTGTTTTTTTCCTCCTAATAATGGTTTGTATAGGATACCATATTATATAGATAGGCAAAATGCAAAGCAAATACTCTACTTCTTAAGTAGCTCGAGAAACAGTCCAGATGACTAATCTTAAGTTCAGAATCAGGATTCATGTTCTTTGGCTAACAATGAAGACTAACCAATTAAAAATATTTACATTATCCTAACAGCCATATAGTAATAGCATCTTTCTCAAACTACTCATTTCAAGCAAACACAGTGAAACTATGCCTCCAAAAAGCCTCATCTCTCCTTAACTACAAAAAGCCAAAACCACCACAACCAAAAAACCAAATCACCTGCATACAAACAGCATTTATTTCTACTCAATCTCAAATGCTTAAACAAAAAAAAAAAAAAACTAAAGCTCAGCAAAAGCTTTTCCTCCCCCTGACACTCCAAAACAGCATTATGTTAACAGGTGTGTCATTTTGTAATCCATCTACAAGGCCTTTCCCTCACGCACGTTTAAAGAGCAGGTGTTAAAAAGATACCCTCTTTCACACCCTTTCCTCCCATGTTTTGTTTCCAAAACTCTTAAAAGTTATGAAAAGGATAATTTAGACAATCCTAAACCAAACAAAAAAATTTTTACTTGACAGGAGAACATGTATCCTTCCTTGGGGAAGGATGCAAAAATGTTGATTACACTATAAGAAAGGCCTCTATATATCACGTCCAATTCAACAGAAGAAGAATTATACTTGTTATAAACAAAACTGATTATAAAAGTGAATCTACTCACAAAACTACGTGGTAGAGTTGGCTGCCTAGATACAATATGCAACAAAACACAACAAATACACACTGCTAAAAGTCTGGGCCACAAAGCTCACATAAACAACGTACCTTTACAGGAATATCATCCTCCTGATTTGCAGTTTCTGCAGTGAAGACATATGATATTTCTTTATGAGATGTTGTCTGCCTGCAAATGGCACATTTAATTGAGCTCCGGCGGGTGCCCACGCTGTACTGTTCTATGATGATCGCTGTACACTCATTGCAAAAACAATGTCCACACGTCAGCACTGCCCACTATGCAGGGAATTAAAAAAAAAAACAAACAAACCCCACACAACACAGTTTCAGATTAATGCAATAGAAAACCAGTGTACTAATACATGAGAAATTACATTATCGTGGAAACATTACTTCATTTGCATGAAACTCATCAGATTACAATTAGACTTTTACAATTTTTAGCACTCCAGCTGCTAAAAAGCCTGTATTTCAAAGTTTTCCAGCACTGAAAGATTCATAATTCACCGACGTTCTCTGCATTTATTGTTAATTTTTTGCATTTTCCCATTTTTAAACTTGAGGAAAGACATTACAGTCTTTCATTTCTACAAAATGATGATTCTATGAATGATGATTCTTTATGCATAGGTTAAGTACACAGATTAAGTATTTACAATATTTTAAAAAAAAATTACACAAAGGTTTGTATTGGCCTTCTGTCTTTACCTATATATTCATAGTAGATTAGTCTTCATTAAAAAAGTCCTGAAGAAAGTGCTTTAATTTTTACATATTGTTAAGTCCTAGACAACATGTTTGGATGTAAAAAGAAAGAAGATTTTGAACAGAGAGGCTTAATATTTTTTTTGACAGAATACATTAGAAACAGAAGATTGCATTGCAGAAGCTGTCCTTCCTTTGCGGGTCTAGATCATCTATGTGTCACCTGTGAGCTTCCTTTATAGAGAAATAATTAGTAAACTAGTGATTTTGCACCTAGAAACAGTGTCTTACTCTGTACTGGTCTGTTCTATAGGCCATTCTAAGAGGAAAAAATAAAACAGTTTTTCATGGGTCCAAGTAGCAGAGGGAATTGACTAAATGACTTGATTATCAAGTGAAAGATCTTTTAGGCTTTGTAAGGTTTTCAATCATGCAGAAATAGGATGCAAAGCATTTTAAAAGTTCCTTGCAACATGAGGCTACTATCATCTCAAGCGGCAGGCTCAGATGAAGTTAAAGAAAAGACGATTTTTCCTTTCAGTGAGCTCCTCCAGCTCAGAGATGAAGCATAAGGGCAGTTAACAGGGCAAACAACTGCTCTCTGTAAAAATCTCTATCACCTTTGGAAAAAGAGTGCAGAGGAGATTTTGGGAACAGGGTGTAACAGCATTTCATGCTTACAGATGTCTACAAAGCGACAGAAGTGAAAATACCTTAAAACAGCTACCCTAAAAAAGAGTCAATTTAATTTGACTGTACAGGAGTCCTGTCATGTTTTTACCCAATGCATGGTAAGTAAAGTATAAACTACGGCTTTTTCCTTTATGATGTAGATCAGTTTTGATTTAATCTCACATAATTTTCAACTCCTGCGGTTCAGGAGTAAGTGGTGAGCAAAGAAATCCAGATTGCCAGTCTTCATTCTATTATTTTTGACTACTGTTGAAATAGCTAATATCCATTTCTTTGAAGTTTAGAATAAAAAAAAAAAATATATATATATATATATCAATAAGAGCTATTACAGTAAAAGACAATAATACACTACAGAAGCTTAGCTATTTCTTCATTCTATTAGCCTATAAATGGAAAAAAAAAATTCTGACAAAAACATGAAAGCAAAACTTCACAGTTACAAAACAATCGGCAACACACATTTTTGGAATCCTGCATTATGCATTGATGTCCACAGCCATAGGCAGCAGAGGTGCTTGCATCTGAGCAAGATGTTATTTCAGGGGAGAGGCTGGCTGGTACTTTACAGGAAAGGGCTTATTGCCCCCATTTCAGTACAATGTTCATTTAAATTCTTACATTGAAAAATTTACCCACAACTGATTCAGATCTAGGTAAAGATGTTCAAAAACATCTGACTAAATCTCTTACCTGTTTTCCTAGTTGACGTGCACAGATTGGACATGGTTCTGGGTTAACTCCTCCAGTAGTTTTATCCTGAGACTATAAAGTAGAAAAAAAAAGAAACTTTGTGTTTCAACAAAGAAAATGTTATTCTGTGTTTAAAACAAGCTTCTAGATAAAACAAATAGTGAAGTCCTTAAACAAAAAAGTGTGTGAGCAAATTAAAAAACATCATTCATGAATAAATAAATCTATCTTGAGGAGTTTAAAAAAATATATAATTTACGATAAGTAAAAGGAGCGCTGTTCATACTGCAGTCCTTCAGATCACACCTGTATCTCTGCTACAGCTTTGAAAAATCCTGGTAAGATTCAAACTTCAAACAAGAAACTCCTCATATTTTCTATCGGGTTTACATTGTTGTAGAAACACTTAAATATACTTAATCATGCTTAACTGTGCTTACTTAAGCATAATTGTACTTGAACACTCTGATTAAAATAATATACAGGGGGTCTGTCTGGTTTCTTTTACATTTATTTAACTTACAGACCTGCCTGTCCTTCTGTTTAAGGAGGTAAGCTCTTCCAAAAACAGCAAGTGTACATGGAAAGCTACGTAATTTTACAAGGCTTCAACTAAACATGGCCCAGTTAGGTTTATCTAGTTTTAATCATCTAAAACTATTTCAGTTTTGTAACAGTATAATTAAGCAAATAGCCAAAATAGATAATGTAATAAATAACTTCGTGACTATACAGTAACACAAAGAACAATACATTGAAATTCAACATGTAATGAATCTTTACAGAAAATATATATTATTTAAAATTTAAGTTTTAGATAAAAATAATGGTAGCTTTCTTTCCCCGGCTACTGAGAGAAGAATTAACTCTATCCCTGCCAAAACCAGTACAACTAGGTATATAAAGTACAACACTTTGGTAAAGACCAAGGAACTGTAAACCTTACCTTCTCCAGATTAGTGAGATACAGAAGTTGTCCTAGTTTCTTCTGAAGCTGTGACTTGGCAACCGCCTTGTCATTCAGAAGTTTCACTCGATTTTGCTCTACCTATGGAAAAAGTATTAAACACATATTAAAAAATTTTAAAAATAATTACGTTCTACAATAAAGCTTAAATTAATTTTTTGGCAAAATTCAACTGAATAATTTCCCAGGGACAGAGAGAACAACAGCTGACTCTGGAAATTTAAAACGCGCTTCTTCCCAAGCAACATTGATTATCTCTATTCCTTTCGTGTACCCAGTATGAATAGAGCACTGTGAACGTGCCGAGACCCAGGAGGTATACAAACTTACTCTTTATTGTTTTATTTCCATTATGGGTTCTTTCCAGAGACAAAACCAATTTAAAATAATTTAATTTTTAAAAAGTTTCTTTCAAACTTCAATTTATAATTTGTCTTCTTACAGCCAAATAAATCCTAGCCTCTACTGCCAGTTCCAAAAACAATGTGTAAGAAACAATTAATTACTTTCTTTATACTTCCTAGAAGCTTTCACTTTTCATTTAACCTATATAAAGATAGAACCATCAAGCTGACTCCCTTTTAGATTAATTACAGTTGGTAGGCTGGAGTTATTAATACTGCAGAGAGGCAAGCACCCAAAGGATGAAGGCCAAATTAATGGGTGTTTCTTTTTATTGTTGCAAAGACATAGATAAATCTTAGACTTTGTTAAACAAAATTAAGCGGTGTTCCATTTTTAAAAATTGCCTAAATACACAGATGAAATATCTATTTCCCAACAGAAGGAAAAGAAGCACTTTTATCTAACACTGAACCTCACTGAAAAAATACACATAATGTTTCTACTGAAAATACATTCCTATGGCTGCGGAAAAAAAAAATAATTAAAAGGTTAAATCAACACAGCATTTTCTTTATGCTTACAAACAGAAAGTATCTCAGAGGTGGCTTAGAAATGCCAAGATACTGAGAAAAGATTTGTCTTTTAAGTTTTCACTGCTGTTTTTAGGTCCTTGTGGAAAGTAGCAATATGGGTGAGAAATTAGGTCAACCTAATTTTCCACCAGCTTGAAAAACTGGGCAATTGTAGAGAAAGGTCCCAGTGCCATTCACCTGCTGCTGGAAGGACAGCAGTCTTTTGGAAAGATGCCACTCTGACAGTCAGAAGGCTGACAAAAATATATCAAAATAAGAGTTACAAGCTCAAAAAAGCCCATACACTGAATGTAGAAATAGGTAAGAACTCTTTACTCCACCAAGGCTTTCTGAAATGGAAACAGAGGCATATTATAGACCTTACATGAAGATCTAGATACAGATCTTATTTTTGTAGATCACTTTCTTCAGAAAAAAAAACCCAACATTTCTTTCCTGCCAAGTACTTTACCTCATGCGGTTCTATGATGTAGAGAACTGGTGGATTTGGTTTTGGCTCATCAGGATGACGCACTCTCAGCCGTTCTGTAGCCATTGCCAGTTCATCAATAGCAGACACGTGATCCCTCAGTACCATCCAATACTCATGAAGTAACTACAAGAAAAGCTTCAACAAATTAGTAACAGAACTGAGTTGAATTCCCTTTATATGACTCTGCCATACAATGTATAATGTGAAAAATCTTTTTGGAGGAAGGGATAATATTCCTTTACCGTAATTCAGCCACAACAACAAACTGCAAAGGAAATAACAGTATAGAGCTCGTCTTGCCTGCTTTCTTTCCCAGCCTCTATTAATGAACAAATACACATAGATGTCTCATTTCTTCTACAACAATTACTATTACAATAACTAATGCCACTAAAAGTTCAGAAACAAAATGCCTTTGCAAGACTACACCAATGCTGAATTAAATAAGGAAAAATGATTAAGTAAATTTGAACAGGGAGCTATGATAGTACTAAGACTGCTTCTGAAAGATGAAGTATGTTTTAAAGAAATGTTTACAGTTTGAGTGGTCTTGATAAAAGCATGGACAAGCACAAGGTGAAGACAACATCAGATTCCATTCGCCCAAGGAATAGTAAATTCTGGCCTTCTACAAAAGAAATGGCTACAACTGGAAGCATAGTATAAACTGACATTATTTTTAAATTCCTGATAATACTGTAAAACACTTCCTTACAAGCTTTCCACTATTTACACAAGAAATATCTTCAGTGATCTTACTGAAATTCTAAGACCGTTTTCAAATGTCAAAAATAACTATTTTTTGATTCCTGATTTTTCAATTGTAAAGATATTTCTTTTTCTATTAAAAGATGTAAAGATATTTCTATTTACAAATACCCAGTTGTTGGGGAGAGCAGGTTGCTTTTTGAGAGTTTTTCTTTTAGTTCAAGAAAGACTACCGAAGCATTTGTTTTGAGATATGCCTAGATTACAACACAAAACTACTGTGTATTCAACTTGACATACAGGACAAGGACAGTGAATAATCTGAAAGGAGCTTACTCCCCCAAAATTGAAGAAACCTGACTAAAATTAGGGAGAAACTAAGCTAAAAACTTTTCCTCAAAAAGCGTTATTAACGCAAATTAGTAAGGCTCTTGGTTGCCAGTTTAAAGGTTAATTCAAGAATTCAAGTAACATCAGTAACTGAAGTTTCCTTTTTGTTATATTAATAATCCTACTGCCACCTGATGCTTTCTGAGAAATCCTAGGATTGCCTTTAAGTATGCAGATAATACAATTTCTTGCCTAAACTTGCACAAATGTTCTTCAGTTAGTATTCACTAATGGAAAAGCCTGGCTGTTACTTTTGCTTTCTCCTCCAAGTCAGAGTTCGTGCATCTTAAGCATTTGTCTGAACTGTACAAAGCTTCCCTTATTTGAAAAAAAGAAGTCTGTGTGACTAAGAAACAACAACAACAACAAAAATCTTCCTTCTGTTTTCAGAGCATTTATCATTTCATTAAATTTAACCACAAATTGTCTGTGATTCTTGTTATTATATTAATAAATTAGGTATTTTGGGGTGGGGTGTAAAAGGCCAATTTCTGGTCATTAATGAAAGCCTGTTTTAGATTTAAGGGTTAATTTACAGAGTATCATCCCTGTTGCTCAATGCAGATTATGGACAACTGAATCAGTATTTCCAAGTCATGACAGGTGAAATCGTAACAGTGCTGTTTTCATTCTCACTGGCATATTAGTCCCACCTTTTGTTTCCTAAAGGAAAAGGACATTGACTCTGTTCCCTTCTTGCAGCAGAAAATCCCCAAAGCATAGCATTGCCCTGGTAACTGGTTACCTTATGTCCTCCTGGCTTTCATGAACTGCTACAAGCCAAGGACATAAGATAATGAAGGCTGAGAACAGCAAGGGTCATTATTCTCCAACCAGCATTTTGGTACCATAAGCAAGTGACCTGACTTTGTGAGAGAACTTTATTAAGTGTTTAATAACTTTAACTATCAGATACCTAAATGCTGATTGAGATGTCATTTTGTTTAAAAAGGTTTTACACTGTGTTACACTGTAACCTAGTAGCATTTTTTAAAGGCAGCTCCAGATTAAGTTTCATTCCTAAGTAGTCCCACCAGTTTGAGGAAAGTAGGTGATCAGTAATGAAGTTTGCTGAAAAACAAAGACAGACTGTATTCCATTGGTTAAGCTAAGGTACACGAAGTAAATCACTCTCTAGAGTATCTTCTCTTCCTCTATGGACTAAAGCTAATAAGAAATATTTAAATTCTTGGATAGCATACTTCTGCAAGAAGTATCTTTGCTTTTTCGAAATCTTCTAGCAAGTTAAGCGACAATTTCGTAGAATCATGAAACAGAAGGCTTGGGAGAAAGATCACAGGGGCAAAAACCTTTCAAGGAATAGGAATTTCCTCTGATGTCAGACCACATATTAAAAAAAAAAACAAAAGTGTATGAAAGAGTCAATAAATCTGACACTATTGTATCAAGTGTGTTCTACTGAAGCTAAAGTCTGTGTTAATTAAAAATGAGAAGCAGAAGCATTCAAAAGAAAACACTTTTGATAACACCTAAACTGTAAGACAGGATGAGACCCTTGTGTGCCACAGCATTTCCTCCTCCATCCCTGGTACGTATTCACTGCAAGGAAACACAGATACACAAGGATGGGTGTAGAAAGCCACATTGTACTCCCGTAGTTCTCTCCGATCCAAACAGAAGACTAATTATTTCAGGTTACATTGTATTGTAAAGAAGATCCAGGAAATAAAGCAGTACTGAAAAGACATCCGTAGCTAGCACAAGACTGAAGGTAAACTGAATTACAGAATGGATCAATGTTCAATTTGCTGAGTCTTGCTACATTCTAATTTAACTAAACAGATGAACACATTTAATTATATCTGTATATTGTCTTAATAGATACAATTATATTGCTTACTAGTTTGCTTAGTAGTCAGTATAGCTTTTAGAAACGCTTAAATCATATACAAACCATTTAAAATCAAATCCTGTAATAAGCACTGTGAAAAAAAGCTTTCTGCAGGCAACCCCTAATTTCAGGAATACAACTTCGATTTGTTCATATTCAGCTTAAATTTGTTCATATTACATTAAATAGACTACACAGCTGTTTCACCACCATGTCATTTACCACACCTTATATTCCTTTTTCCATGCTTCAAAGAGTTCCAGAAATATGCTGCCTTCTTCGGTTAGCTTAGCATCCATTCGGTGAGCTTTGGCAAAGGAGAGAATAGCTTTCAAGGCACGTTCAGTTTCACTGGTTGCCCACAGTCCTCTGCTTGTGGTGGGCAAACGGTCATCAACGAGCCCTTCTTCGTCTTCTATCATCTCCTCAAATATTGCCATTTGGCCTTTAACACTTAAAAACAAACCCAACGGATACTTATTACCGACTTTGTCCTTCCACATCCATTTCTACTTATTCACCATGGATTTCAGCCTTCTAATATTTGATTAAAAAAGAAAGCAAACCAAACAAACACAGCCATTTTATTACTTGATACACCAGAAGCTTGCTTTGAAGACTACGATCTCAGTACCAATGAAATCACTGTACAGGCTATTTTGCCAGCTCAAAATCATTAATAACTTTTGTAAAGGCTTACATCTCTAAATTCTCTTTCAGTAATTATTAATGATTAATGTCCCATTCATTTAAAAATTGCAATTCTCACTTCTTAAATCATCAAGAGTTGCAGTTAAACTCTGATGCACAATTTGCTGCATATTACACTATTTAAGAACACTACAGCTTCCCAGTTCCCTCCTTGACAAACAATGCTAATTCAGAAACACACTAACGTTTCCTAATGATTCTAGCAATCATTAGGTAACACAGCTCTCACTGGTAAAGACTTTCCCAAATGTTTTCTCAGCAACCTCAAGGTTTTTTTAATGCAATTTTGACATTGTGAGGGATTTTAGAGATAAAAACTAAAGAGAAAGCATACAGAGGGCTGTAATCTATGCCTCTCAGTACTGTCCACCATGCATGCTTCTCTCACGCCACGTGCTGGTGCAAACCTTCTTTCAGCTCACAACTGTATTCATGTCTGAAACACCCTCTCTCATTGTGGCTTTAGTCAAATTTTGTTACTTTATGAGTTACACAGAATTAAAACAAAATTTAAAAATCTATGAATAAGTATGGTATTACACCATTTGCAACTGGACTGCAAATATTTGTACAAATAGGAATATGCGTTAAATTAGCACACTTCTATTTACACACACACTTTCTGAACACACTTCACTTTCAGATGTGTGGCCATATTATAGCAGGTTGAGAAAAAGTGGCATGTATTCATTCCTTGTACACAACTTTTTCAAATGAACTTTACATAGAAAATTAAACCTGACTAATAAAATTGCTATCAAGCCACTAGCAAGAAGTTGCTGTAATTTGTTCAGAAAATTTAAAGTACAAAATATAAAACAATCCAACTTTCACTTTTTTACAGTGAGAAGTTTATAAAACTATGAACTTACGTATGCGAAAAGAGCTTCGACTCGTATTCTGTGAACAACTCATCAGCCTTACAAAAGACACAGCTGCAACACAAGATCGAAAACAAGCACTCAGAATTTCTTCAGAAACTAAAGTAAGTCTTGTAATTCCCTATTCTAACATGAAAAAACACAAAAAAAGTCCTTAAAAAAGAACAATTTAACAGTCCTATGTACACTCTATATAATAACTGACAGGAAAAGATTTTAGAACAATAAAACCAAAGTAAGGTCATGATTCTAACAAATGGATCTGATATCTGTGTGCGTACAAGCTCTGAGTACAGAATAAAGACTTTAATCTCTTCTTATTTCAAATGAAGGAAAAATTAATAATACATATCTAAAGTATATTTGCTATTCTCAAGACATACTTGTTAAGTGGAAGTCTAACAGGTCGCAAATGGCAGACAGTGGCAGCCTCAATAACCTGCTTAGAGGGAGGGCCTTCTAAGTTTTTCACTGCTTCTCTTACAATCTTCTGGAACTTCTTCACTTCATCCAGCTGGGTTGTGAGCAGGTATTGAAGTCCTCTGCAGTCACGGAATCTTATTTAAAGAAAAAGAGAACTAATTGCACACTGAGTCACTGAATTCAAACTTAACTCAGCATTTTGAAGAGAAATAGCTACATAGCAACGAGGACAACATACGAAGCAAATTCTTACTACATGTAATTCTAACTGCTGGAAATCGTTCCATTGTATCCCTTGAGAGGATGCCTGATGTTTGTGGAATAGAAAGGCTCTTTCCAAGACTGGAGAGATGCAACCAAGTATTAGTAGTCAACACCAACCTGCAACATTCTGGACCACAATGCAAATCTAGTAAAGGTAAATTACTGCATATACTTATAATCTTATTTGCACCTCCTGCCCAACTAACTGATTTTCAATTCACCTCTGCAATTCACAGCACACACATGCACCCATCAGAAAAACATACCACATTTTGCAAGTTAGCTTTCAAAGTCAAAATTATTAAATGGACATGTCAGTGAACTATTTTCCTAAAACCTAGCTGTCTTTCTTGATTGGAGTGGGAACATGAACACCAGTTAAGCACTTCCCATATTGTGTTTCTCCTGTGAGCAGAGGTCTCTTGCTGAGTGCACCGCTCATACAACGTCTGGCAATCATACACCAGACAGTGTATTTACAAGACTGTGGTTCCACCCCATATGGAAGGTTCCATCCAAAACATCCCTTTTCTAAAGTGTAGAGAGAAAAGCACAGGTTTAACAACACTACTAAATTTTGGCACTTAAAATGACCTACTTAAGCAATATGTGTTTTAAAATAGACAAGTTTGCCTAAGCAGGTAGTCTGAAAATACATGTAAATTGCAATCATAAGCCTGGTGTTAATATTATCAGTTGCCAAATATTTCAGACTTATGAAAATCTCCCACACTATACCCTGGATTAACCACTCTAATACTCAGCTAGAGACAAGCACTTGGTCCTTCCACCACTGTCCAATAATACTTCATAAGATACTGGTTTTTAAGTTTTTATTGCACATGCTAATAGAAATTTAAAAGGAAATAAGTTCTATCTCTACTTTACAAAATAAACAGTTGAGTCACAGATAGCTTTTCTACAGTTATACAACCTGTAGGCAGCAAAAATTTAAAAAAATACTTCCTAAATAGCTAATTTCTAATGAGAAAGCAACACACTTTTTCACAATATGACACAGGCAAGCATATAGATACATGCACAGGCACATAAGCTCATCAGTGTGAACATGCAAACAATCCTTTCCTCAAATTTATTTTGATCAAAATGAGATACTGTCATCTCAAATAACACTTAACCATGAAATGTTCACATCGCAAACTCACAGACTGGTTGAGGTTGGAAGGGACCTCTGGAAGTTGTTCTGTCCAACCCTCTCTCCTCAAGCAGGGTCACCTAGAGCTGCTTGTCCAGGAGCATAGCCAGACAGCTTTTGAGTATCTCCAAGGATGAAGACTCCACAACCTCTCTGGGCAACCAGTGCTCAGTCACCCTCACAGTAAAAAAAGTGTCTCCTGATGTTCAGAGGGAACCCTCTGTGTTTCAGTTTGCGCCTACTGCCTCTTGTGCTGTCACTGAGCTCTGCTGAAAAGAGCCTGGCTCCATCTTTTTTGCACCCTCCCTTTAGGTATTTATATACATTGAGAGGATTCCCCCTGAACTGCTGAACAGTCCCAGCTCTCTCTTATATGAGAGACGCTCCATTTCTTTCATCATCTTCTTGGCCCTTTGTTGAACACCCTCTAGTATGTCCATCTCTCTCTTGTACTGGGGAGCCCAGAACTGGACACAGAGTACTCCAGGTGTGGCATCACCAGCACTGAGTAGACGGAAAAGATCACCTCCCTCAACCGGCTGGCAATATTTTGTCTAATGCAATCGAGGATACCATTAGCCTTCTTTGCTGCAAGGGTACATAGATGGCTCATGGTCAACTTGGCGTCCACTAGAACCCCCAAAGTCCTTTTCTGCAAAGCTGCTTTCCAGCTGGGTGGCCCCAATATCTGTTTTGAACAGACAGAATTTCCTTCTTCTTTCTCAGCATAATCCTGAGATTTGAAGAAAGAAGAGGCAGAGTTTTGTATCTTTATTTAGATTATTCAATAGAGTTATGTTAAGTACTGAAAAGTAAAAGGATACATTTACTTCCAGCCAGGGCAAGGAATTGCCACTGTTTGGGATCATGATAACAGACAGACAAGTCATACTGGAGGATATATATACATATTTAATTAAAATCTGTGCTTATTTTAAGTGTTTAAATTTATACACACATAGACATTTTATATACATTCGATATTTATATACATATGTATATGTATATAAATATATTTTATATATAATAAAAATATGTATTTAACTAAAACATGATTCAGAAAGACTGTATTTGAGAGCATAAGGATTGCTCGTGTATCTAAGAAAACTGCCTGAAGTTACATTGTGAGAACACCCTCCTTCCTGTGATGAACTTATGGAGCACAGAATATACAAGAGGAGGCTGAGAGAAAAGGGTTTATTCAGCCTTAAAATGAGATTGCTCAGGTGAGACTTTAGTGCTTTCTACATTTATCTAACTGGAAGGTACAGAGAAGATAGAGTCAAACTTTTCTCAAAGGCACATGGTGAAAGGACAAGAGACAACAGCCAGGTGCAACACAGGCAATATTAACTAGATTAACTAGAAGAATTTTTAATTTGTTGCTGGTGGTTTTTTTTTTTTTTACTCACCCCCATCAAGTGGATCAAACACTGAAACAGGCTTCACAGAGACTATGAAATCTCCCTCCTCGGATACCCTAAACCCAACATGACAAATCCCTGTGCAATCTATCAGGATGAATCTCTGAGTGTGGGCCTGGATCTGTAAGCTGGGAGTTGGTCTAGGTGACCTCCAGATGTCCCTTCCTATACATTATTCCGTAATTGCACACAACAACAGTGGTACTGTTGTCTCTAACATGAAACCAAACAAAAATTCTTGGCTCAGAAAGACAGTGATGCTATTTTATGCTGTTACACAAAAATTTTCCGATATTGTCTATTTACTTTCCATTTAAGCAAGTCAGCTTCTTTTAGAGGTTGCTCAATTTTAAGGCAATAAACTTTTGATCTTGCTCAGCAGTTGCATCAGTACAGAAGACTCTAAAACCACAGTAGATAATACCAAAGAAAATTTAGAAGAATGCTTGTCTAGGAGAAAACTAATTCTCCTGCTTCTTTTTCCTCCCAAGTCTTCTATCTAGTTACGCTTTTTAGGGGACTGGTTTTGAAACTTAATTGTAGCCCAGATGCTCTGAAGCAAAAATGCCTGCTATTTAATTGCAACTGTTAGCACAAACTGATAAGAGGAATTGAACAGACTTAACTGTATTCATTAGCTTATTTTAGCTATTCTTACTTCTCTGCCATGGAGAGTTTATTAATCTGCTGTTTGTAGTTGCAGGCTATTTCATTTTGCACACGTTGAACAAGCTCCTCATCGATGGCATACTGTATTGCTGTCTGGATGACATCCAACCACCAAGGAGAACCTGAATGTATCTGTATGCAAAAGAACAGATTTATCCATGAACATTCAACAAAACCAATTTATTCATTGCAGTAGAGGCTTACCCTGCTCTTTCGGCCACACTCAAACACAGACTGGTCAATTCCACAGAAAGTGGAAGATAAGAGTATGCTTAAAAAATATCCCCTTCTCCTGCTTAAGTCAATATATGATTAAGAAATTTTCTACATTCCCATCTACTTCCACACCTTCAAATTGCTTCAGTAGAGTTAGATTCACTGAGGCCACCTACACAGAATAGCCACATACAGATACTGTAATCTCAAAGTTTCCTCTTTCTCTCTGTAGCTCTTAAAAAGAGATGAAAGGATCATTTAATCAAGGAAAGTAAGCTCTGTGAAATTAATAGAGCAACACTTGAAGTGACCTTGAAATTTTCAAAGGTGAAAGAAGATGCAGAAGCTTACTTCCTCATGTGCCATTTGCCTCCGTTTCTTTATTATTTCTTTACTATTATGCAAATGACAAGCAGCATGCAACTCAGGTGTTCATCAATTCATTAAGAGTTTGCACTTCTCCATGAAACCTGAATTGTCATATTGACTAAACATAAAGAAGCCTTACACACAATCACTAAATGCATATCAAAGGAGGGTTCCTTTGATATGTGAAAGTAACTGAAATACCACCTGATACACCACAGAAATTTTCAAGGCCAAAACCTGTAACTTATTTACCTAAATTACAGGTGAAGCACAGTTAATATAAAAACCAAGCGTGGCGTTAAACTTTACTAGAATCATTCCAGCATGTATTTCTGGTTTTAGTTATCTGTTCATCAAGTACTGTGGGCCTCTTTATGCTGCAAATACAGAATAAGTTTTGGGGTTCTGTGTATGTGTGTGTGCATGCATGCTTGCACACTGTCGAAGTTCCATTCCAAATAAGCCTTCAGAGAACTGTAAGAGATCAAAACAAGCTGGAGTCCTAGATAAACAGATGAAAAGAATATTTTAAAAAATTCTCAAAATGCAGAGACTAAATATGTAAGAGGTACCCTGCCTTTCTCTGGAGCTCCCGAATGGTCTGAAGAACTGGCTGTAAGGCCTGATGGGCTTCTGCAACTTCTGCGTTGGATTTACTCATATAATGCTGTCGAAGTTGTTCTGCCTGTATGGAAATAACAGCTTAAATTATGCACAACTCCTATTTATGAGGAATCATTGAACATGTAAAAACTCCCCAGCTACCATAATGTTTTAAAATGGTTACCTATCTACATGCTACCCACTTTCATGCATAAGCAATATTTAGCATTATTTTTTTCCTCTAGACTCTAGCCCAGGAGTGGGCTGGATAAACCAGTTGCTGTGGGACATGTGAGTACAACGTAAGTAATACAGAGAAAGCCTGGACACATGCCACTGGCAAATTCTAGGCTATAAAGAACACTGCAAATCAGGACTTTCTCAAAAATGTTTCAAAGAACCACACACAGGACCACACAGGACCAAAGAGAGAGGCAGAAAAACAGCTCCAAGGTGTGACTGAGAAGATGCATTAGACAGTAGTAGCTTATATTGATTAGGAGATTGGGAAGTGTTTTGGAATGGAGGGCATCTATGCAAGAAAAAAACAACTACATAGAGAAAACTCTGACTATCTGCAGTTAGAACGAGAAAAGCTAAAGAAAATGTTAGGAAATAGACTCTAAATAAATTCAGTATGGTGCATTCTTTACCAGTAACATCTATGTGAGTTATTTTCACAAAAACATTGTGGGTGGTGGGGAAAAAAAAATCACATTTCAGAGAAAAATTATTAAAACTTCCATTAAACATGCTCACAACATAACAGAGATCACCATGCATTCAGAACAGCAGCATTTTACTGGACATTTCTGCTCTCACACTAAACAACTTTTGATTTTACTAACCTGAAAGGAAATGAACGTAGTTAACTTGAAAGCTATTTAATGTTACTTCTTTAGCTAGAGAAAATAGTGAAGGATAAAAAAAATAAAAGGTGGTCTTCAAAAATGTATTTCTATAAAAATGAACAACGTTTACCTCTTCTGCAAGTTGGCTATCACGCAAAGTTGGGGGAATTCCTGGGTGCTTTGCCAACAACAGTTCCATCAAATTGTGTGTAGAATGAAGTCTCTAAATATACACAAAGTCAACAGCAATTTTGAAAAAATACAGTGCAACATCTGCGACAGGAAAAGCTTAAACAGCAATAAAAGCTTACAGCAATAAATTAGTATTCATTTAAAAATAGTTTTATTTTTTCTCTGTTATTCTGAAAGCATCTTATAAAGAAAATAAACATTCTTTTCCTCATTTTACTGAGGTAGGAAGTGAAACATTAAAAAGACCTTCTTCAACACCTCAAAAGCAAACTCGCAGGCAAGACTGATACCACGTCATCAGATTCTGTCCCATACTCACCCTACTAATTAAAACAGCCCTTGACTTATGGAAAACAGATTATTTGTCTTAGAGTGCATTCTTTGGTAAATATCTTTCAGAATATTATAAATAGACAATTCACTTAGTCTGTCTAAAGCAAAATAAAGTACAAAAAAAAAAATACAGCTTTCAAGAGCTTCAGTATTTTTTCATATTTTTCACTTTTCTGAAATAAAATATGACTGAATAAAACATTATCTTTTTGTTTATTTTTAGGGAAAATAAACTTGATTGTTAATATAAAGCAACTCTATTCCTCTTCCCTAAGCTCACCCTGGATATATCCCAAATCAGACCCCTAATATTGTGCTGCCTGCATATCTCCCACAAACTCATACTAATAACCTCCACTATCATGAACTTGTGCCCTTCTCATCTCCTGGATTCACCTCATCTTTGCCCTATTACTGTCTCAGCCACTGAAGAGCACTGGCCAGCAGTAATTTGCCATCATCTCAAAGAGCTTAAACAATTGCTAAGTCCTCAACAGAAGCTGAGTTTTATTACACAAAGGCGATTATTACGCAGTGTACCTTCTGAGGGGCAGAAAAAAAAAAGATGTATCGGATTGTATAATCCAGTAAAATCCAGTAAAACAGCTTCATGAACAATCTTGTTATCAGTAGCTTAATAAGTTTATGCTAAGTGAAAAATCCATCTGGGAAGCCACAAAGGAAAAAGGAGCACAACAAAGCCATCAGATGACCACATCCAAGATAATCAAAGAATAACTTAGTGAAGGAAGCAAAGTAAAGAAATAGACAACTGATCACTTCTTATTTATCTGTCATTAACATTTTAAATACCTTGTTGTGCTTTAGAGAATTTTGGTCAATTTAGAATTGATATTTCTTGAAGAAATATAAAGATGTTACTTACAGAACCATTGCTTTTTTAATCAGGAAAATACATTCATATTTTTGGTACAGTATTAAAAATGTATTAATATATTTCCTGAAGAGAAAATTCACTTTGATTCTTTTCCATGTTTTGATGCATTTTCAGAGAACATCTTCTTGCAGTGCAACAGTTTTATTATTCTCTGTCATCTGGCACATTAATATTATTCTCAATGCAAACCCTGTATTTGCAGCATGTAATACAGCACCATTAATGGGAGCAGCCACATACACAAGTCTAGGAATTCAGCTTGTTAAGTTTATTGCAGAACAGCAGGTGGAGATCATACACTGCTTCTGGGATATCACGAAGGCTCACAAACAAAAGTTTCTAGAAATACAGTAGCTTTAAAAAAAAAAAAGTAAACATAAAGGTTACTGGTCAGTGAAGGTCACTGGACAGATCCCCATCTAAAGTTTGTGACACTGTCAGCAAGCTGAAAGAGTCATTCAGCACACCACTGGGATGAAGAAAATGAAATTAAGTCTAAAGTAGTCCAGTTCTTAACTATGTCTCTTTACATTTGAATGCTCACTCACTTGCAAGGAATCTGTTTTGAGCTTCTCTTTGTGCTCTTCAGAGGATCGTAACACTTCTCTGTACAGCTCTGCAGCCAATGCATATTCTCCTAAATAAAAAGAGAGTAACACAAACATACATATACTATGTTGGTTGTTAAATGCACAAAGAGCTATGACTGGCCGTTGCTTGTAACATACTAAGATGTTCTCAGAGAGACTGTCTGCTTGTCTTCAAGCAAATCTCCTATTCATTCTCCCTCTCCCAAAAAAAACTCAACTGACAAAAGACAGGGAGCATTATATTTTACGAGGACTAAAGCAGTTTCCAAATTAAATACCTTTTGTAACTGCAAGATCTGTAGACTTCTTGATCTTAAAATATGTATTCACAGTTGTTTAAGTCAAAAAACTCACACACTGCACTAAAAAAACCCTAAAACATCTACAACTCGCTGCAGTGATGCTTTCATAAATTCACACGGCAGATATGTTATTCACTCTTCCAGTGAAAACAATGAAAATTGTGTCATACATCAGAAATGCAGAAATGATTAAATACATGCAGGGTGCATGACTAGTGATGTAAGCTGCTAACATCACAATCACTTCTCAGGAAATAGATTAGAGAAATACAAAATTGAAGTTGCATATGGAAAAGTAGCAAAAAAAAAAAAAAACCCCAAACAATTTTTGTTTTCCTTTCGCAACTGATGGAAATTTATTTAGCCAGTAATAGTCTTAGAAGACTCTTAAAACATACAACAGAACATATATTTCTCCAAGTATAAGGACATGAAACATACTAAGGTAGACAACAGAGTAAACCAAAAATCATCTTGCTACCCATCTGGAAGTGTAACAACTCTACTTCAACAAGATCTGTTGTTTCTTACATTGAAAGAGTTGCCAGTTGTAAGGGTATAGCCCTGCAATATACTATTGCCATGACTAGTAATAGGACAAAAGCTATGTACTGATTTTGCAAGGCCTCAAGCTTAAGGCTTGTCAGGCCTCCCTTGAATTTTTCTTGACCTCCTTGGACCTTTTACTTGGCCTAACTGTGATGGCAATTTCTCTAATACACTAGGAGTCTATGGCTATTTTTTTTTTCTCATATATATATCTTTGTGTGTACAATCACAGCTTTATATAAATAGCAGGAACAAGCAGTTATTTTATGCAGAATGAGATATTTACAACTAACACAATGATGCAGGGTAGAGAAATGGAGGCCTAGTAACAACAGCAGAGCCCTTGAAAAATAAAGATATAGGATGCAGTGTAGAGGAGTACAGCCATGGGATGCTAAGAGATGGTGCACAGGCTTGGCAGTGAATAAAGAAGCCATGGCTATAAACAACTCACCCACAGTCAAAGAAATGCAGACCTACAGCTGGACAAAACTGGGTTTAGGGGCAACAAAGAGAACAAAGAAATAGTCTGTAACATTCATAAAAGGCATCATGTACACTAAATTTGGTGTTAACGTGGAGCTGCAGACCAATGAAGAAAGAGAAAGGTGTAGCAGTGTGCTAGCAAACATAAAAATGACCCTAATTGGATCCTTGAGCGGAAAGAAGAAACAATCAACACAAACATCTTACTCCTCCTGACGAATAACTCCAGGGGGTGACAAATAGCCATGGCACTGCCACCACCAGTATGAAACCACTGACCTCAGGGCCCAGAAGGGCAGTAGGAAGATGAGCATAAGAGCAGGACAAGCAGCAGAAACAAGTGGGATTATTATTATTTTTTTCACCTGTACCAATTAGATGTGGGCTAATAACAATTACACCTAAAAGATTTGAATTACACTAACAATAAATTCATGGCTTTTCTTATATATAAGATGTACTTTCTCCTGGCTGATAAAAAAGATTGAGTGCAACAGTGATGCTGGGAGGGAGGGAAGGAAAAGAGTTATAGACCAGAACTGTGCCTCCGTCCTGCTTTTGTTTCTCACCAGATGCAGTTTTCATCAACCTGATTTTCAAAAAGGGCCAAACTTAATTTTTGCTACTAGTGTATTTTAGATGCATTTAACCTGTACAGAAATCTTCTTAAGCACTTCATTCTGTCTGAAACATTTTATCTTCATCCTGCAACCATAAAGTATTTCAAACCTACTAAGTATAGACTAGAGAATCTGAACATAGTCGTTCTGTAAGGAAAGTAACAGAACAGGTAGTTTGCTTGTTCTCCTCTTTCAAGGAAGACTTTAACATAAGCTGCAAAAATTCAAGCAGCTTGTCAACTTTAGAAGACATGTTACTAAGCAAAGAGGCATTTCTTGCACATTCATGACTAAGTAATTTAAATTTATTATTATTTTGCTTATTGGGACATTCCAGATTAATATAATTATTTTTGTTTTCCATTCAAAGCTTTCTTCCCTCCCAATTCAGACAAAATCTACATTGACAGAGGGGTATAGCAGGCAGCAGCAAACAGATTTCACAGACAGTGTAGCCATTTGCATGGCAGGAGGCACAAAGGAAGCCAAGAAAGCAGTACTGATAAAACAAAAGCAGGTTAAGTACAGTTACACAAGTACACATAGATGGTAGACTCAAGAAAAGACATAAAGAAGCCAGAAATATTCTGAAACATCTCAAAGATGCACCAAACTACAACTATTCTTTTCTCCCTCATCTCAAATGTTGTTTTCTATTACAAACACTGTTACAAGCCTCTCTAGTTTCATAGAATTACAGAATAATTATGGTTTGAAAAGATATCTAAGATCATCAAGCCCAACTGTCAACCCAACACCACCACGCCCCAAGTGCCACGTCTACACGTTTTTTGAACACCTTCAGAGATGGCAACTCCATCACTGCCTTTTGTAGCCTGTTTCAATACTATACCACTCTTTCAGTACAGAAATTTTTCCTAATATCCCATCTAAACCTCCCCTGACACAACCTGAGGCCATTTCCTCTTATCCTATCACTTGTTACTTGGGAGAAGAGACCAACAGCCACCTCGCTACAACCTCCTTTCTCAGGTCACTGTAGAGAGCGGTAAGATGTCCCCTCAGCCTCCTCTTCTCCAGACTAAACAATCCCAGTTCCCTCAGCTGCTCCGCATAAGACTTGTGCTCCAGACCCCTCACCAGCTTTGCTGCCCTTCTCCTGGCACGCTCTAGCAACTCAACATCCTTCTTGTACTGAGGGACCCAAAACTGAACACAGTGTTCAAGGTGTGGCCTCACCAGTCCCGAGCACAGGGGCATGATCACACTGTTCCCAATACAAGCCAGGATGCTGTTGGCCTTCTTGGCGACCTGGGCACACTGTGGCTCACATTCAGACAGCTGTCAACCAGCGCCCCCAGGTCCCCTTCCACTGGGCAGCTTTCCAGCCACCCTTCCCCCAGCCTGTGGTGTTGCATGGGAATTGTTGTGACTGAAGTGCAGGACTCAGCACTTGGTCGTGTTGAACCTCATACAATTCACCTCAGCCCATCTATCCAGCCTGTCCAGCTCCCTCTGCAGAACCTTCCTACCCTTGACCAGATCAACACTCCCACCCAATCTGGTATCATGTGCAAACTTACTGGGGGAGCACTCAATCCCCTCATCCAGATCACTGATAAAGATATTAAATAAGACTGGCCCCAAAACAGCCCTGGGGAACACCACTTGTGACTGTTCACCACAACTCCCTGGGCTTGGCCATCCAGCCAGTTTTTAACCCATCGCAGGCTACACCTGTCTAAGCCATGAGCTGCCAGCTTCTCTAGGAGAGTGCTGTGGGAGACAGTGTCAAAGGCTTTACTGAAGTCCAGGTAGACATCATTCACAGCCTTTCCCTCATCCACTAGGTGGGTCACCTGGTTGTAGAAGGAGATCAAGGCTGGTCAAGCAGGACCTGCCCTTCATGAACCCATGCTGGCTGGGCCTGATCCCCTGGTTGTCCTGCACACGCCTGGTGAGTGCACTCAAGATGAACTACTCCATAATCTTCCGCGGTACCAAGGTCAAGCTGACAGGCCTGTAGTTCCCCAGATCCTCTTTCTGGCCCTTCTTGTAGATGGGCGTCACACTGCCAACCCTGCAGTTGTCTGGGACCTCCCCTGTTAACCAGGACTGCTGACACATGACAGAGAGTGGCTTGGCAAGCTCCTTTGCCAGCTCCCTCAGTACTCTCAGGTGGATCCCATCCAGCCCCATTGTGCGTGTCCAGGTAGCATAGCAGGTCGATAACTGCTTCCTCCTGGATTATGGGGGGTTCATCCTCCTCTCTGTCCCCATCTTCCAGCTCAGGGGGCTGAATACCCTGGGGATAACTGGTCTGACTATTAAAGACTGAGGCAAAGAAGGCATTAAGTACCTCAGCCTTTCCCTCATCCTTGGTGGCAATATTCCCCCTGCATCCAACAAAGGATGGATATTTTCCTTGGCTCTCTTTTTGTTGTTAATGTATTTGTAAAAACAGTTTTGTTATCTCTTACAACAGTGGCCAGATTGAGTTTTAGCTGGGCTTTTGCCTTTCTAATTTTCTCTCTGCATGACCTAAGAATTTCCCAGGATTCCAATACGGCTTTTTTCCTGAATTCAGAAAAGCCACTGTTTTTACACGGTGTCATCTAAATCACAATAGCCTACTAAAAGGACTAAAGAATATGCTACAGCCATCCAGTCTTACCTTTAATGATATGGATACCAGCTAAGCCATTAAGAGCACACACCAATTGTCGGTGAGCTTCCTCGCACTCCGTTCGACATTTCTTCTGCAGAGATGTTAGCAGTTCCTCCATGGTCATGGTGCTGAAATGGAGATCAAATGGCTCAAATTTACCACAATACTAGAGAGGTAAAACTGTCACGCTGCGTGGCATGAAATATTATTACATGTATCTAACATAACTGCAAATGTTTATTTGATATTTACTTATATTAATAAAACACTAGTTGTCAGTTTTTCTTTCAGCTAGAGTTTTACCCTAACTTAAGTATGTCAAGAGGTTGACATCTCCTAAAAATAGGAAGAAATAAGAATCAAGAGGAAAATCAGAACTAGGTAAAATAATCCTTCACAGAGGGCAAAATATTTTGCTCCTTCTGTTACAGTCGTGAACTGGAAAGAAGCAAAAATAGACCTCATTTTACTAGAGGCTTTTACAATGAAAACAGCTGTAAGAGACTACATTTCTCCCATTCGCTACAAATCTAAACATGCAAAGCAGATGAGGTGTCAAGGTAAAGAGGAAAATGTGTAAAATGAGGACAGTGAAGATTAGCAAGTATCATTTTAAACTTCCTTTTCTACATTTGCTTGCAGTATTTGTAATTCATGAGAGGAATTTTGTCAGGAATTAGCTTAACATAAAAATACAGAAAATGGACAGGTAAAAGGGAGAAGCAAGAACAGAGATGAGAAAGACAAAAGAAAGAAGCATGAAGTATAGCTTGAAGGCCAAGAGACAAAGAATCAAGGTAGGAAGAAGACTGATGCGAAGGGAGGGGACAGTAAATTGCAACAAGAGCCTACAAAGCTGACCTGAGGCTGCTTCCATGACAAATTGCTGTGAGACCAGGCACTACCTGCCTCCCTGAAACTCTGCTCCTCAGCCTCATTCACCTTCAGGAGAAGCATTTCCTATTTGGTGTTTAGTGCTGCAGAGTAGAGTAAGAGGTGACATAACTCCTGCGCAGTCTGGACCCAGGGTATGCTGGAAGGGTATCCTTTATTTTACCCTCCTTACAACACTGTTCCATTTGCAGAAGCTGTTCTTGAGTTTGCACTACAGTGTTACACTAGAGCACGCTTTCACTCAATATAATCACTACTTGTAATTAGCTGAATTCTGCAGAGGTATTAGCAAATACACATAGCACCTGCTGCTCATACTCTGATACTTCTACCACTACTACTTTCATTTTCAAACCATCAGCAACTTCAAGGAAAATTATAAAAGCAAAAGGATGTACATAGAAAGTACACAATTTGATGCATAGCCTGAGACTACCAATTAAGACAAAAAGAACTTTTTTTTTTTTTTTTTACTCAGTTTAACTAGAGGAGCCTAGAAAATTCCCTTTTGAGGGCTGTATTTTTGCTGAGCAGATGTTCTCATTTACTGCCTTCAGTACACAGGTGGGAAAAAAAGAGTCACTTAGCACAGAATATGCTCCAAACTCAGCTTTCTTGTTTCAGGCCAGTTTCTCTTATCCATATGCTCCAGCATCAGCTTTCTTGTTTCAGTAAATTTCTCTTCTTCAAAGTTCCTAGCTCTGAATTTCTTCATTATTCTCATACATATAATCAAAGCCTGGAGTCAAATCTTCTCGCTGTTCTGTGAATGTCCACTGCAGCAGTCAAGCTTGGTTCACAAAAAAGATCTGTAAACGGTGCTTGGAAACAACTTTTCTTTGTCCATATGATTTTTAAGAAAGACTTAATTTTCATTTCTAGTTTTTCCACCAGTTACCATGCAGGTGTCACTCTGCAAGCATTCCACCAAAATCAGCAGAGTACTAAGCCGTCCCTAGCATACTCAGGTCAGTTTACACATTTCATTTGTACTCCACTGGCTCATTTTAATGCAAATAATCTTGTATGTGCTGGTGGAAATAATGATTTCTCCAACGTTTGAGTCCCTGCCTCCACACCAGCAGACTGTTAAGACAGAAAGTGCTACAGTAGCACTTTGGTCCCTGCTGAAGTAGGTGCAACGTCTGTTACAGCTGCTTAGGCACTGTAGGTACCCTGAATGAGAAAGGGGAAGGACACAAAACTTCAGAAAAGGATAGAAAGAGACTGAATAGAATGGAGGACCAGGAGAAGGAAACAGTAGAAATAACACTGTCAGTGCTAAACTTTTAAGTTCTTCCCTACCTGTAGCTTAAAAAAGAGACACCACAGACAGTGCTCTGAGAGCCTGGAATGGAAACAGTCTGTTCTTTCAGAACCCTCCTCTAATTGTCTGAAAAAGTAGTAGCTACATTTTGTGAAGACTGCTAGCAACACAGTTTTGGTCTAACAAAGGCTTAGACCAAACTGGTATTTGCAGGGCACTTGTGAGGAAGATAATCTTCAAAGCAAGCAAAAAGAAGAAAAAAGAAAAAGAAAACCAAACATTTTAATAGCTTTCAAGTTTGGATCTACATTTACAAATTCTGCAACCTCACATTAACATCATTTTCTTTGAATTAAAGAACTATTTCATTCTGTTTATTCATTTTGTCCATTGTTCTCATGAGTTTTGTAAGACACAAAGAAAATCAGTGGGCTTATTTAAAACTGAAAAAGAATCCGTTTGGTTTCACACTCAATCTGTCACCTGCAGCACCCTAGTATCCATCAGCCTCATAAGGTTAAAATGTTACTGCACAAATAACTGCCTCTCAGTACTATGTTCTTTAACACCGGAATTACACTAACTACCCTACTGCATCCTATTTAGCTTCTGAGGTCAGATAGCTTGGTGAGGCATAGTTGCACATTTAACTAAAGAAGCTTAAAATTAGGCTTCTTTTAGAACAGTAGATCTTGCACTGTTGGGGACAAACGGAGCTTTTGCTTTGGATAAAGCAAGCCATTTAGGAAGTGACAGAAATTCACCTTTTCTGTAAGGGCAAGAACTCTCCCCGAACAGCTTGTGGATGACAGCAGGCCTGCCTCAGCCGCAGCAAAGGGTACAGAATAGAAGTCACTGTCCTTCTATCTAAGCTACTGAGCTTAAGAGTCCAGTCTGAAATCTTCCTGAGTTTTGCCAGCGCATCCTGGCAGCACACCTCATGCTGGCGGTGATAGAAGTGTCTCTCCACAGGAGAAAAGTGAAGCCAGTGTACATTTTCTGTCTGAGGAGGGATTTGAATCTGCAATTGAAAAAGAAAATAAGTATTTTTTCAAATAAAACTAGTCTAAATATTGTTCAGGAATTTTAAACCCCCAAAAAACCTCTTATTTACTTGGTCAATCACATCCTTCTTTGCTGATCTCCACATTATCTTGGCAATTAGACTGTAGAGAGGCTGGGGATTTTTCCTACAATAAGGTCGATATAAAAGTTGGTCCCACCAATGTTTGACCCAGTAAGGATCAATTCCAAGAAAAAGGACTAATCCATAGAGATCTGCCAAGAAAATAAAGTGGTTTAGGACAATGTTTGTGTTTTAATACTTTACAATATGCCTCAAAAACAAAACAAAAAAAAAGCAAAACCAAAAAACAACCAAACAACAACCCCAAGCTTTAATAGAAAGGTTACCAGGCATAAAGCAACTACGTTCCGGCTGTTATCTTTTCCACTTATTTTCCAGTCATTCCCTCACCAAAATAGCTAATTTCAGGCAGAGGATTGGGTAAAGGAAGGTCGGGGTTCTCTCCTTTAGCTAATTGCCAATTTTTATAGAACTTTCTGGAATATAACTATTTGAGAGACACTTTCCTAATTTTAGGTTTAGCAGAACAGAGCAATGAATTTAAACCTATTCAGAGCAGGAGCGAGAGGCAGAAATTACATGATTGCATATGGTTAACTGGGTTTGCCAGGTTTTTCTAAAACAATATTGCTCAGTATCATTACTTCGTAGCCTGCTGTGCACCAACTGTCTGTTGCCCACTATCCTAAAAGGGACTGCAATTCAGAAGACTTTCACTTTTCTACGAAGGCAGAAGAAATTAACAAAACACCATTTTATTGTTTTCTTACTAATTGAGAGAATACAGCTTACTAATTCTGCCCAATTCAGAAACTCATCATTTTTGGGGATGAAGTTTAAGGACACGCTGACTTTAAGCTTGTACCTAAATCTTACTGGAAAAACACAGAAGCCTGTTTAAATGCTGCATGTGGGCAACGCAGAAATAGAAATATATGGTATCTTACAGATAGTTCTTAAAGATCTAGTGGCTATGTTCCTTTAGCTGTTAGCTTTATGGTAATTTTGGTATTCACCTGAGAGCTGCAAGACATTCACCAAATACATCACACAACAAAGGAAGAAAAATCCTGGGAATCATTTCTATGCAGGAAGCAACTGTTTACCCAGAGGTCCTATCCCACTTTATTACAGCAGCGGTGGCACTGATTCAAATTACTCAGCAGTTTTTGTCCCCTATGTGATGAGGACTGCCTGAGTGCCTGGCTAACATTTTTTTATGGACAATATGACATATCTGAAATGTATTAAATTAACACTATCACACATAAGGACTTGAACAAATTAATCATGATACTTACATTGATCACTTCCTTCCATAGTGTTTGCTTTATTAACTACATATTCTCACAACTATTATGTGTATTTATAATTTAATTCACAATACCATAATGAATTAATGTACAATATTGACTTTTATAATAGTTTGGTATCTGAACAATAGTTCACAAATGCATGCAAATGCTTACAGGGATTTATCCACTTTCAAACTCATTGCCTCAATGCATAGCACATGTTCCCCAGTCCATCAAAGAACACAGGGAGATAAACAAATCAAGTCAGCTCCCTTTCTTTTCTTTCTATCTCTGTCTGAAGCCTGTCTACAAAAACTGAGTACTTCACAAAAAAGACAAGATAAATGACACCTGCTAACATACAGCTCCCTACTCCACACATCTCAATTCATTAAGTCCTTACATAAGGACTTAAGACAGTTTTATAAAGCTTTGGTAAAATTTTTAGAATTTATATTCATGGCAGTTATGCCCACAGCAGTTCATACAGGGCTATGCAAAAAGCAAATACAGCTTGGCTTGCTGTATTTGACAGAAGGATTCTGTAACCAGAGCAGACTATCTTTAGCTGCAATAGAGAGGGGTTAACATTCACCCACTCTAAGTGAAAACTGAAGAACAGACTTGAGTCAGCTGTTCAACATACAGCTGCTCTACTGCCCAACGTGTTTGTCTAACTCAGGGAGAAGAAAAGATTTCAGCTCTGCAATTTTTATATTGATACATTTATTGATGTATTTTTATTACACGCTTAAGCTTTATGGCTTACCAAGTCAGAGTACCTAATGAATTCAGATTAAAACTAGCACACATTTTAACTGCTTCAAACCACTACCTGATTACTAGCAGAAGGAAAACCCACAGAGGACACTGCTACAGAAAAGTCTCACCTTCTAATCCTCGCTGCACAGGAGTTCCACTGACACACCAGCGATTGATTCCACTTAAACGGAGTGCCATTTCAGCAGCCTAGCAAAATAAGATAGAACCAACGGTAGGAAAGGAAAACCAAAGATACAGTGGAGTACAGTGTGAAAACATGTGGACCTTATTTTTAAGAAGCCTGAACATCTTTTCAGTATGCAAGATTAGGAGACCTATAAGCAGCACTGGCACAATATATTATAAAAATGTGTATAAAGTTATTGAGCTTTATTGAAAGTAACTAAAAGCTGATAAAAGCCATACCCACTTCCAAGTAACCAAGTGCAATTAAAGGTTCATAAAAGGCAAATAGTTAGCAACGTAAACTGTATGTAAAAAAAAAAAAAAATTAAAACATTAAAGTCATTATTTAAGTAGCATTTTTGTCTTCCTTTCTTGGGCAAAAAGACTGGTCGAATACTAATTAAAATAATCTCCCTCTGCAAGCTGCAGCCCTGGAGTTTGCAGACAGGCTGCTGACTATTTTAGCTTCTAGACCCAAAGGACATGTCTGTGCTTCTGAACCATGTCACTGAACAGGCTAGTGTCTTGTTTGAAACTATCAAACACCATCTACAGCATGATGACCTAGTTCTTTAAACTGTCGGTATAAATTATGTTAAGTATTTTTTGAGCTGGATATACTTCACAGTCTGCCAAAATTCCAACAGGAGAACCATTTAATAGCAAATCTCTCCAACTGAAAATTCACTTCTGAAGAACAAGCTACAAGGACAAATTATCTGAGTGCACTAAACATTAAGAGGGGGAGAGGGAAGTCTACTGTATTATTTACAATAAGCTTGTCAAAACCTTTTCACGTTAAATAAATGCATGACCAGGAACATCATACCTTTGCAGTGGTGCATTCAACCATTTGTGCTTCATCAAGGCAGATTCTCCACCACTCCACTGCTACTAAGGGGCTTGGGATGGCCATGTACCGCTTCTGGTTCCTGAAACGGCGCCCGTCTTCGCTGTTACTGTGGGGTATATCTACGTAGTTCAGCTCAGTGCGGAGGACATCGTAAGTGGTGATAACCACGTCCTGCTCCGCCAACATGTGTGGCTGCAAAAAGCCGTGCTTCTTCACACCTTGATACACCTACACAGATTTGTATTCAATAGCAAAGAACGAAGGTAAAAGACACTTCAGTAAAGATGCAAGAATACCAGTGCAGCTTAATAAGTGCATGCTTTTATGCTCACTGAAGCAACTGTTCAGAAAAAAAAAAAAAAGCTGTCAAAGTCTAATGATCTCTTCTGAGTATTTATGAACAGATTTCATGGAGGTTTATAACTTGGCCAAGTTTGGGTTGTTTCCATAGCAGGAGGGAAAGACATCCTGCCACAAAGCAAGACCTACTGATGAATTTTATTTTTTTTTCTATTACATAAAACCATTAGAATTTCCCGTGGGTTGTAAGCATTAAAAACACCCTTCACATGCAGGGCAAAACCTCTTAACATGGAAAACTGGTACCTGGAAATACATGCACTATTTTTGTTTTAACTTTATAGAAAAAAAAACCCAAACAAATTTTCATTTTGAAGCAACACTGAAAACAAGTCTGGATGACTTACAGTTGGCAGCAAAAGAAAATGAAAATAGTGTCTTAGAACGGAAGGTGTCACACAGCTTCAAGTACTGACATTCAGTATTTAAGCTATTTTACTGTTACCATGTAAATCTATTTCTGACAGTTTCATCAAAGCTGGTATAAAACTTGGACTGGGTCCTATGAAAACTGTGCAAGTTTTACACATTTATTAGCTGCTGCACTAAAGCTAATTAGACTGCTCACACCAATGATTTACTGGAGGCTTAGAATTCATGTATACATTGGGCATGTAGGCCATATAGCTGAAGGTATCAGATACATCCCTGAACACAAAGCATCTTCACTTTATCTATCTACTACTACTACTGTTACTTTGTTCAAAATATAAGAAAGTGATCTACAATTCTCAAAGCACTTGATCATCAGAAAGGTTCTTGCCTACTAAAAATATGAAGGACAAAACTTGACTACATCATTAATAAAAGACAATGGCTACCCTTGAATACTGTGATAACTATATTTAAAAAGAAATCCTGTATAGTCATAGTTACTATATGTATAATTACATTTATTTTAGTGATAGAGCTAATACAAACCAATTAAAAGGATAATACAAGATCTCCAGATATGCAACATCCTAATAAATACAGCAAATGTTATACAGACAACACCCAAATTGTAATGGTGTTATTCTCAGTAAACACCAAGGACCAAGACTTCTTTTGTAAAGCCTGAGAACCAGAAATTCAAAAGTACACTCTTTACCTACTGAAACATTTGGTTTTATCTAGAATGAAATGAGAAACAACTGCCATAAAACTGCTTGGCTGCAAACGTACAGTGAGACTTGACACTGCCAAAACACCTAGAGTTAGGCCTTTCTGAGTTCCTTGGCAATCTTTCAGAAAAAAGAACCAAACCAAGCACAAACAGCCTTTTGTCTCAGAAATCACCTGTTGCTGCAACTGCTCAAAATTTGCTTCCATTTGATAAAGATATCTACTCCCTTGTATCATCTCCCAGTGACCAACTAATAAGGAAAAAACAAAGAACTACATGCAGACATTCTTTCTGGGACACAAATACACCATGCGGTACCAGAGCATAGTTCTAATACCAAGAAACGTAGAATTCTGACACAGAGGACAAAGAAACCTTTGAACTTTACACAATACAGAATTTTCAGAAAGGAAGCCCAGAGCCTTGATAAAATAACTCTCCAGAACATTAAGCTACATAATCTTACCAGAACTCGAAGAGAAGACGATCTTACATGCCTGTTGATCTCGTCTACCCACTGATGACAAATAGAACTCGGAGAAATTATCAGAGTTGCTCCTGTGGAAACTGGTTTCATTGCCACGAGGCAATGGGGACAGTAGAAGGGCTTGATCTTCAGGTTTTCCTCTTTGTAGTTCACACATTCCGCATGCTGCCATAAGTAACATTTCAGGCACTGCACACGAGCCTTATAGTCAGCCAATCCAAGCTCACCACAGATGCATTCAAATCGATATTCAGAGGTATTAAAGGGAAATACAGAACTGGCAAGTTGTACGCTACTGCCGGCACGTTCTTGGGAATGTGAGGACTGGTCCTTTGGGATTTCCTGCTGGGCATCAGCTGTAGCTTTAGAAATATCAAAATCAGGATGATTGTTCATGTCACTGGAGACAAGGAGGCTGCCATGCAAATCAAGAGACTTTGGGACCACAGCTTCCTGCTGAACATTGTTCTCTTTTACAGAGTTCTCATGATCGGTTTCAGATTTCGTGTTATTTTTGCTAGTTGTACAATAATCATGTTCTTCCATGGTGATATCCGCCCGTAAAGGGGTTTTAATGACATTTTCAGAAGTGATATCACTAGTCCTTGATTCTTTGGTTTGAGTTTTAGCATCAATCAACTGCTTCTTCTGAATGCTTTCTGAAGTCCTTCCTATCTACAAAGTAAAATTAACCAAGAATGTCAGACTTTCTCCTCACCTTTGTTTTGGACCTTATAAACACATCAAGACACAGTTATTAAGATTTTATACCAATTTCCAGTTTAAGGATTTCGTTGATGTTTACCAGCGCTTAAAAGACACCTTCACAGTAAGAAAAATACATCTGCCAGCCACCTTAGCACTATTTTAAAAGATTTATGACAGATATAGTTAATATTTTAGCCCCAAATTTGATCTACTTATGACTTCTGCTTTTCTGTTAATGAACATCAAAGCAAATGCTGCAGTTTTCTTCCTTTTTTATCAATAAATCAGTGTCACTGAACTACTGCACACAGACAACACAGCTGAGAGTAGTATGCCACCAGCAGAAATAAGATCTGCTTTGGCAACATTATTTGAAGTAACTACGGCAGCATGTTTTACCTGTTCTTTGGTTCTTTCTCGCCTCTTCCGTTCCTTGTAATTCTTTCCCAGCTTGAAAGACCCAGCCAGACCATGTCCTTTTACTTGCTCTACCACTTGTTCTGTGATTAGTTTTTCTAGAGTTCTTTTGAGAAGCCGTCTATTTCTCTGGATGTCATACTTATATATAGTGCTGATGTACTTAAATATTGCAATAATGGATGCTCCTTTCTTCACGTTCATTTCCTTTACAGCTGCTAATATCATCACTCGTAAGCCTATATGTAGAATCAAAGCCAAAAAAAAAACCTTACAGCTCAGATAAAAATCAAAGTTACCTCAGAGAATGCGGATTAAGGGAACTCTAAACACTGTGTTCATCTAAAAAATGCAGAAAAAAAAAGACGGGCAGCAGTTTTGACAATGCTTTACCTGAGGTTGCCCTACAAATCGCTATTTTTCATGGATTCTAGGACAATATTGAGTAGCAATACAAATAAGCCACTCACTTTTCTTACTGAAGCTTATAAAAAGACAGCATATTTCAGTTACATACGTAAAGTCTCTTACAACAATCTTTAGTTACATGGAACTCTGTAGCACAGAGATCTCAGTTGGTACCTTTACCTCTAAGTGTGGATCACTTGTTTGTAGCATGCAATTCTACATCACAGTGCTTGGCAAAAGAATAATTTCATTCTGCAGAAGTGAAGAGTAGCCTTGAACTCACAGTCAGTGGCCCATACAAGACTTATGCCAAAAGCAAAATGTATTTTAGAAAGTTATCAGAAATACTTACTGGGATATTGTATTTTTTCCTTCAATTTAAGCTCCATTTCCTTTGTTTTTTTCTTTATGTTTCCTTCTAAAGGTTGAGGTGGAACAAAGAAGTTCACAAGCTTACCCTAATGCAGACAACATTACATAGTTATTAGCTGATTTCTCTTCATAGTAATTGTGAAATTCACTAAACTTTTCACATCTGAAAACAAGCTGCTGCAGATGCGTGCTCTGATCTCACCGGTTTTCTCGGATAGCTCAGTTTTAGTGTACAGAGTGACACCCCCCAATTCAGTTCAGTTTCTCAGCAAACGGTGTTCAGCACCCTACACTGAGATCAGAAAAAGCAGCTGCCCTGCAAGCCGCCTGCGTCCTCCACTACTTCAGAATACTACAGCAATCTATAGCTGTAAAAGATCTATGTTACTGATGGGGAGAGGAAAATATGTATTTAATATACAGCTAGAAACACAAAAGGAGGCCAGCAATATAGCTTGAAAAGCCCTAGTTAATTGTACAACAAGTAAATGTCTCTGTCTCTTTTTAGGGACTGCTCCCCCAAAATGTACTCTATTAGTGATTCAGGAATAGTGATGTAATTCAAGGAGATGTATACTCAAGAATCAGGATATAAAAAAGAATCTCAGAGCTGGAACAAACGCACTGCCAATATTTCTATGATTAATTTTTTATCACTGTATTCATTGACTCTCCACTCTGCTTTGTCCAATTGGTTGCTTTGCAGAGCTCTTAAACAGTAACTGCAATGGAACTCCAGACACTGAACCCTACAGTGAGTTGAAATACTTGCAGTAACTCTGACTTTGGCTTACACAAGCTAGGAGTCATCCAAAAAGCCTCTGCTGGAATCAATCACTTTAGGGGTTTTTTTTGCAGGACGTCATACAAAGACATTTTACACTGAAGACAAGAAAAATGTAGATGACAAGGGGCCTTCTGGATGAGTGGAATAGTGCCTTTTAACCCCAGGCAATGTCATATAATTCAGTTCATAAAGATCCCAAAATATTAGCTGTCTGTCCCAGCTACTCATATCATGAAACAGTTTCATAACTCCAGCTCTCCAAAAGCTATGGTCTCTAGCTATTGCTGACAGCTGATGCTTTAGTGCTAATACTGCCCTCTTCACACTCCTCAGAGCTGACCCTCAATTTGAGAAGAATCTTATCGTCTCTTTGAGAATTGGATCTTTTTAACTGATAAAATTACAAGCAGGCAGGAGATCATTATGAATAGATGTACAATGAAACTGGCTGCCAAGAATTCAAAAGGATGGAACCCATGGAAGTGGTAAGAGTTTACTTCAGGATAAAGGCTCTCTCCCTTCAGAGGGAATTTTTGGTTTTAGTGAATGTGCTAGGTTTTCACAGGGTGCACGATGAGGAAAGTGAAAAGACGACAAACTGCTGCTAAGTAAGCCCATTTATTGTATGAAACAAAAAATGGAGGAGCAGAAATCCTTATTCACTGAGTTTAAATCATCCCTATTTTAGCACAGAACGTACATCTAATGGATGTTTGATACTCATCAATAGAATGAAGTAGAGAAATATTTCCAACATAGTAGACTAAACTATACATTTATACACTCCTGGAGTGTGTGTAAATTACCAACAGCCTACTAAAAGCGTAATTGTCTAACTTTGTGCTAACACCCTTGCACAATGGCAAACTATCAATTGCTTCTCATGCAAACCATTCCACTATTTATACCACCAAGTATCACAACCTACAAAGCAAAAGCTTTCACTATGCTTTAGTCCAGCTTTAAATCTGGACTTCTATAAAACAGAAAGTAATAAACTGTTTAACATCTTCATCAGTGACATAGACGGTGGGATAGAGTGCACCCTCAGCAAGTTTGCAGATGACACCAAGCTGAGTGGTGAGGTCAACATGCTGGAGGGACGGGATGTCATTCAGAGGGAACTGGACAAGCTCAAGAAGTAGGTGCATGTGAACCTCATGAAGTTCAACAAGACCAAGTGCAAGGTCCTGCTCGTGGATTGGATCAACCCCTGGTATCCATACAGGCTGAGGGATGAAAGGATTGAGTGCAGCCACTATGAAGAAAGACTTGGGGGTACTAGTGGATGAAAAGCTGGACATAAGCCATCAATTTGCGCTTGCAGCTCAGAAAGCCAACTTCATCATGGGCTGCACCAAAAGGAGCATGGCCAGCAGATCAAGGGAGGTGATTCTGCCCCTCTACTCTGCTCCAGTGAGACCCCGCCTGCAGTACTGCATCCAGCTCTAGAGCCCTCAACACAAGAAGGACGTGGACCTGTTGAAACAGGTCCAGAGGAGGGCCACAAAGATGATTAGAGGGCTGGAGCACCTCTTCCACGAAGAAAGGCTGAGAGAGTTGTGGTGGTTCAGCCTGGAGAAGAGGCCCCAGGGAGACCTGATAGCAGCCTTTCACTACTTAAAGGGGGTCTATAAGAAAGATGGAGACAAGCTTTTTAGCAGGGCCTGCTGTGATAGAACAAGGGGTAATGTTTTTAAACTAAAAGAGGGTAGATTCAGACTGGATATAAGGAAAAAATTTTTAGCAATGAGGGTGGTGGAACACTGGCACAGGTTGCCCAGAGAGGTGGTGGATGCCCCATTCCTAGAAACATTCAAGGCCAGGTTGGACGGGGCTCTGAACAGCCTGATCTGGTTGGAGATGTCCCTGCTCCTTGCAGGGGGGTTGGACTAGATGACCTTTAAAGGTCCCTTCCAACCTGAACTATTCTACAAAACTCAAAAGAAGTGCATTTCCACTAACTCAGAAAAGCATTTTCTTTGTACTAAATCTTATCCTGGTTTTCTTACCTCAGGTAATGTCAGATCATCTTGTTTAATGTCTGGTCGGGTATGAGTCAGAATGAGAGCCAACACTTCTACTGTTTTTCCAAGACCCATCTCATCTGCCAAAATGCCTCCAGGCCACTGGGGTCCAGCAAATGGATATTCACGGATAATACTAAAATTCAAGTACATTCCCAAATGAAACTCAGTAACTATAGAATGGTGTGACAGAGAAACAGATGTTCAGGGACATGCACAGCATAGCTTCAGCAAGGCACAGTTTGTAAGGTGAGGTACCTTTCATTAGATAAGCTGAGATAAACAAAAGCTAGCAAAGCTTTTTGGGTGTACAAACCCGGGCAAAACGAACGTGTATGCTGGAAGGCTTTTAGGTACTTTCCCCCCTGACAGGCCTTGCCTTGCTAACCTTAGGAACATATCATAACATTAGACTCAAAAAAATTGAAATATATTTATATTCACATGTGTTGAAGACCTGAAAAGTATATACGGAGAAAAAAATAAAAAGCAAACTAGCAATCAAAAGGTTCTATTCCAACCAAATTAATGAGAAAAGCAAAACAGAACTAGTAATGTAATACCCAGCATTAATAAAAAGCATTGTACTGCCTCCTTCCTTTAGATTTTAAAAACATTGGACCAGAAAGCCAAAGCCTCCAATCCTCTAATTTAAAAAAAAAAAAATCTTAATCTTAAAACCAAAAATTCGCAGTAAAATTTAAAAAAGCTTTAAGAATTATGTCTTCAACCCAAGATTTACATATTTACCTGTACTTATATACTCCAGTTTGCCTTTTTTTTTTTTTTTTCTTCTCCAAAATTAAAGATAGCACTGTTCTAATTCTTTAGTTGCTAACTGAAAAACTACAGTTATGGATTATCTTATATGCTCCAGGTAAAAGCTGCTAATAAGGTTTTCACAAAGTACAAACTTGAGGTGTTATCAGAAAAAGATAACTATAAAAACATACCAGCCAGTAAATGGATTATAGTAGATTTTCACTCCATCCAGAGTGATGACCTCCCGCCATAAGAAGTGCAGTGCATTTTCTATGGAGAAAAAGTTCATTAGGAGGCTTCTCTACAAACAGCACACTGCTTAGAATTGCTCAGCCTTACTGTGACAGTTAGAGACCAAGAGCAGATGTTCATGACCAACAAGATATATCAACTACCATTCAGCAAAGTTTAGTTTATCACTTAGCGTACTACCCAAACAGCAGCTTTTTAATAAAAGAGTAATGAAACAATTAACAAAGCTTCTAACCAAAGAGCAAGAAAACATTACTGTTGACAATACAATGTCACTTTCCTCAATTACGCAAGTTTTCCAGACCCATATACTTGCCACTGCTTGGAGCGCTTGTGAGGTTCTCTTGGTGGAGCATCCAGTTCACAGCCTCACTTTGGTAGGGCCGCAGAATAGGAATCAACGCAGGATGCTGCACATCCTCTCTCAGCAACTGGATATCCCGCTGATGGGTGTGCCTTACAAAGTCATAAAGCTCTTCAATGTTTTGTCGCTCTAGTTCCATGTCAGATTCTTCCTCATCTTCTTCCAGCTCATCTGCATACACCAAGTCATTCAAGACATGCATTATCAATCAACTGTGGTCAACATTTCTGTAAAGTTTGCAGCAACACAGTTAACATTTGAAAGCAAGCAAAGCAAAGCGTCTTTTAAAACATATGTCATGACTGCACCTGACTCAGCTAGCAACACTGTAGGAAACAATGAGCACTACTTTCCTGAAAGTTAAGATGAACATGCTACGGTGATCACAGAGGTCTGCATCATCAGCAAAGCTCTTCCTTTACAGTTTCGGGATAGAATGATGAGACCTTCCACTAAACATTTGCAACTGATACAGAACCACAAACAACTCACATTCCTGACTCAAATGTTAACATGGGTTGATGATAATATAGAAAGGGGAAAAACATACAGTGGGCTATCAAGAATGTGTACATTTTTTTCATTAAATAAAGCTTTTCTTGATAAAATAACATATAAAAAGGAAAAAACCACAACAGGCGATTCCCTTCAGTGAGCCTTCATGGATAAGAAAATTGTAGCAGTAGGACAACACTAAACACTTTCCTTTAAAGGATATTGTAGTCTTTGCTCCCCTGTAAAGTTCTGGATAGATTTAGTTTATGTAGAAGTCAATTTACTGCGCTCTCAAATGTGAGACTGGAAAACTGTTATTGTAGCAAGCATAATGCAGATGTCATTACAGATCAACATAATCAATCAAAGTTATACCCTGCAATCACTCTAATTTCTCCATTCTTTCCATGAAGTGAGGAACATGTGTGAGAGGATCCCTTGGAATGGTTTCTGTAGTGTATAAAGCTGCATCCTCTGCTTGGTGCTCTTCCTTTGGCTGTAAGATTAACAGACCCACACATGCATTCTGGTTGCCTTCTTTACTTTAAAAGTCTTTATATAGACATTTTTTATGAATTTAGAGACACTTAATGTCTTTCAGAATTATCTTTTCCCTTGTAAAACACTGGAATTGTTCCATTGACTTAAAAGTATTAGGAGAGGGCACTGATAACTGCCATACATAGGCACATCATTTCCTGCTGTTTGTTTTGGAAACCATTCTTCACCTTCACCATTAACGCGAATGAAAGAAAGCTTTTACTTTCTGTGAAAGAGACTCCTAATAGCAGCCTTCAAACCTTATTTTAAGATTAAGCTCTCTGGTGCTTATGCCAGGTACATCTCTTCTTTGTTAGCACACAGCATCATAGTTATGTGAGGCATTGCACTTATAATTTGATTTAATTGTGCCTGTCTTCATCCATTTTCTCTTTTTATCAGTATGATAGACTTTTGAGTATACCTTAAGGTCACCTTGTGCTGAATTTGCTGGCCTTTACTTGCTTCTAATTTTTTTGTTTTGTTTTGTTGTTTTTGTTTTTGGAGAAAAACTCTGCAAGTTGGCTTTATCTCCAATACTAGCTAGGGTCAGGATCTTTCTTTGAGCTGTAGAGTTGTACAGTTGTTCCTAGGTAGGTACAAACAGGTGTTTTATTGGTACCAGTGTTTTTAATTTGACACCTAAAACACTGTTAAAACTTGCCCTGTGAGTCTTTTGTTCCCTCATCTTGTGTCAGTTTCCAAAAATACTGACCCTTGAATTTTTTCATGACTTTTTGTTCTACAATGCTTCAGTTCTGTATATGCCCTTATAGCCAAATTATACGAAAAATATATAAGCACAAGGCCTTCTTTCCTAGAGGACAGAAAAGAAGGACAGACCTTCTGTCCTGGAGGGTACACACTTCTCTTGAGGTGGGATTTTAATTTCTAAAGTATGCCTTGTCTGAATTTTTGCAGTGATGCAATGGGATATGTTTTGTTCACACCTTTCTTGATTTGTTCATTCTCTCAAACATTTTTTTTCCAGATTAAATGGTTCTATGTATCACAGGGATTTTTTAAAAGGATGCTAATCAAGTTTACCAGTCAGTTAGTTACTTATTAAGCAGTGAACATTATAATTATACTTTCAGCTATTTCAAAATGCAATTCAATTACATAACTTTCATCTTAGTATTTTTTACCTTTGAAAAACAGATGGTACTGTACCATCTAAAAATAGAGTTTCTCTGACATGATTCTATAGTCAAGTATTCTACTTCATTCCTTCAATGGCTGAACTAAAGTTCTGCTATTACATCTGCAGTAGAATCTTCCAGTTTTATCTGTAGGGCAATCTCCAGATTGCTGTAAAAGAATATCTACATCAATGAAAATGTCATCTTTTCCCCCTTTATTCTAGATTAATGGAAAACTCGTTGTTTCACATTTGGTATTAAAAATTGCCATACAAAGACCCAAAAAATCTCTCTTGGTACAAAGAATTTATTTTTTTAAGAAAACTGAAGGAGAACGGTACAGGTAAATACTATTGCCATGCTACTCTGTCATACTATAGTTCCATGACACTATGAGAAAACAAACTCCAAAACATTTACCATTCACTAGAACAAATATATGAATAGCAATTAAACAGACATCATAATTAAGATAGAAGACTAAAATGACTTCTCATACTAGGAAAGTAGCTAGCTGGATAAGTGATCGATGCCTGTGTGTTCACTGAAGTAACATGTAATATTATACAGCAGATAAAAGATACAGGCTGTTACAAAAACAGCTATTTGTTAAAACAAATTTCTCAGAAAAAGTGGTTAACTCTACACTTAATATTCAAAGCTCATGAAAGTTCTGCATATTAAATATTTTGTCTCTTACAGATTCATTAACACATCTATCCTACACTTGCCACAACTTGAGATGGCATTCCTGCCACAAAGTCTCAAAATCGTCTATAAGGACATTAACGGGATGAGTCCATTGAGGAAAACAAATCTATAAAAATTAGAGGTAGGGATAGAGAGGTCATGTCCCTTGTTTGTGTAAATCCTGTGTGCAACTCCATCAACACAAGAATTTGTTCATCAATGGGGATAACAAGAAGTCTCATCTTGGAACATCATTGTGTAACAGAGTTCATTTTCGATGGATACTGACAAATGTTAAAATACATAATTACATCCAGTTTTACTAAAATTTCAATTAATTCTGTTTAAAAACAGGTAAGATTCAAACACACCCTTGTTAGAAATGGAAATCCATTTACACTTACTAAGAGGAATGCATTCACTGGCACAGAATGAAGACCACATTATTATTTTATGCTACATCAAAAAGTATGTGGTGAAAAACTGTCTGAAAATGTAACTGCTTTCAGTGTGTAACCACCTGTGGTCTTCCCTCTCAGATCTTTTCCATTTCTGTGATAAGCATTATTTCTGAGTTTGGAGCGTAGCATAAGACACATTACAGACTTGCATAGTGGTTGAATGATTCTGTTTTGTTCTCTAATACTTTCAGGACAATTTTTTACCTTTGATTTGGTTTGACTGACACTGAGCACTAAGCTGATGCATTTACTGAGCTATATACCTACCTATGGAACTACAATCCTAGTTGCAACAGTTAGCAAAGAGGCCATCATTTCATTCTAACATGAATTAAGGATTTTTTTTGCTTCTGCGTTGCTTTATATTTATCTGTATTGGATTTATACTGAATCTCCACTTTATTGCCTAGTCTGCTTGCAAGCTGTCAGTTGTTCTTCATCTCTATTGTGCTGAATAACGCATCTAAAGTTTGTTGATGATACCATCTCACCAATTGCTGGATTTCCCAAAACATTAGGAATATATTAAGCTGCACATGCCTTTGTAGAACTTGACTGGTGATCTTTACACATATTAACCACCACTTATTTCTGTTCTCTACACCCTCTACTTTACTTAGTCATTTACATGACATTCATTGGCATAGAATTATGCCACATCAAAACATACACGCTGAAAAACGGTCAGAAAATTTACCAGTTGGCAACACAGCTCCTTTATGAATCTGAGCTGGTGGCATGGCTTCCGAATAGGAAAGTTAAGGCATAACAACCAAATCACTCAGGTCCACATTCTTGCTCCAGTGACTCTGAGGGGCACGTCTTCTCTTTCAGAAGTTATACTACTGCTTCACCCATAAGTTACACTCAACCACATAGTCCATAAAAATCTATCCTTTAGTATACCGAGGACAAATGCCCCAAGTTCCAGCAGCAAATTACTTTGTATCTCAAAATAGGTTGCTGTTCATCTTAAACAATCTCTTTCTCCAGTTCTTTCATGATGAGACAATACAAAGGGAAGAAAACTGTGCTTCCTGCTGTAGAGTGCTCAAATAAAGTAATGCTTTTATACGCCTTAGTTATCTCCACCCCATGAATTTGCTGGCAGATACACCACTTTTAACGCACTTAAGATAATGTATTTCTCCTAATGCATTTAAAAATATTACTATTCATTTCTATATCTTAAAAAGAAATCAGAAGCATAAATAGTTTAAGACCCGCTTTACTGAGCTTTTAAACCTACACTGACAAATTTGCTTTGGTCAGATTACTTCAGCTTTTTGAAAAACAACTTTGTATGTGCAACATCTTCCCTTCTCCACATACTTAGTTATACTGGCCCTTCTCTTGTTGTATCACAAATCTTTTCTGACAGTTGCATGTTTCTTCTTTGCAGCAGGCACAGATGTGCAGATTTTACCCTGTTAGCTCTTCCTTTTAGCTCCTCTTTAGCAAATCCTCTAGTTTTTTTAATATAATTCTGCCTTTTGAAATTAAGTACAATTAGCAGGAGATGGGAGTTCTAGGCTTCTGTTGCTTCTGCAGAAACACCGGAACTCAGTTTATTACAGTCACTGCTACTGAGGCAGTCTTCAACTAACATTTTCAAACAATCTTACACACAGGAACAAGACCAAAGCTGAGTTTTTCAAGAGTTTCCTAAGCCATCAAATCATAAAGCAGTCATTAATCACCCTAAAAATCTGTGTTGCTGCTAAGTATAATTGGCAAATACATTTTCAATTCCAAAATGACGATAAGGCCCACATTTGTGAATACGCAGTGGTGTATACTTAAAACAGTCATAAAGGTGCATTTTGCATTAGTTTACATTATAACTGCTTTAGAATATAAACCAAACAGAAATTCTGTTGCCACAGTTGTGTGGCAGACATCAAACCAAAAGCTCTCCATATTTAATTCCTGGTTCTTTTGAGCTGTTCCTGTAGATCTGTTCAAACAGCCCACATGAATCAGCGGAAATTGTATTTACTCCCAAAAAGGTAAGGACTCAAACTTCTACGTGCCTCAGTGCCTTATCTCTAGAGAAGGAATATTATTACCTGTAATTTAACCATAAACTTGATTAAAGGTCAGATAATAATATGGAGAGAATTACCTACCAATATTACCTTGAAAGCAAAAGCTGCTTTAAATGGCAGGAGTAACTTCCTACTTGCCCTTACATTTAAAACTACTGAAAAAAAAAAAAAAAAAAAAAAAAAAAAAAAAAAAAAAAAAAAAAAAAAAAAAAAAAAAAAAAAAAGACACATTTAATAACAAAAATTATTCATCAACATTCAACTGAATCACATTACCTGGAATTAAAAAGCTATAGAACTTTTCCATGAGTTTTTGAATCAGCTGATTAGCTTTTTTGGGTCTTCCACCTGCATCACTGAGAAACTCTGGTTTACTTAGCCCAGCTTCCAGAAGGTAAATTCCAACCTGTGAAGTGGTTACACAGTTAACCATTTAATTAACTGTTAGAATGGTGAGAACATTATAAACAGAAGAGCAGGAAAGTAACAACAGGGCTATTAAAGTTAGTAGATGTAGACAGATATAATAAATCTACTGAAATCACCATATAGAGGATTAAGTACATGCAGCTAAACGCTTCTTTGATTTCTTCGGATAATGCATTAACGATGCAACAGCAAAAATAAGTTTTTAGGAAAGAACACAATGAAAACACTTACATAAGCATATAGAAACTACATATGTTCATCTTATTAAAAAAATGCATGATAGTTGCCAGACTTTGCTGTTCAGAGGTTTTTCTTTTATATTTCAAACAAAAAAGAACTTCCAATATGGAAAACAAATATATGTACCCATACCTTTAAAGCTTGAGCCTCTCCAGGTCTTTGATAAAGTCCAATTATCTTTTTTTTCTGCAACCACCTCAAGCCTTCCAACATTTCACCACCTAAAGTTGGTTCCACCGAAATACACTGTTCATAAGCACCCAGGTATTCTTTTGTTTCATTACCATACTCCTCTTCAGTTCTTTCATGAACACAGACCTGCAGCTGATCATCGGAGTCTCTTCTCAAAGTAAAGCTCCTTTCAAGGAATTTGTCAGTTAGAATTTGCTCAGAAGGAAGATGAAGAGTAAATTCTCCCAACAAAGCTTTCCAGGACCCATCTGCACGGTACGGCAAGACTATAATATTTAGCTGTACTGACACAGGAGTCAAGATGGAATAAGAGTCTTCATCGTTAACTGTCAAAAACTTAACAGATTTTGAGCCACTGTCTTCTTTTTGAGCGAGATCTTCATCAGTGCTATCATCATTTATAACAACAAAGGATGCAGAAGAAGTGCTTGGACCTGGAACATAGTCCTCGCTAGTTATTTCATCATCTAATGTTATCACCTCATTTCTTCGGTCTTCATGCATATTCCAGCAGAGCTTTTGCTTTTTCTCCTCATCTATTTTTGACGGAGGTGCACGTTTGCGACGACTACTCATTTTGCCGTTTTCTCAACAGTACTTTCAGTCTCTGTGAGATGAAGTAAATTAGTAACAAGTAAAATGTAATAAGTAAAATCAAATGCCCACACTGAAATTTCACTGTGCAGTAGCTACTAGGCTTGCAAAAGTTTTGGATGCAGACACCTGCACTGTGAAATCTAACTGTTCAAAAGAGACTTAGTTTAACAAAGCCTCTCCTGTCTCTGTGCCATCACACAAGGCTGGACGTGAGGCCTTCACCTTGCCCTATATCTTATCATTTTGCCAGACAACTATAGACAGAGATAACACTTCACAGCTGATACTCAGAATCTTGTTGGACAGATATAAAATGAAAAGCTGTGGAATCCCTCAATGGCGGGGGTGGAGAGAGACAGTAAAAGAAACTCCACAACCAAAAGCGCAGGAGGTACAGGAGATTCAGGGGTGGGTGTGGGGAAAATACGCACACAAAATTCTTCCTTTCAAAGCTCACATTGAGATGAAATTTTAAGCAAATTTGCTACGGGGCTAGTCTGAAGTTGTCATTACATAAAATACGATTTATAGCCTAAGCTATTAAATTCTGTCCTTAGAAGTCCCTAACAATCTTCCTACTAGTCTTGACTATTTTATTTTCCCAGGAAACTGTGCGTCCTGGGACTTAAATAGACAAATTGCTTGCAGAGGAGCCTTTACTTATTCTATTCTGCTTTTCAGCAGGACCAATCAGCAAACTAAATGCATAATCTTACCGACTTCGACTAACAGCAAAGCTAAGTCAAGATACACATCAAGTCCTTGACTGAACCTGGGCAGTGAATAGATTTTCTGAATAAAATACTGGAAAATAAAGTACACATGCTAAATAATACACATGAAGAAGGAGATTAAGGAATATTAGACACATCTGGGAAATTAATAACTACATACTCGAAACTACATGCTCAGAGTTAAATACTCAAACAAGCAGTAACCTTGTTTTTCTAAAAGTACTGTTTTTATAAGGAGCCTGAGCACAGCAATAGATTTATGACCTTATATTACAGCCCTGTCTTTGTCAGTAGAGAAAATAAAATATTCAGCTATCTGTGTCAATTCAGCTTCTGCATACAACTCTTAAAGAAACACACGAAGAGGAGAGGCAAACACTCTAAGCTACTAAATCCAGTGTCCCACATCCTGGTCGGAAGGGTTTAGGCAGGAACGGGGCAGAATTCCTAGAATTCTACATAATTTTTAAAGAGTCCACTAGAAAAAAAAAAAAAAAAAA
>WHYT01015178.1:50596-69545 GCA_009806455.1 Tetrax tetrax | reverse complement strand
CCTGGGGGCCTCGGCTCCCTCCCCGCTCGGGGCAGGCCCCCCCCCGCGCACACGGGCAGGGGGGCGAAGGTGGGGAGGGGAGGGGGGGCGGGGAACGGCGACCCCTCCGCCGCTGGCGAAGTCGGAAGGACCTCCCGGGGCTGCGCGCGCACCCGCCCCGGCCAGGCCGGTGGCCAATGGGATGCGGGGAAACTGGCGGTTGTCCCCGCCCCCCCACGGCAGCGGAAAAAGCAACGGGAGGGAGAGGAGCGGCGCAGGCGCAGACGTCGCCTCTTTGGGCGGGGCGGGGCGGGGGGGGCGGGGAAAACGCCCTTCGCCCTCAGTGGGGCGTGGCTGAGGGGGGATCGAGAACGAGGCTGCCGCGGCGTTGGCGGCGTGCGCAGGCGCGGTCGGCCGAGGGAGTAGGAGTAGGAGTAGGAGTAGGAGTAGGAGTAGGAAGGGTTTAGCAGGCCCGTATGTCCCTAAAAAGTCAAAGCCTTGTGAGGCAGGAGTGTGGGAATGGGCTGGGTTACGCCTGTGAGGAAGGAGTCTGGCGGGTGTTGGGTGGATTGAAGCCCCACATCGGGTTTGTGAGGCGTTTCACGTCTCTAGGACAGGTGTTTGTGTAAGGGGCGATGGAAGAAAGTCACCTTGGGGGTTAAAGAGTGAAAAACTTTTGGGCCAAGTGGTTTCAAGCACAAATACTTGCACCGATAGTGCTTATGTCATTTAGATTACATTAAGAAGTCTTGTCAGGTGTAGGAACAGTCACGGAGCAGAGGAGATGCCGTCTTGCTTCCATGGCCCATCGCACAAAGGGAAAGGTGGCACTGAGAAGTGATTTCTCAAAGCAGGGGTAACGGTGGGAACCTTGATGCAATCCATGAGGTGAAGCACTGTAAAAAGAGATGCACAGAAAGGTCCGTTAAGTCATGTGACAGGAGTGACTTAAGGAGTGGATTTCTGGGCAATTAGCACTGCAAAAAAAAAAGCAGAATTAGTCCAATGAATCTTTAGCGACAAATATCACTTCAATAAAAAGTATGAAAATGCTTGTGTTATGACATACACAGATCCACATTCTGGGACTTAAAATAGCTGTAAATACAGCAATTGGAAAGCCATTTACTATAAGGTGTTGTCTTTTTTCTTGCAGCAGTCCTTTCAACCATTTGTTAGTATTAGTCTTTACAAATAAACTCATCACTTGTCTGTGTCTGATTTTCCAGTTTTCAGCCCTTTTGGAAGGGTAACCCCGCTTCCGCAGTGGGTTCAGCGGAGCTGCTCAAAGCCGTGGTGTGCAGTAGCAAAGGGAGCCTTCAGAGCGTTGCCCCTTAATGCCATGGTGGTTTGGCTGGTTTAATTCACAATATTTAGTTTGCTACATGAGCATTTGGCATTCCTATATGAAAATTCATTTAAAAATAATCTCTCAGTCGTATGTTACAATAGTAAATTACTGCAGAACAGAGACAAAAGGGAAGACACTAATGTATGTTGGAAACTGGAGTAATAGCAACTGAGGGGAAGAAGAAGGAGCAAGCCAGTTTCATGGGCCCAGAGCTCGGCAGACCCCATGGCTGGGCAGGGCTGTGGGAGCTGGAAACCAGCCCTGCTGTGGCATCGCTGGGGCAGGGGCTGATGACCCCAGGGGCTGATGTGGGGTCCTGGGCCATGGGGAGTCCTGGGGAGCTGGGCAGGGACAGTCAGGGCTGGTGGGGCCCTGAGGATGCTGATGAGTATTTGCTGGTGCTGCAGGCACAGCTTTACTACTGGCAGTTTTTCTGGCAACTGTGTGAAGAACTTGTTGAGGAGGTGACAAAAGAGCTAGGTTTGCTCAAAGTAGGAAGAAGGCCCTATTAGTTCAAAAGCTTAAGGCCAGACCTGGATCACCCTGGGGGCAGCTCACCATAGGTTGTTATGCTATGTTCCCACACCTGGTGATCCATGCCTCTGCGTGTGCTGCGTCCTGGCACACTGGGCCTGTGCATTACAGACTGCGCTGCCAAGCTGGTGGCTTGGAGTTGCCTTGAGAGGCTTTCTGTCTTCCTCCTAATGAGAAGGTCTTGTTAAAAGATAGCTCTTCCTCCTTTTTTTTTTTTTTTAATGGAGGCCTTTTATTTCTGGATGTGCCTTTTGGGATTTAGCTGTTGACTCAATCAGTAAGATAGTGAGCAGCTGAAGTTATATGCTTCTCTAGGAATTTATGAAGCTACCATGTTTCACTCCCACCTCCTGGCATGCAGCCATATGCCTGGGTAGGCAGCTCCCTTTAAAGGGATGATACTCAGGTTCACGTTGCAAGATACAGACATCAGATTTTCCCATCACTTGATGACAGGAATCAGGGCAGCCAGAGGACAACAAGTCTGATCTTGGTTACTGAGATGAAGGGGTCACAAAAGCGGTATACTGTCAGTCTGGGGCAGCATGTATTCCTCCCACGTGGGACCTCAAACCAAGGGTAAATTTTCCCGATCTCCTTCAAACTGAAAAAAACACACTACAGATGTAATGTTCTAGCAGTAACTACCTTACCCTAGCTTCCTCAGGAACTGGTGACCATCAAAACTTTACCCCTTTCCCACTAAAAGCCCAAAGCACACTTCTTTGACTCAGACTTCGATACGAATATATGGCACCACAAAAAAAGAACAGACAGAAGCGTCTGAACCGAAACATTACATCGCATATTCTCCTGCAGGAAAAGAATGAAGGAAAAACACATGACAGATGGTAGTCAAATCACTCGCCCATTATTATAAACCGCTCCAACAGCGTACACTTCAAGAATCCATATAGAAATAGCAGACAACAATCCATGCTTCAGCGAGCTCTGTTCACAGGCTAAGGGCTGTGAATCTCTTATTAAGTCCTTCTCTTTTAGTTAACTTCTGTATTTCTATGTTGTGCATGCAGGTCTATTTAATGATTTCCTCTCCAGGGTTGGGATTTATGCTTTCTTTGGTAGTGATGGTGGTTTTTTTAAGACTTCTAATGTAAAGCACTTGTGAAAGAGAACTTTATTTTCTCATCTGGATGTCATAAAAATTTGTAAGCAAGAAAGGAGCCTTTCTGCTTTCAGAAGAAGGTGAAATACAATGGCACTGAGAGGATGCTTGTTCCGCATAATGGTTTGTGTCTGAGTCTCCCTTTTTCTCTCACTCCCGTTCAGTAGGAAATATCTTCCTAAGTTCTCAGGATAAATGTGCTGTGTTTTGAAATAAGGCTCAAGAGCAGGTGGAAGAATGCCCGTTTCTCTTCAGCAGCTAATGACTAAGGATCCTGGCGATTAGTACCTGGTAATTTCACTCCTGTTCTAAAGAACTTGAATGCATGGAAGAAGATAATTGCCATTTAATTTAATGAAATAGAAAGGAACAGTATAAAGAGAAGAGAGTATGACATAAAATGAGACTGTGTGGGGTTTTTGACCACACTTGAGACCATAGCCTCCCTTGCCTGTGGATACAAATTCCCCTTTGCTCTCAGTAGCAACTCCTGAATCCTAGAAAGAGTAAGCAGATAAAAGCAGGAGACATGCTACTTTCCCAAGGGTTTCTTTTTTAGGGAGAATGGAAAGATAAAATAGTGTGTTAGTCAACATGATGTTTTAGAGTCCTTTCCACCAGTATTTTAATAGCAAAGGCAAGCAGAAGTTTTCTAAAGAAAATCAAAATTGTATTTGTCTCCAGATTGGTTCTGGTGGCAGGAAATGTGAATTGTTGCAGCAAAAGAATAAAACTGAGGGCAGATAGACTGTATTCCCTGCGCTACAATGGTTGTACGTTGTACTGAAGAGGTAACTGAGCATCCGTGTGCCTCAGCAAACTAGATAGAAAACCATTCATTGTGTTAATCAGGCAGTTAACTAGTAGGAAAAATCATTTGAGTTCTGTAGATAAAAATCACCATAAGATAGAAATGAAAAGGTGGACCCCAGTGAAGGCGTAGTATGGCTCCAATCTATTCCGGATTAATAAACTCATAGTCAGTATTCTGTGTCCTGGTAGGAAATTATGTTTGAAGGTTCAACTCTACTCAAATTCCTTAGTGTTTAGTGTTGTAAAATAATTCAGCTATCATAGTAGGACTTTTAAAGTGTTATTGTGTAATTGCTACCATCCATTGTGCATGATACTGCTTCAGGCAAAAGAGGAAAAGATTTAAATGTTTTTCAGAGAGCAACAAAGATCAGAATATTTTTGTTTGCCAAAAGCAATCTTGTAAGCCAGTAGGCTAACTCCCCAGCACGCAGGGAACAATATCGTGAAGCCAAGGGATGGCAGGCCTCTCTTTTTTTCACTTCTTCAGGGCTCCAGTTCTGTTTCTTCAAAATAGCGAAGTTCAATATACCACTCATGCCCTTCTACCTCGTAACACAGCATCTCCTGGAGGAATCTATCTGCACCCCACGGAATAACACTCTTCAGGCCATCTGTCTCGGCTCATGTGTATGCACAATCCTTATACACCCTTGTCCATCTGCCGCTCAACTGAGCTACGTGCTGGTTTTGTGGAAACCAGGTGATACACCTGACCTCAGGCCTGACGGTAGCAGCTGATCAGTCACTGGTGGGAGTTAAGCCCATCTCTCTTTTTCCAAGAGGAAAGGACAGTTAAAAAGACGATCTAAATATAGAGCAGAAAAAAAAAAATAACCATGTCATTGCATCTAGGACATTGTCTAGAGTTACTATGTAGGATTTGGAATCCAGTTCTTGGAGTTATTTAAATATATACCTAAATAAGGTATTTTCATTGCTTTAATATTGCTTTTATGAACCTTTTTGGTTTTTTTTTTACATAACAAAACTGTGTAAAGGAGAAGTTTGCAGTTCCTGAGAAAAAGCAAACCATCCAATGAAACTAGAATTGAGTAAATAAAGTGTTTATTATAGAATCAGTAAAAACATTTGGAAATTTAGGCTCAAAATATAGATGTTTATATCATAGTCCGTGGCACAGTGGTTTGGAGGAGAGCTGAAGGACACAACAGAGAGCTATTTCAGACATTATCTATTAGAGATAGATACCTTTCTTCACAGTGAAAAATCTTTATTTTCACACTCTGTCAAGAGAAAAATTTAAATTCATAGCTGACACTAATATAAAAATTAACCCAATCAAAAATTCTTCATGCAAAATTCTTATCAGTGATCTGCACTGTGGATATAAAGGCAATTCAGAGTGAAATTGAAACAAAAGTGTGCAGTCTTCTGGGACAATTTTCTTTTGGCCAATTTCCTCATAAAGAAGTGAGATGCAGTCTTCGTATTTTCTGTCAAAGAAAATATGAACTTCATCAAGGATGTGATTTCCTTCATTTATAAAAGGAGTACAGAAAGATTGGCAGTACTCAAGCCAAAACCCAATGTATTTATTTAACACAGAAGAAAATCTGCCTCCAAAGATGTTTTCTTCAAGTTTAACAAGGTCTGATGTTAAAATTACTTCGTAAAGATTTATGTAGCTTCATGGTGGAAGATTAATAATAATTCTCTTTAGAGGAGCGTTATATTTAATTACCTGTCCAAAACTTCACCTGGATGATTACACTGACTCAGAAAAAGCACCTGGTTTTACACAGGGGTGGTATGCGTACTCCACACCGCCCAGCATTTGTTCTGTCTCTGAATCACGGACTGCACACGGCATGAGACAGCCAAGGAGAAACGGCAAAGCTGTCGGCGAACTACCCAGTGCTTCGGGATAGTTACACCTTACCTGGATGTTGTTAGTGCCAGACAGCATTTCTGGTAGAAGACATAGGGATATTTCTGTCTGCAGTGTATGAAGTAGTTCAATAAAAAGCCTGCGCGGCACGATGTCTCAAGGGAGTTACAGCGAGGCAGTTCTCGGCTGGGCAGCAGAACTGGCTGCTTCGTGCTGCTAATGCAGTGGGATCCGGTCCCTTATAACAGTAAATCTGGAGCCGGAGAGGCCTGAGTGTGGTAGAACACGGCTGATGCTGCTGTTTGGGGAGAAACGTTAAAAGACCAGAAGCCTCTAGACCCCCAGCCGCCTGGGGCCTTGTGGATCCTGGAGCAAGTCTCCAGTGGGGAGGAGCCTGAAGCGTCCCTGAGCTGACCTTTTACTTTGACATGGGGTATTAACTCACTAAGACAGCAACCTTAACTGATGAGAAAGAATATTTCCTCTGGATGTCATTGTACTTCCAATAATACATGCACCTACACTTATTAATTAGATGATGGTTTTGCATGTCTTTGGCCTAAAACTTAGAACTGCACCATCTGCAGTGACCGGTGAGCAGTGAGAAGTTGGTTTGGGGCTCCAAATGTATATTTGGTTTTGTTTTTCTACGTGGTGTCACAAGGAGCCCAACTTAGTGGGGACTGATGGAATGGCCCACGTAAATGAGCAGCTCTAGTTTGCAGTTTGTAACTAGTACAAGTGGTGCAAGCAATATAAGTACTTTATTTTGGTACTTCTATGTATAGTCACCTTTTCCAGTTACAGAAATTTGTAGTTGAATTTTAATATTTTTCTTTAATATTTTCTTTATTTTTCTTTAATCTCCAATATCTGTAGATACTTTGCCTTTCCCCATACAACCAAACCCAGCTGCTTGGATGGAGTTCTAGCTGTAAAACCATAATAAAAAATATTTCCATGTCTACTCTACTCTCACCAGGGCAGATGCATAATCTGTTATGTAGCACTACAGTTACAAAGTTTGTACACAAATTTCAGTAATAAACCATGCTGTAACTCAATCTCTTTCCTTCTTTCGGTGCTCTGAGGGTTTTTCTTTTTGATTTGTTTTATTTTAAGGCATTTTCCTACATGGTGTCCCATCTGTATGCCACAGGACTGGTCATGCTTCTTAGCTGTGGTTGGTAGCATCCAGCTTCGCTGGCTGGGGAAATGAGTCAGCAGAAATGACTGTGCCTCACTGAACACAATCTCAGGGGAAAAAAAACCCACATTGTCACACAATAAAGCAATGAAATATTGCATCTCACAACCCTGCTTGAGCGAAAATAAACCTTTTTAATTGAGGAGGTAATTGGGAGGTGCAAAGAGATGGGAGAAGAGCCTTTTATTTGAAAAATGATTGTGAGAGAAAGCAATGGGGTCAGAGCAAAATCAATATTTTTCCTTTTTTTTTTCCAACAAAGTATTACCTTTTATTAACTTCAGTTTGTTTCTCTAGGCAATAGGAACAGAATACAGAAATGTTGCAAAAAATACTCTCCTAGGATGCTTATGGACCTGCAGATGTTCCTAATAGATGAAGTTCTGGATCTGCAGCACAGATGGAAAGTGATAAATGATTAAGATGTTGTAGGATATAAATAACAATACTACGATGTTGTGAGTAGAGATATCAGCAAAACAAGGAATCTTTATCTTCTGTCTGGATAAGCGTCTTGTTTATGGTTTATCACAAATTGCAACAGTTCTGGCTCCCGCCCAAAGCATAAGTGGGTGTATTTCTGTCAGAGTCCCAGGGGCACCACCAGCCCTGGCTGTCCCTACCTGGCTACCACCCCAGGGATCTGCCCCCAGCTGTCCTCCTCTGGGCTGGGGCAGTGGGCCAGGCCCTGGCTGCCAGGCCCTGCCCCCATGGACCCCCATGGGCAGCCCCTGCCGGCACTGGCCCCCAGGGAGCCCTGCAGTGTCCGGTCCACCAGGAGAGCAATGAGGATGCTTCTACCACAGGCCAAGGATGGTTTTTCCTTTCTTCAGTACTTGGAAAGAGCATTTTTCAGGAAGCCTTCCAGAAAAGATTAACCCAGTGGGAAATACCCATGATATCCAGTTTTAACTCAAATGCTTAGAAATTATGCTCTACACAGCTACTGATGGGATCCAACAAAGAGAGAAGTGTTGGACAAGCTTCCTGCACTCGTTGCTGTCCCAAGCTTGGTCCAGCTCTGGGTGCAGGTCAGTGCATTGTTAATGAGCATGGTGTCAGAAGACCTGAAGACAAACATCACTGGTAACACAAGAAAGGCCAAGTTATTTTCAAAAAACCAACCACATACAATTATTTATAAGTTATCCACTAAAAGTGATTTAACCCTGGATGCCAAGTTTTGTTTTTCTTTGCTACCCTGCTAGTTGTGAAAGAATTATCTGCAGCTGCTGGTGTCGTTTCACAATTTTGCTCCTTGTTCTTAAACCAAATAAACACCATTGTTTGAAATGGGAAAAAAAAAAAGGTAATGTCCACACCAAGCAAACCCTCATGGATTTTTTGTCACAGCTTCTTTTGATTTGAGAGCTTTCCTAGGAAGGTCCTGCCTGGGCAGTTACCTTTTCCAGTTCAGCCTGATTTGGCTCAGCCAGAATTGCTCAGGCTCGGGTTTGGTGTGTCCGATGAGACTCTGGTGTGATGTGACTTTTGGTGCCCCCTTTCCCAGGCAATATGCACTTTCCACGTCTACATCTGTCCAAGCAAGGTGGTTCCCTGAAGAGCAAAGCTCATTCTTCCTTATCCACGTCTCACATTTGGGAAAGATGGTGAAGTTCACGTTGTTTGGAGCAAGATGACTTCAATCTGAGTGATCATTAAGATACCTGTAATGTAAAGTAACATAAAGGACAATCTGCTCTAAAGTGGTCCTTATTGTTTATCCTTCAAAGGCAGGCATTTCCCTATCTCATAGCCCTAAAGTGTTATGTGCTAAACAAATAGCTTTCTCCTGAATAGCCAACTTCCGATATACAATTACCATAATTATTGTAGGCATTATATGCTCTATCCACAGAGTAAGAACTGCATCTAATCAAAATTATCTCATAAACTATATAAAGATGTGATACTCTTTAACAGCATCGAATGCAGATTGCCTTCAAAGAAAAGGTTTCTGAATACATTATCTACACCATAAAACTAAAAATAGCATCATACTGAATAACAGCTTCCTCTCACCCACATTTCATGTCTCCAACCAAGACAGTTAAAATGGGCAAAGGGATAAGACAGTTTAATCTCAGCATCCTAAAAAGTACAATTTACAACCGTGAAATGCTAAGAGGCTTTTCTAACACCCCTCAGAGCTCTTCCACACTCTCATATGTACCGTGCAACCTCAAGGAGCCAATGTGAATGCTGATCTTGCAGCATCAGATCTTCCTTGCAGCACCAAATAGGCCAGGATGTCTCGTCAGCTGTGGGGGTCTTGAACTGGGAAGTATATATGGGGATGGAAAGCATAGCTGTGATGCATGGCAAACGTTGTGTGGTGCTTACTTCATAGAAGAGTAGTTCCTCTGAATGTTTACTGGGCAGACCATTTATTTATTTATTTATTTATTCATGAGGCTTTTAATGCATTAGAAATGAATAAACAAAATTTAAGAGGAACTAGACAACTGAAGCTGAAGGCAGTCTTCTCACCACATATCCCTGAATTCTTCTCCTTACCCTCCTCCTCAATTTCTAAAAACAAAAGTGAGGGCACAAACTTAAAACCTGTGCTAAATGACAGTGGAGTTAAGCATATGTCCAAATACTCTTTGGGATTAGGTTCTATTTTCATGTAGCCACAAAATGAAAGCAAACAAGGAAGACTTTTCACGCAGATCTAGGCTGAACTTTCAGATTTTAGGATGATTTAGAAAACAGGCTGAAAATGTTGTATAAATTATTTGAGTGGCACATACTACATTGTCTGATAAAGGAGAGTGAGAAGAAAGAACAATGTGCAGATTTGCTTCCTCTGTTGACAGTCGTTGAAATTTAGAGAAAAATAAAAGCCAGCTAGGACATAAGATGTTCAATTAGACCAAGAGATCTAATAATAGATTTGCACAAGCCAGTTTCCTGAGATTTGAACACAAGGCAAAGAAGACAAACTAAGTGCAGGTACCATTTAGAAATCAGAAGCACAATAGGAATTAAGATGTTTATATGGAGCAGTAGCAAGTGTCTGTTTAATTTAAATAAAGACATGGAAATCAATAGCTGCCTATTACTGTAGTGACAGCAGCTGTCAAATCAATTGAACTGGTTTGGGATAATTTATTGGGGACTTATGGTTTACAGCTGAAGAAAAAGTGCAATGATGATGAAAAGGAGTCTTTTTAGAAGCTGTTGCCAAGAAAAAGGAAAACAAAAGCAAGCATATGCTATAAAAACAAGCACATGCTAGGGTTATCAAGAAAATGTCCTTTAGAATAAAAATAAAAGACTAGACCATTAAATTAATATGTGCTTACACAACAGGCTTGTACAGATAATTTGAAAACCACAAGGACACTTTCTTTTAAACTCATAATTGTGAATATGAGACTGTTCTTGAAACAATACAACTAACTGCTACTAAGAAATTTTCCCTTAAGTGAGTTCTCATAATTTAGTGAAGAAAGTGTTGATTGCCTATGCGCTTGATTTACAGTATGGCAGCACAGCACCTCAGCCATGTGTTCTTCCTGTCCCTTCATCCATTCATTGCTAATCAAGTTTAACAAATCACCTTGTGAGTTACAGTTAGCAATCTATACACACGAGGGCATTAGTGGTTCCGTGAGGACTCCACTTTCCCACCCTACTCTAGTAATCAGGCACATATCATCAGTCTGCCTAATGATCGCTCCATCGTCCAAATGATCGCTCCATCCTCCACTTCTGAAAATCACCTCTCTTGAGTACCTGGTTGTACCTGCCCTGGTTGCTACTGCTGGTTTATTTCACCTGCCTCTCTCCAAGTCTGGGTATTTATGTAGGTCTAATTCTTCTAGTCAACTACTGACCTTGAAAAACTCAAACAAATGTATTTCTCTTTGAGACTTCTTCAAATTTCAGTGGTTTTTTTTTTTTTTCCCAGTTGCAGCCTGAATAGATTTTGGCATTTTGTCTGGAGGGGGCTGTGCAGGCCATAGGCACAGTAAACACACTGGATTTTTTTTCCTTAGACAGCCAAGATAAAAGTGTTCTTTAATTGACACTATGTGAGATTCCTCTCTTTGGGTTTTGTTCACTGCTTCTGGCCTTTCTTTTTGATCATTTTCAGTTCAACCCCATGGCTACAGGTAGTAAGTAAGATTTTTTTAAAGAAACTAATGGTTTTAGGTGCATCCTTCTTCTTCATGTCCAATTCAAAGCGTATGAGAGGGTCTGGTGTTTCAGAACATTGTTACTCTAACATTTATAGAAAAACAAGATCTGTCTTATAACTATGTTTTGGTCAGAAAGAGCCGAAAAAAAAAAATATCAGCATGTAAGGAAGATATGCAGGAGAGCAAACATCCAAATAGGATATTTGAATCTCTGTGATCTAATGCATGAACCAAATGTGAGCCATTAATCATAAGTCGACTGGAGATACAAATGAAGTATTACCTAGTTAGAGAATGGGTGGCAAAAGGCAAATAGCTGATGGAAAAGCAAGACCAAAAGCATTTGGATATGTTTGCTGAGGACCAGCATTCACAGCCAGTGAAGTCAGGCTGCTGGATCAGCCAGACCTCAGCCATTTCCTCACCAGTAGTAGTGTTATGCTTGATGTTTGCTTTCCCGCTTTAATAAAGGCAATTTTTGTGATAAATCCAGTGTTAAGTCAAGTAGAGTTGCATAGCTGAGTGAGAATAAGAAAATGTGATTCTGGAGGAACTAGGATTTGAAACATCTAAGGACCAGCCAGTTATAGCTAGCGGCTGAGGAGCCAGGCATCCCAGGTGGGGATCAGGGTCTTGGCATCCCTGAAATGGCAGTGGGCCAGTGAGACTGTGCAGCCACTTCACCAGAAGGAAATCACAGAGAAAAAGCAATTAATGTGTCACCAAAACCACAGCAGCAAACTATCAGGGAAGTGAGAGGAAAGAGAGTTATAACGATGATTCTAATAGATCCTGAAGTAATGGAATGCTTCCAGAAATGCTTTGTCTGGATAGAAAGTAAAAATGGTAAAGTCTGTGTGCAAATTCTGTTATCAAGGCAATTCCTCATGAGAACTATAAATAAAAGAAGTACTTAAAAGAAACATATGTATTCTGATATTGTTCTTGGTTTTATTATAGTATAGAAGATGTCAGAACACATGTAAACAGTGAGAATATTTTAAGTACTCTGAACTAGCCTTTCATTTTGTAGGAGTGGTGCTTTTGTGTATTAAGTTTTTACAGATGTAAATATGTGAGCCGTGTTATAAAAGTACATATCTACTCCCTTTTCCTTTTTCAATGTAGAGTATTTTTCTATGGCTGTTTACAGGATGCAGAGCATTGCCGATACCTCTTTATCTCTCATTCAGCATAATATGAATCTAGACCAGGTTTCCTTTGGTCGATGCACCCGTTTGCTCACTTTGCTCAGTCCAAAGTGCTTATACACTGTATAATCCTTGCAAGACCAATAAAATCTGAAAGAGGACAAAGCTGTGGCACCTCAATCCCTTTGAATTCACTCACACACATCTCTGCAGCTCAGTGTACCTCAAACCACAGATCAGCTTTGAGATGTGTCTTAAACCCCTTGAAAACATGCATCTTCCATTATTTTATTGAGTAACTATGCAATGATGTGCTATTCTGTCACATTATCTACATTTAGAAAATGAATCAAAATAATGATTGTGAAACTACCACAATAGGCCTAACATTCCCCTAGTTGACACCTCTGAGTTGATTTAACACTCATGTTTAATGAGAGCAAAGTGAATGAAAGCCAACCAGTCTGATGGCATTGATTCCTTCCTTCCATCCATCCTGGGCAAATGTAAATGCATAACGAAGGTACAGGGTAGAAAAAGATCATTTCAGTTAAAGGTCACCACAAAATCCTACTAATCTCTGAGATATTCCATTCTCCCATTCTTTATTTGCTATTGCAGACTTCAAATATAGGTATTTATGGAAGTGTCTCGTATACAGTGTTACATAAACAGCAATAAACTGTAAATGGGAAAAGTAACGTTCTGGGGTATTCAGCATCAGCTACACTTTTGATCCACTAATTTGGACTTTTTTGAGCATTAGAAAGGTTCTTTAAAATGTGTCAAATATTTGTTACACAAGGTTTGATTGCTAAACTGGTATTTGTAAAACCATTGATTTGAGCATTAGAAACGATTCTAATCAACCTGTAAATCCTCCATTGATTATTTAGTCATGTAAAATATTCCCGTTTTGGAAATGTGGCTAGCCTTTTCAGTCTCTGACATTTGTGATTCTTCATATTTTTTTTTCTTTTTGATTTAAAAAATGTCTAGAAGGGGGTTATGTGGTGAAATGAAGGATACAAATAACGGCCAGTAAATACAGAGCTGTTTTCTTTGGTGCTAGCTGTAGTCACTGGGGAAATTTCAGAAATTACTAGGTACTTGCAGGTTTCCCTCTGAGCAATGCAGAGATATGTTTGTTTAATAGTGCAGTCTGAGAGTAAACTTTTGATATTCCTGAGTTACTTGTTCTTTTTGTAACTGAAATTTGTGGCGTAAGGGATAACTGACCCACAGCACCGGCCTGAAAGCAGAGATGGCAGGAGGGAGCAGAGATACCTTTCCCTCATCTACATGGCAAGGACTCCCTTTCCATGTATAGCTGTTACCAGTTTTCTCTTGTACCAGACTGGATTCCTGCAGATGGCTTTACACAGAGCTGTCCTTGAAAATCACTAGAAAATTCCGGTAGCGGATGCTTTAGCTGCTGTGTTTCCCACAGAGTACCCAATCTTTCTCTGCAGGGTATAGTGACTTCTAGTTAAATTCCTTGTCCTGTTTTTTAGTTACAATCTAATTAAGTAGACCTATCTAGTTAATCTGTATTAAGTCCGATGTATCCAAGATGCTGTCTCTCTCTTCACACTTACATAAGTCCCTGACCGGTGAGTTCTGCCAGAGTGATTCAGACTGACATTTCCGAATTAAATTAGGAGTCCGTGGATTTTAAATGGAGAGTCTGAAGCTCAGACATTGCGGACCTTTGACTTTGAAATGCACTTTTCTCTTTGGCCTGATGTAGCATAAGCTTGTTGGCATGCAAGTCCCAGCACAGATTTATCTATTTACTCAGGTTGTTTCTTAGGGGATGATTTCAGGGAAATCAGGGGATTTCAGGGCAAGAGAGTTTTATCAAAATTAATCGGGCTGGATAGAAGTGATATGTGTAAAAGTGTGTCATAAATATTGTGTAGCATTTTGGCCTAGAGGGCACCCTAAGTACATCTTTGCAGTTAAGAAATAAATGAATACAGGAATGGCTTGAATCATTTGGGCAGAGACTGTTCAGTAGGGCCTGTTGTGATAGGATGAGGGGTAATGGTTTTAAAATAGAGGGAGGTAGATTTAGATTGGATATTAGGAAAAAAATTTTTACAATGAGAGTTGTAGAACACTGGCACAGGTTGACCAGAGAGGTGGTGGATGCCCCATCCCTGGAAACGTTCAAGGCCAGGCTGGATGAGGCTCTGAGCAACCTGATCCAGTCAAGGATGTCCCTGCTCCTTGCAGGGGGGTTGGACTAGATGGCCTGTGAAGGTCCCTTCCAACTCTAACCATTCTATGATTCTATGATTATCCAGGACCAAATATTTGTGCTGTTTAGCAAAGGAAACGTTCATCTGATTTCTTGTTTGCTCTTTGGGAGCGTCTCCGTAGCCATCAGAGTGACTTAATTCATCGTTGGGTGTCATGAGAGCAGGTGCCCAGGAAATCTCCAGGCTTTGAGACACGTGCCCTTTATGTAGTGAAGGGAAACCAGATGCTTTTGGCTAACGCGTGTCATTGCGTTGATGGCACAGCTTTGTGGCAAGTAAACCATTTGTGAGGTTTCCTCAAGTTTCCCTTGAGGAGAGGCCAGGCGTTTTCTCTTCTGGAGCATGCTTTTCCAGCCTCTCTACTTAACAGTCAGCATGAAGCACTTCTGCTGAGAGTTTTTTAATATGGTGTTATAAAAGCAATCAGTTACTTATTTTAAAACATAGAAAGAATTAATCTTAGCTTATTAACAGCTCCACTAGCCAGAGATGGAAACTGCTAGATGTCGGAGTAAGTCTAGTCTATTCATCACTTCATGGTCTATAATTCTTAGAGAGTGTCAAAAATTTCCAGGATGTCCCTGAATGCTGAATTTTGCATTGATTGGGATCTCGCACACATTTGAAATCATAACCAGGCACACAGTTCCCTCCTGACTAAATCTCTGAGGATGTTTTAAAAGGATGTGAAATCTCCTAAGCCTGTAAAAATATGCTCAAGATACTGTGACTTGAGACAGGGGATGAGAGGATGTGTGATGACTAGCAATGGAAGCTTTCTGGGGATCCGTGGGGTCAAGGGGTGTGTATGCCTTTAACAGCCCCTTACCATCACGAGCTTATGTAGAAGCTATTGCTAGTTTCTAAGTATCGCAGAAGTGAAGCCTCAATTTCATGGGTTAATCCTATTTAATTTTAATCGATCTACTAGTACAAGGAACAGCTGAGCAATCAGACCTTCATGAAGTGCCGTATATACTGACATCGATCCATTAATGTTCATTTCCTAGCAGCTGCAGCAAGTAAGTGTAAGTAATCAAAAGTGTTAAAAACGCTGTTGCTTTGTTTCTTAACAGATAGGATGACTTAAAAGCTTAAATATAAGAAAGAGGGTGAAAATGGTGTTGTAACTGTCATATGTTTGAAACGAAAACCTATGAGAAAGGTTTGCTTTGCTAAGAGAAAATGAGAAAATATATTGAATGTATCAGGAAAATTAAAATCCCTGTTTCGACTGAGCAAGCCTGCCAGATGATGAGACGACTCTAAATCCTTGTTCCTGAGCAAACGTTCCAGTATCTACTACAGAGGGCTACCTATGCATGTTTTGCAGGCACACTCTTTATATATAGTAGGTGGCTTTTGTAAATCATGGGAGGAAAGCATCTGAGTGAGCAGAACAGAAAGGACTATTGACAATTTATAAAAGAGCTGGTATATGTTTTATCTGACTTCAGACAGGAGTCCATGAGCTTTCTACTTGTTTCCAAGGCAGAATAAAATTGTATAATTTTAGCGGCATTGATCCTTGCAGAATAGCTTTAAATCTCCCCAATAGTTTAGCCGGAGAGTCTGCACGAGTCAATCTGGCTTTTCTCTCTTGGTAGGAAGTAGCAGAGGGAGGAGCTGTGTTTGGGAAACCAAAAGTGGGGTCTCAGCAAAGCAGGTTTCCAAGCTTCAGTCTTTGCTACTCCAAACCACCCCCCCTTTCAAAGTATTTGCTATAGTACACTGATTTCTCTCATTACACCTGACCAGAACTTTCCAGTAGAAGATTTTCTGTTGGAAGGGGTAATTTTGATGAAATAGAAACATTTAGGAGGAGTATGCCTATTGCAGGAAAAAAAAAAAAATCTTTTGAAGAAATACTGGAACAGAACTTCCATTTTAAGCTGATGATTGATTTCATCTGAAGTAAAAATAATGACACACTGTGCTACACTGTATAAAATGTTTAAACAGAAAACAGAACAAAACACTTTTGATGCTATCAAAATAGAATATATCAATCAACCTCCAAGTGATTTTTAAATTGTATTTAATAGGAGACTGAAAATTGTTCACTTTTCCTCTGTTTCAGGAAGGAAAAATATCCAACATCAGGAAAGCAAACATTGCTTACCACCCAGATCCAGCCCCCGGCTCTATTCTTGCCCTGATCCTCTGCTTGTCTGGCAGCAGCTCATGTCTCTGCAAAAACTGCAGTCCTGTGCAGTGCCCCAAGGGTGGTTACCAGGTGATAAAAGTACCATGTGTTACGAAATTTGGGAAGGCAGTAAGACTGGGTCATGGGCTCTTCTTGAGGGGAGAAGTGTTAGATCTGTGGGCAGGATCAGGATGTGTAGGAGAAAGAGTCAGAAGGCAGTGGGATAACTCTGGCCTCTGTGGGGACAAGGACAGCAGGGCCACATGGTTCTGCCTCCCCATGGGGGAATCCTTTCTTTTCCCCATGACCAGTGGGGAAGCTTGAAGCCCCTACGGTCCCAGTGCCCCCTTTCCCCAGCCTTTCCTAAAGCTTCCTGACATCCCAGGTGTCTTTCCTGAGCCCCAGACCCCTGCCTGTTCGCACCTACTCTCACCTGCGGCTGCAGGGATTGGAGAGGCAGCAGTCAAGGCCATGGCTGGGCATCAGGATCTGGTGGCCTCCTCTCCAGTCTCAGCAAAACTCAGGCGATCCACCACAGGAGGGAGAATAGCTCCATGTGATAGCCGTGCATGAGCCTCAGCAGCATGACTCGATGTCTTTGCAGGTGCCAGGTTGGAGGGTGTGAAATGTTGGGAAGAACCCATGGGAACATTTGCAAACACTTCCCCTGCCAGAGCCAGCAGAGCAAACCTTTCACTTAACCACTGGAATAATTTGCTGGCATGTTGCAAGTCCATTGTGTCAAGGGCAGAGACTAAAGTTTAATAATTAAAGAGTGGATGAAGGGGAATTTCTTCCCCATTTGTGTGCACATCTGGATGCCCCTCCAGGCCTGGTCCTGGCAGAGCTGCCCTGAGCTGGCTCTGCGACGTCCCAAGGGAGCCTCATGCCCATAAGCAGACGAAAGGCAGCCCCTCTGCCCTGGCTCCCTCTTTGGGAAAGATGACCAGCAGGGAAAGCGGGCACCTGCAGACCTCTCAGCTGGGTCTTCCATAGTGAACGTGCCTCATGGATAAACACACAATGCAGGCATACGACTGGCTGTGTCACAGGGAAAAAAGTGCAAATATTGACACAGGGAGAAGACATCCCTGAGGCAGCATTCCCTGAAAACCCTTCTCCGAATGAGCAATAGTTAAATGTTTGTCCTTGCCTCTTTCTTTCAAAAGTAGGGCAAATATCTATAGAGTTCCCAGCGGGGAGGTAATCTAACTTTAACTTTCATACAGTCAAGTAAAACACCCGAGACCTGTGTTAGGGATGCAAGCAGGTCGTCTGAATTATGATTATTCAATCTGGTATTATTTTAATCTGACATGCCTTTCACGTGCTTCATTTAGCTTCATCTTGACCTGAAAACTGTAATCTCGATGCCTTTATCCTTACAGGTGATTTATCTTCTTGCAGTATCTTTAAAAAATTTATTTTAATAGCAAAACCCTGCCCGTGGGGCAGACTGGCACGTTTCACTGTCTGGGGTCTCCCAAGTGTGGTCTGGATCCCCTTCGAGCAGCAGTCTCTTGCTTTTGTTCTGGTTCTGGCTAATTGCGGCAAGACGGTGATGAATGAAGGGGAGGGGAGGGCACGCACCTCCCCTGCAGCCGTGCCGTGCTCGGGCTGATGCTTCCCCGCTCGCTTACCAAACAGTAGCCGGAGAAATGAAGGAGGGAGGAGAAGATGACTGATCCTTCCCTGTGAGATAACGGGTGAGCCCGGGATGACCTGTTTTTTTCCTTGCGGTGGAGCGGTGCTGAAGACAGAGGGCACCAGCGCCCAGCCCACAGCCGTCGCCCGGTCGCCAGCGCGCCAGCTCGGGCCGGCCGGAGAGCGACCGGTGCTGGCTCCCGGCAGGCGGGGAGGGAGCCGCCGCCTCACCCGGACAGGTAGGTCCCAGGGGGAACCCCCCCTCCCACGAAACATTTGGGTCCCGGCCGTGGGGCAGGAGAAAAGGCGCTCGGTGGTCGGGGCCGGGGGAGCCAGCCCGCTTCGGGCGGCTGTGCCTGCCTGCGGGTGCGGACGGGCGGCCAGGACGGCGGCTCTCCTCGGAGCATCGCCTTCCCCGGGACCGCCTCCAGCCCTCCGCGCCTCTAGGCGGGCAGCCCTGGCCCCGGCCCCGGCACCGGCACCGGCACCGGCACCGGCACCCCTGCCCGCCGCCGGGGAGGGACGGGGGAGCGGCGGCCAACCCGGGCCGGTGCGTGCGGGGAGACCGCGGCAGCGGATCCGGGCGGAGGGAAGAAGTTTGGGGGGATGCGCCCGGCAGTGCTGGCAGGTGGCCGAGCCGGCGGTGGCGGGAACAGGGCAGGGGGACAGCGGGACAAGGGGGACAGCGCGGTGCTGGGACTAGGGGACGGCGGGGTGCCGGGACAGCAGGG
>WHYT01015178.1:0-36501 GCA_009806455.1 Tetrax tetrax | reverse complement strand
TCTGAATAATAGTCTGCGTGAACAGGAGCTGCTCCATCCACGCTGTGTTTGGAAATACAGGCATAAAGTGTAGTTAGAAACATTCCTCCTCCACACTTACTCATAGGCCTCTGTGCTGTCTTTCTGGTGGGCTGCAAAATGTTCTGGGAGGAATTCTAGGATATCATGGGCTGGGGAATCACTTCAGCAGGGACTGTGAGAAATGGGCACGTTTCTAGGAAATGCACAAGTTGATAGTGTGAAGATGTTCATTGTTTCACTTCCCAAGTAGTCCAGATCCAGTCTGGTCACCTCTTCGGGAGCAGAAAAGCTCTTTAGTTTCTGCCCCAACCCCTGGTTCCCGTGGGGATGGACAATCCTCAGCTCTTGTAGCCACCCAACCACAAGGGGATGCAATGAGACCACGGAGTTGACCGACACCTGTGTCAGATAGCCCGGCTCCTAACCTGCACTAGCCCAGCGCAGGGTCACAGAAAGAGCCCTTTCTCAGACAGCCCAAACCACTCAGCTCCTCTGTTTAGCCTGTACTCTGTCTGGAGTTATTTTAATGCCCTAAACAATACCAGTCACACAATTATACTTCTAATGAAAATTGGAAATAAATACTGCACAATTCGGTGCCCACGATTCTTAACATGAAGCTTACACATGCCAGGAGAATGAAGATAATTAAGTCACCCAACCTGTGGCATGATGTCTTTAAGTAGTCCCCAATACCTCACTTTGCATTTGATGTGAAAGTTTATTCTGCGTGTGTTAATACGATAATTAGTGTTAATCAGTGGTGACAACATTTGACTATATACTGTCTCCACACACGAGTGTATGAAGCTGCATGGAGGTATGCCATACTTGTTTTGGGGTGGGTTTTTTTTTTTGACATGGTTGTTTATTAAGATGTGTAAACATTGCACTTGGGAAGAAACTTCTCAGTTAGTGAATAAAATCTGTTTTCAAGGGCCCACAGAACACATTGCTCCTTTTAGATTAAAATTGAGATCTAGAGCTCCACATTCAAGAACAAAGAAAGGCAAGTTACTATGTGTGGTTAGTTTATTATGTGTCTCAGATGAGCGTAGTTGCACATCGTGAGAGTGCATTTTTTTCCCAGAGTGGGCAGCAGTCATTAAACGATGTGAGAAATCTGTGCATCTGCCGGCAGAAGGCTGTGGGACCGTATAATTTCAAGGCTATTGTTTTTTTTAAGGACTCTTCAAAGGTAATTCAGTGTTGAAATTCTTGGCATGCATACATCTCAGCTTTTAGGCTTGGAAGTCATTCTTATCTGGAAATGCACGTAAGGGGATACCTAACTCCGAGCCAAGGCTTTCTATGGAAATGAAAGGCATCAAAGCACATGTGTTAAGTTGGGCACAATCCTGAGTGTGCTAAGGGCAGAAGGAACTACACTTGCTAAGGGTTACTTTCCAAGCAAGATAGTTCTGGTCTTCAGTGAGACAACCTCAGAGTCAGGTATTAATCTCAATTTAATTGGTAAAACTGTGAAGAATTACCGGGGACACTTTCTTCCCTGCTTGGAGAAGAGCACCTGGGTTGCCTCTGGGATGAGGCAAGAAATGCTGAGCGCAGATGGCAGGCACCACTTCTGTGCTGTTTTGATGTTGAAGGCACAGAGATTAATAGGGTTGTCTCCAGAAAATGCAGAGTGCTTATGAGATTTGCTGTAGGTTACTCCAACTTCCAAAACCCACAAGACGCCTGCACCCTGGCTGATGGTCAGTCTGGAGTCTCCACCAAATCACTCACTTTTATCTGTTCCTCTTATACAGGAAGCAGGAGAGCTGATGGTGCAAGAAGCCTTTTCATCATCTCATCTTCCAAATTTATCACTTCTGAATAAGCAAAGAGAAATACTGAATGCCTGTGCCTGGCTTTTCATTTAAATCGTTGCATATGTGTTAGCCTTATAAAATGTATGTGAGACTTTTGATTCAGTGAAAACAAAATCTGAATGTGCAGAAGAGATCTGTTTGAGAGCCATTTGCGATTTATGGACCATTCTTACACTTTAGTGTGCAAATACTCCATTACACACAAAATTTCCATTCCAACAGATTAACATGCAGACTTCATAGAAACAACTTTGGAAATAGAATGGTTAAATTAATTCCACCAAATTTTGATTGTTTACAGATCAATTTTATTGAGAGCACTGAGATGTTTCTGGTCTTGATGAATTTTGTCAGATTTGTATCACCAGGCTGTTTCTTTTTCTTGAGTATAGGGCTTAAAATGAACTATGATGAAGCAGATGGCACAACTGTAAAGACTGTCAGATCAAAGTAGATGGTAGGTAGATTATCTTCACGATGCTTTTTTTGTAACCTGACTGCCGCACACTCTCCATTGTAGTAACGCACAGGAAACTCATAGGCATGGTTATATATGTTGTAATGAGGATGGTAGGGAGTGAATTTTGCACTTTATTGCAAATTTCACAAGAGATAAGTTCACTAGAACTCACTAAAGTAGCTTTAGAGGTGCTAGAAAATAATACTTCTGTTTAAAGACAAGTGGGGCAGTATCCATCTCAAAGGAATAATTTTCATGCAGTCATGTTTAATTTCTCACAAGGAGTTCCTACGGCTGTTGCTAACGATGTTATATTATTAATTCCATGGTGTCACTCAATGATTGATACTTTGTGATAAAATTATGACCAGGCTATAGAGAAGAACAGCTCCAATTCAAATGTTTTAAATTCCAGATTTTAGAAATATTTGTGTAGGTACCAATGGTTACAAAAATGCTCTTAAAGGTTAACTTTATGAAGTGTTTCTGAGTTGTGCCTGTGATGTGTATTCACAAATGCATATTCCAAACAATTTTTTTCTCCATTTAGCTGGCTTCACTAACCGTCTTCAGAGGCTTTGCAATAGGGAAAAAAGGAGAAAGATATGTCCCAAGGAGGACAGAAATTAATTTGAAAACAAGTAGGGACTAGAATATTTCCTGCATCAGACACGTTAATTGTATTTATTAGAAGGTGCTGGGAAAATAATAATAATACATTGATTGAAGTTGACAAAATTATTACGGGTGACAAACACCATTGAGATCAAGAGAAATTCCTTCTTGAAAATATATTGCTTTAGGGGACTCTTAAATTCACAAATAATCTACCTTTTCAACTACACAAATGGCAGCCACATGAGTTAAATCAACTCAAAAGCCTCATCTAACTTCTGTGCCTGCCTTCTCAGCAATATTGCTAGAGTTCATATTTATCAGTCAGCATCATGGGTTCATTTGTACTTTACTTCTATTTTTTTCATTTTTTTCTGCATTATGCCCTTGCTTTCAGATTTCCATGTCCCACGATCCTTGTAAACTCCTGCAGGATTCTTGTCCCATTGAAGACTGTTTTTAAAAAGTTAAATAATCTTGACTTTCTCAAAAAGCTAGGTGAAAATGCCTCTAAAATATTCCTTTGAACATATGGTTCATAATATGAAGGTGCTTGTGCTTAGGTTTCTCAGACAGAAAACCAGAAGCTATGTGAAGTGAAATCCTAAAACTAGAAGTATTGTCACCCATTGAGAAAGATTCCTCAGGGGTCTGATGCATCAGTGAGCTGGTAACTGTGGTGGGAGACCAGAAGCATCGCACCTGCCCCAGGCAACCCAGAAAAATACTGATCAAAGTCATTACTAACTGGTGCTTACTGACCCACATGAAACAAAGCCGGGGTGTCAGTCTATTTTCTGGATGGCAGGTGTTCGCAGCATAAGCCACCATCACAGATGTCTCTAATTAACACCTGTGCTGGCAGTCTGAATGATAGGGCCCGAAGCTGACTGAACATGAACTACAATAGTATTTGACCTAAAGAAACCATCCCTTCATCCTTGGGTATCTAGGGGATATTGAGGGATATCGCCAGAGGTGGTGGGGGAGAGGTGTGCAGCAAATGAATGCCATCCAATGGAAAACCAGCTCGGTTTTGCTGGCTGATTGTTCAGACTGGATCTTTTCCCAAACACTAATATTGCTATTATTATTCTTACTGTTAACGTACAGCTTAAAGAACAATTTCTAGATCTGGTTTGCCTATCAGTGCATCACAAAGTTGGCTGTTGAGAAAGGTGGCGGGAGTCTGGTGATCTTTGAAGCCGCTGTAGCCATTGCTGCCTGTTGGGCTGTGGCCCCGGGTTCCTGTCTAGTCTAAAGGAGTGCCCACATGCAGCTGTTCGTGGACCCTAGAGTGGCATAAAGTCACTGAAGTCAACTGAGTTTATGTCAGTCTTAGGTCTTTATCAGTGAAGAAACACTTCACTGATAGGTGAAGGTCATTTTTTAAAAAACCCTGTCCCGGTTAGAATATGTCATGCCAAAGACAAATGATGTGTAAGAAACGTGTCTAAAAATGGTGTACGTATAATGGCTCTTCATAGTAATTGTTTTATGTGAAAAATAAATTGTCTTTGGCTGAGGAAACTAAATCAAAATTAAAGAAATATTAAAACTGCTGTACTGGTCTTTCGACGGTGGGCTGAATGTTAAAAGAGGCAAGAGCAGGGTATGTACGGAGCATACCTTCACAGCTCCAGTATGTAGTGACTTCCCAAATACCAGGGTTATCAGCCAATGGACCTTTCCTTTATTAATTTTTCTAATCCCTTTTTGTACCTATATATATTTCAGTCTCCATAGTACCATAATAATGAATTCTATAACTTAATTGTATGTTGTGTGAACAAGTGTTTCCTGTTATGTACTTAAAACTATTCCTTGATGACTGCATTACATTTGTACATTCATACAAAACTTCTCATCATTTGTTAATCCGGATCATTATTCTGTACTTCTAGTTCCAATATGAAATGTGGGAAAACAGAGGTATATTCAGTATTCAGGGTGGAGGTACCCCACGGTTAAACTCACTCGTGAAGTAACCATTTCAGTATTGTTCTCAGATCTTTCCTAATAGACTTCCAGTAGTCCATTACCTTTTTAGGTACCACCGTGCACTTAATGGATGTTGTCAGAAAATACTTTAAAATTTCCACAAAGCCCTTTCCTTAAATGGTAAAACCTACTTCAGAGGCCATTGTACACGGAGTTTTCTTCATGTGCGTTACTATTCATTTATTAACTTAAAATTTATTTCCTGCACTTTGGTTCCTATCTGTTAGCTGATTATTAATCCAGGACCTTCTGTCTTATCCCCTATTACCTCTGTTTCTGTCAGAGCCTTTAATAAGGGACCTTATCAAAAGCTTTCTTAAATTCCAAGTACTCTGTAGTGATTGTATCACTCATATGGTTATCTGCTCTAACAAAGAAGTCTAATAAACTCCTGAGGTATGTATTTTCACTGCAAAAGCTATGTTGGTTCTTCTCTAATATGGCATATTTATTTACTTTGCATTACTGGTTTTGCTATGGTTCCTACCAATTAGCTTTTTGCAGAAATATCTTAGGTGTGTAGAAATACAATGTCTGTTGTTTGTTGGATTACCCTCTATGCCTCTGTACTCTCTATAAATTCTGTTAAAAATGAAAAATGATGTGTGAAAATACAAAATTACTTTTTCCACGTTACCACTTCCATCTGTTTTGATACTAAGGCCAGTTTAGCTGGTAGTAACATACCACAGCAGAAAATTAGCTGATAATGGCAATTTGTTAGTGTCCAGCTTACTGATTTGTTCTAAGACAGATTCTGTTGACCCTCCGAGACAACAGTTCAGACTTACCCTACCTAAGGAATGACCTTTGTATGAGAACCATCCTATCTGCCTTCACAGGCAGTGCGGACTCAGAGAATTAATGTAGCTTTTCTGGTATGGTTTTATCTTCCCTCAGTGCTCTTTTTATATAACTGGTTATCACTGAATATCAGGCAAGTTTCCCACTTCTGGAATATTTGAAGAATGGTGGGTTATTAGATTCTGTGCCTTTATGTCTCAAAATTGTTTCATCTTGTTTTACTGTGGTTTTGTATTTCATTTGCCAAAGTATACTCTGTTCTCTTTCCCTCATTAGGACCCAACTTGGACTTTTTAAAGCATTTGTTTTATATTTATTTTATTTTGGTTTGTTTTATTTTAATAGCTTTAGGAAATTTACTTTTCTGCTTTATCATGCTGGCTTTTTTTGATCCTTTTAGAGCTCTGGCTTTCAGCCTCTCATATATTTCTGAGTAATCTCCATGTAATTTGCTGGTATTTCACTCTTTTAGCTGCTTCTTTTAATTTTCTTGAAATTGGCTTTCTCATTTGTATATAATTTATTTTATTTTAAATTAAATATTACAGTTACTGATTTTTTTAATTTCACATGCAGCTTTTTCTGCCCAAATGTGACTAAAGTACAGTCACCATTACAGACAGTGTTGGATAGTTAGGTCTTAATAAGGTCTTCTATACTGCTCAAGACTTAATCAAGAGTTGCTTCTTCTTTTGTGAGTTCAATAAGCAGATGAGTAACACACATGAAAAAGAAATCAATGCACAGTATGTAAGATTTGCCTTCATTTTCCATTATCTAATCTGCAGCCTGGCACTACTACATACAGAGCCGGATTGTGTTAATAGCGTTTTGTGACACGTGTGGTGCTTTTTAATGAAAAGTACTGTGCATCACAAGCTGTCCTTTCCTCTTGGGACGTGCCACTACCTAGATGGCTTGTGTTATCAAAAACCAGTGTGGCAGATATTTTATTTTGCTGAAAAGTCATATTGTTTGTTATGCCGTGGCCCTCTGTTCAAACCATTTCCATTTGCATTCTCTCTTGAATGTTTTTAAACAAATGAATTTCTTGAAGTATGTTTGAATTATATTAACAACCAGCAATGATTGATAAGTCCCTTTGAAATTTGATAGAAATATTGTAAGGATAGGCAGTTGGCAGTTCTGGTAGACAAAGCAGAGAAGGTCACTTCCCGCGCTGGTGCAGAGAGCAAGTGTAGCTGTAAGGGTCTTGATCCAGTGCTCATTGAAGTTGGCTGGTGGTCCTCTGTTGAGTCCAACGGATCCTGAATGGGGCTCAGCATGGCCATCTGATGTTATCTTTTCAGGCTGGTGGAGCTGGCATTCCTCAGAAAGCACTAAAAATCCACAGGGCTTGTGAATCCCACAGCTAGAAGGATCACATTGTTAATTGAAAGTAGTGTAAAACTGTATGAAGGCAAACTGTGTATGTTGGATTTGCATAGATATTAGAGGATATTCATATACAGAATTTTTTCCTTCCAACTGGAAGGCAGCTGAATCTAGTTCATTTGTTCCCATACAAATTCCCCAGTGAATTTCACTTCCATTTCTTTAAATGCAGTCACAATTTGCAGTTGTTTGACCAGCAACTTTCATCCTTATTCATCTGTGGATACAGATGGATTTGTATAAGCTAGTAATTCCCCAAACATTTATTCAAACAAGACTCATCCTGGCAAATTGCAATAAGAACCAGGCATGAATATTGCTGAAGTGACAGCTATTTGAAATCTGAATAAGTGTTCATAAATACTTTCTTAAAATGTCTGGCCAGGCTCCATTGAACATTGAATGTGTCCTCCTATGTGGAGTGGAGTATAAAAGATAAATTTGTAATTAATTGTCAGGAAGTGAGAGAACCTTTCATGCTTATTTATATAAGCCTTTCTTACCCGCATAGTGCTGTGGAGAGGCTCTCGCAAATGGAAATTTGGCATGTAGATCATCGTGCTGAGTACTGAAAGATGGTGATCCTCCTAGCAAGGATGTATTTCTCTGGCTGCAAGCTCCACATGCGTAAATCTCAGTCTCTTGCCTGAGCAGCAAATATGTGAAACTGAATATTGACAGTGCTGTAAAGGAATGGTATATCGCCTGTCCTTTCTTGGTCCCTTCCCCCTCAAGGCACTACAGTTGTGGTCTGGTGTCACTGCATTCCCTTGTAAATAGGCTTAGCCTTCCTCTTTCCTGTGGATACCTGCCCGACTCAAACCATTCTTTGTCCACTGTCAAGTTTGACCAGGAGTCCAACATCTGACAGCTCAAATCTATGCATACTAAGTGACACAGTGCCAGTGCCAGTCACCTAGAGCCTAGAATTCCTCCTCCTTCCCATGCAGTGCCAAGCTGCAAGTGAAATTGCAGAAATGACAGGAAGATTTTCCAGGAGTTCCTTCTGGGTTTATCACTGGCCTCAGAAAGAGATGGCCAGTATTCTGTTAAACACATGCTCCAATGGTGTCCTCCAATGTTGGCATCCTGGGTGGGGTAAGGACGTAGTAACAGTCTGAGTCTGCAGCATCAGGACAGTAATGTGGGAAACTGATGTTATAAGGTTGAGTGAGGCAATGAATATTGATTTCAATATATTATGGAACAGCCAAAAATGGACAGTGCTGAGTTGTGCCAAAAATCCACATGCAAAAGACAAATGAGCTGTCCCAGAGATCTCTGGCTCCCAAGACAGCAATCTCCAGAAAAATAATAAGATGATGATTCAGGATTCAGCTGACAAAAAATTGTAATTAGATTAAAACCAATCAGTGCGACCACAGAAAACAGGTCTTCTCAAACAAACCTGGTTTTATTCCCTGATGAAAGTGCAAAGTTGGTAGCTACAGATAACAGTGCAAATGGAATATCTTCAATTTCTGTAAGGCACTGAATTGGTATTACAGGATACTTTGATTAAAAAAGCACTATGCAATGTCAGAAAAACAGGTATTGCCTAAATTAAAACTCGGCACACTGACTTCAACAAGTAAAGAGTGACCATTAAATGAAATTATATCTATTACATTGCCCAGAGCTCAACAAAGGGTGTCATGCTTCATTGTCTTCATCAACGGTACACAAAATATAATTGCTGACGAGCTGTGGAGATTTGTGAAATGGCAATTAATGAGGAGAAAAGGGAAAATTCAGATCTCTTGGTAAGCTAGGCCCCATCTAAGAAAATGCAGTCAAATCAACCATACATACAGGGATAAGGCACAAGTGCAACTTACACAGGAGAATTGTATCACTGAAATAAGTCCTAAATATACTGTATAGTTACAGAGGAGCTGCATTAAAAAAACCCAACTGAACAAACCAAAACAACGCAAAATATGAAAAGCTAATGTCATTCTTGAGAGGGGGAACTTTACCTCAATCTAAGGATTATTAGTATTAACTTTGCTATTCTTTGTTCAGTTCTGTTATCAGCATTTTACAAAGCTAAAATATTGAAAAGAGATAGGGATAAAACTCAATAATGAGGGCAGAAAAAATGCCTCATAGCATCAGGCCAGCTTAGTCTATCTGGTTTGTCAAAAAGAGATAGAGCTTTATCAAAAAATGCTTCATTTCGTCCAGGCAAACAGAATCAGTACAAACTACAGGGCTCTGTGTCCTAATGGTAAAATGCATAACAAGCACCGATTGCTGGTAAGCCAATAAATTCCAATTATAAAAAAGACAAACATTTTTACTTGTGATGGTGATTAACCACTGGGACAAATGACTGAGGAAAGGGACACATTTTCAGACTTCTGATGTTGTCTAATCAAAATTTGCTGCAGATGTTCCAGAATAGTTTGTGTTTTTTTTTTTTAAATGCAAGTCACTGGACACAGCACAGTGGGATGGGGAGTGAATATATGGGCTGGCCTTATACAGGTGGTCACATATGAAGAGCTGACAAGTCTTTCCAGCATGCAATCCTATTCATTTATTGATAATTTTTATTATGTAAGAAGGCAGGAAAAAAATGTTTAATTTAAAGAGCAGTTCAACATTTATGTGTTCCTTCTTCTGCTCAGCTGCCTCAGAAAATTCAAAGTACCCTGTGCTGTTGATACTGACTGTAGAGGAAGAGAAACTCAGGATGAAATAATCCCCTCTGTCAAATTCAGTCTGCTGTTGCAGTTTGCATGCGTTATTTTAAGTCAGTATTTGTTCCCTTACCAGCAGTTGGTGCTTGTTATGCATTTTACCATTAGATTATAGAGCCCTTTAGTTCCTAGTCTTTTTGTTTGCTTGGGGGAAATTTTCAGCTTCATGGGGATTTTATACTGCACTTATTCTCTTCCTTGTGACATAAATGTTGGCCTCTGTGACTGAAGAAAACAGCAAGTTTTCTAAAAGGATGCAGTGACATTTTTCTATGGTCTCATTAATTAGAATACTACTTTGCATCTAGAATGATATAATTCATCTGACAGCCCATGCAAAATAATTTAAAAAAAACAACCAAACACTTCAGAAGAAAACAAGAAGTTGGTAGCTAGGGTAATTAACATTTTTACCCAGCAGTTTTTCTAGAAAAGAATTCAGTGGTGAATTTTGTGATTACTTGTTTTAACTTTAACAGAGAAAATATGGGCATTGATATTTTCTGGTTGTTTCAGAACACAACCAGCATGTTATAGATGCTATCCCTTCGCGCAATGAACACCTTAATGTCCTCTTACAAGGCAATTTAGAGCATAGTCATGCTTGAAAACTCATTGTCCTTGTCACACCTGCTTGTGCCTTTTCTACTGAGTGGAAATATATGTGAAATAATGTATTCCATTTTTGCCGTAGCTGTGGTGTTGCCTGTGAAGTGTGAAGCAGAAATGCGCTGGTACCACAAATATCCAAAGTCACATCACTGCTTCTTATAGTTCATATCCTGGGCGCATAGGAATAATAAAATGCTCTTTAAATTCTGCCAATACATCTGTATTTACATTCAGAACTATGCTTTAATGAAGTCAATGGCAGATTAGCTACTGACTGAAATTTAGCCATGCATTTGACTCTATGGAAAGATCCTTTAAGGTGCAGAATATTCTTGTTTGATCCCAAAAGGCATGTGAACACATGTGCTTAACTTTAAGCACTTGAATTATGGAGGACAAGAATTAACCCTACATTTACAGGACAGTTTCTGGGGATTGCTCACATCACATAATCTTACAAGATTAGGCACGATGTGCTTATCTCACATTAAAGACAGGCTTTCTACCAATAAATCTAACATCTATAAGCCTTGTTAAGGTCTGTGTAGTGGGTTAGGCTAAGGGGAACCCAAACAGCCTTAGAACTGTGCATATTGGGATTATGAAAACTCATGAGTGGGTTTTCTCCAGCAGCCTGCTGGAGAAAAGGGGCAGGATTTTGGATGTGCTGCTGTAGAGACAGGTAAAAGTTAGTGGCTGCTGTCTTTCTTAATTTAAAGCAGAATGCTGAAATAACTGATTAGCTTGGCTGTCTTTTCTAATTTTGTAAATCAAAGATCCAGGTAAGTAGGCAGCTAACTGAATGCTGAAATTTCACTGTATTTGCCCATGTAAGAACTAGGATTTATTTTTAAATATTTTATTTGTTTTGCTTTTATTACTTATTTGCTAGAAACTGGATTACACTAGGGCAAACGTCACCTGGATTTTTTTCCTCTCTCATTTTTTAATGAATACTTTTAGAGTGCTGATTTGTATATGCATAAATTCAGAAGCTCATGCAGCACTTTTATCATAATACATCCAGGAAAATAACACACAGAGCAGAATAATAAAAGAACTATTTCCATGTCTCCATTACACAAAGACTTGTAAAAGGCTACTGCCTTTTTGGTGTTGCCAGCCTCCTTATAATAGTGCAAACTGTAAACTTTCTTAACTTTCAATGAAGCTATCTTAAATTATCTAGCCTCTAACAAATAATAACTTTAATTACAGAATATACAATATTTTATGAATCAGATTTTTTTTTTTTAAATGACAAATTACAGCTCATATTCAGAGTAAGCACTACATATGCTTCATTGCTCAGTAGGCAGCTTTCATTGTGTACCCAGCAAAACACAGAAAGTAACTGGCTTGGAGCTACCACAAAACAGCATCGGGCTGCCTTGTTTCGGGGAGAAACTTGCTGAAATGAATAGATTCTTATAGAATCATTTGATTTCACTGAATCAACGCCTTCCAAAGGAGGAAACATCCCGTAGAATTTTCTAACCGGCTCTGCCTCTAGCTCTGGGTCCCATCATCCTATCCCCTAAAAAATCACAGCCTGTACCTTTCTTGTACCAAGTTCTCCTAGTCTTTCCTACAGCTTCCTCTCCCAGGCCTGTATCTCAGAATCTATATTAATACCTACAATGTCTAAAAATCTCGGTTGACTTTATTATTTTTAGAAGGTGTTGCCTTCAGGAAAATGACACACTTATTGCCAAATGTCCCTTCTTCAGTATTGTTCTTCTTGTGTTTTGACCATAAGCCACCATATTTCGATAATTTGAACAACCAGATATAAGCATCTCTGGACCATACAGATCATGCCCTCAGTCACTGAGAAGTCAATTTTCTTTAGACTGAAAAAAATCCTATCTATCTGAGCTGACTTGCAAGCTTAGTTTTCAGACAGGCAAAGAATTTGAAAAAGGCTTTGTAGTCATTACAATTAGATCATAAATAGCCTTTTATTATTGTAAGTTATTTTAATCTAAAAATAGAATTCACTTTCAGTCTGATTCCATTGATGTCAAGGAAAGATTTGCCACTGATTTCTGTAGGAAGAGGTTTTGGGTATAATTATTACACAATTTCAATGCAAATGTACATGCGTATGAGGAAAATGTACATGTATATAAGGAAAGAGGCTTATGAAACAGGGGAGCTGAGGGAAAGCCTATACATCTTACTAATAGAAACAATATTTCATCAGTTTGCCTTATTTTTATGTAGAAAGATTTCAGTGATAAATTCTAAAAATGTAAATCTTTATAAATAATTGCTTCATGGTGATACACATTTGAATTTCAGTCTTAGGGAAACTTGCCTTTTTGCTGCCACTAATTATCTTTGTGGTGACAAAGGCCATTGTTACTTAGAATAAAGGGAAAAGGATGTTCTCCATGCTGTAATCAGGAGCACTAATAGGCAAAGGCATACATTTTAGTGAACAAGAGGGTGGGGATGATACACACCTGCAAACACAGATGTTTTACCCTTAATTCCTGCAACTTTGATTTTATTCAGAGCATTTAAGTTCTGCGTGCATCAAGGAGTTCTGCTTCACTGCTAGTTAGGAATAGATCCTGTAGACAAGAGGGATCCAAATATGTTTCACACTTACATGAAGAAAACAAAAAAAAAATGGGGACACTTTAATTGCAACTCACCTTGAAATGGTGATTTGGTACAGCTCAGCTGTATTTATTGTAGAAAAAAAGTGCTTTAGACAACTAAACATAAATTATTTCAACATTAAAAAAAAATGTTTTATTCTGGGACACTCTTGGTAAGAGCCAAGGAGGAAAAACATGATGGTGGTTCTTATTTTGCATGTTATCTCAGTGATCACACTGACTGGAAGAGATTCTGGACCAACTTTTCCTCTGAGAAGACAGGAATGCCATTTTGTGAAGCATTACTGTCAAATGTTACACTGTTGTATTTTGTGAGAACTTTTTTTGTGTTCATTGTTCCAAGTGGTGGGTTGACCATGGCCAGCAGCCAACCACCTACACAGCCACTCACTCACTCCTCCCTACTCCATACCAATGGGACAAGGAGACAAAGTAGGAAGAACACTTATTTACATAACTAAAATACCATCCTATTATTTTTTTAGCCACAGCATTCCCTTCAGTGCTTATCTATTATAATCCCCAAGCCAGTAATTGCATCCCATGATGGAGTCCAAGATCCTGTATGTGCAGCAATTTTAGTTCCTGAGAGTTTGTAGTTAACTGAATATTTCTTTGTCTATGCCTAGTTTACTGAATAACCTAGATCATGCTGCATTAGCAACATATCTCCCAATCTTCCTGTCATTTGCAAATGTTATTGGTAATGCTTTTGTATTTTTGGGTTTTTTTCAGGTCACTGGTTAATGTTAACTAGTAAAATCTAAGAACAGATCCTTCAGGGGACACAGTAAAGAGAAATCCATTCAATGAGTGTTCTTTCACCGCAAGTATATGTTGACATCTACCAGCCAGATCTTAATCTGTTTTATGTATGCAATACTGATTCTTAGCATTCCAGGTTCATAGCCAAAATGTCATGTGAAATGAAGGTAGATGTCCTGTGGAACTCTAACTGTGTTGCATTGACATTATTGCTTTTAATAACCAAGCTTGTAAATCCATTGATAAAAGATATTTTGGATAACTGAATTTGAAGGATCTAGTTTCCACATACATATAACAATCAACACCTGTTATATTGCCCTACTCCCTTAATTTTTTTCCTGTTGAAGTTCCATGTCAGCTCCTGAGTTATTTTGTCCAGAATGGATGTCAGGCTGACAGACCTGTAATTACTCAGGTTAACTCACTTATCCTTTTAAAATATTGCACAACACTGCCTTTGTTGCAGTCCTCTGGCACTTTACAACTTCCGAGAGCCATTGAAAAAAAATTTGTTGCTTGTCAGCAACTTCTGTCAGAAGTTATCTGAACACATCCATTTTAAAATGCCTGCCTTTTGGAACTGCCACTTGATTTCCTTCTGAGTTGGGAAGGGAAATTACCATTCATCATCACCATCAACACCATCGTCATCTTCTGGTATGAATACATTATCTCTCTCTTCTCCAAAATACAGAACATAAAAACTTACTGAATGTTTCTTCCTGTTCTGCAGAATCCCTTCTAGCCCTGACACATCATCATTATCCTTTTTCAATATCCTTTTCTTTCTTTCTTTTCTTTTTTTGAAATTCTCAGCTTCTAATGTTTCTCTGTTACCTTTTGGACTCTCATACCACCAACTGTATCCAAGTAGTGTAATTTCCTTTTTTGTAAGACAGGCCAGTTCAGATCTAAGCAAAGAACGTGGCTGGGAGGGATTACTGGGAGAGGCAGAGGAAGGCACAGCTCTGCTGCCCAGTTTGTCTGTGCTTAGTCAAGCAGGGCTGGTTGGTGTCATTAAGGGCAAGAGATGACATATGAGACAGTGACTGCTGCTGCTCTGGGAGTGACACCTCCGGAGAGTAGTGGTCAGGGCTCCTGGCCTCCACATCTCGGGAACTACCAGGAACAACCAACGTGCTACTCCAGAGCTTTCACCCAGCCCTGCATCTCAGGGCCTCTTCTCCCTTCTGCTCATGCTTTTGACAAACTTTGAGTCAGCTCCAGTGACAGAGCTCCCTGTGCGGCAGATGGCTGTTGCTGTGTGTTTTCAGAAAATGGCAAATCTGTGATGGTTTTGCTCAGAAAGGTTGCCCAGTCAACATTTGGGCCACCTGAGTCATTGCTGTGCCTTTAGCTGTGCCTACAGTTGGGTTTTGCATTGAAGAAAACCATATTTTGTTTCTCAAGGATAGTAAGTACAGCGGATATCTCACAGGAAGTGTCTATGCCAGTGTAGTGTAATGATGGATCTCAACGCTATGAGACAAGAAAGAAAAACAGTAATTTGTGATTAAATAAACATTTTTGACAGCACCCCATAAGTAAGAGACAAAATAGTTCATCCCCCTCTTGTTGTGTATACATACATGAGCATAAAGAAGTGCTCCGGATGTTTTTCACTGGCATACTGTTTTGTGTTCATTAATCTCTGCTAATACGGATATCCACTCAAATTAAATAATCAAGATGAAAATAGCTTGCAGAGATCTCAAGAAATGTTAAGAAAACCAGAAAACTTTCAACCTTTGACTTTCCTTAGGTTTGCCAGATTAGAGTGCAGGCATGATGTTAAAAGAGCAGCAGTGCTTGTGAGAGAGCATTTATCAAGTGCTAACATGAGGATGAAGGAAAATTGCAATGCCATTACAATCTTATTCTTTATTAAAAGTGAAATACTAAATTTTCCACTAATTGATTTTGACAGATGATATTCTGACAGAGTTGACACCTATAACAAAATGTGGCTAAAGTGGATGCAATTCAGGAACTGATTTTTTTTTTTTCCTAGCACTATGATGTCAGTGAAATAGATAATTCAGATTTTTTTTTTTATTTTCTTAAATCCATTCATCTTTGACCATCAATACTTTTTGTTTTAGGCAGATATCTACCCACAAAAATAGCAAAACCGTTAGCTTCTTAGATTATAAGCAAAATAAGTAATTAATGTGATTAACATTGCCAAGGAAAATAGTAGCATCTAACCTCTTTTCCCAGGCAATGTGTGAGGTGATATTTTAAGGCATGACTTTGTTAACAGCTTTTTCTGTCTCAAGTTGGATTTTTTCATTGGAAATGCAGACATTATATTATTACAACTGTTGATGAGATTTAACAGGAGATGGAGTGCTATGGGGCGGAACTCTTGCCAGTTACTTTCCCATAAAATTTCAGTCACAGCTGTCTTTGGCATGTAGGGTTGAAAGCAAGGCTGGCAGTCATGTTCCAACAAGATATTTCATAGATATTTCAGCAACATATTTTAGATATAATTATTAGTCACGGTGTTTGTTTGCTGGTTATTGAGATAATCTGCGGCTAAGAACTGCCAAGTGAAACTCATCACAGCAGTGGGATTTAAGCCTCAATAAAGGTCTTGCTGGTCCTGAGTTTTTCTTCAGGTGTTACGATGAGGCTCCTCTGCCACTTACTGAGTGAAAGCGATTCCAAGGAAAGTATCTACCACAACTGCTTTTAGCAAGCAATACAGGGCAAGAAGCTACGAAGCCACTGCATTACTTAAGAGGCCAATGAATGCCTCCTTGAAGAGAGGTGATTCTCTCTGGGCGGATGTATTAGCAGTGTGCTGCCAAACATGGTCCCAGTGCCATTGAGTACTTGGCTACTCAGTTGTCTTTCTGAGTGTGGTTTTTTTTTCCCCACAATTGAATGAATAATCTTAGGGAACAGAGAACAGAGAGGACAAAAAGAATGACCAGATACAGTTTCTTTGGGTACAGACAGCTATGCAATAAATTATTTCAGAAGATTCCTGTATATTAATTCAGTAAATAAACATTTTGCTTATTTTTCCTTTTTCAATAATTGCAGTAAGCTGTCAGATGATGTCTTAAAAATCTTTAAATACGAAGTTAAATTTACCTCTAGCAGAGTCTAGTGATTTACGTTTTTTATCAGATCCTGTTTTGTTTGCTTTCTAATCTCTTCATTTTGTTTTTAGCATGTCTTATTCGTTTGCTATGCCCTTTTTGTAAGCTAAGAAAGATGTGATAAGACAGTTTGCAAATATTGCAAAAATTCTCAGAGGCATTGTATAAGCCTGCAACTCTCATTTTTTTTTCAGCAATCATTTGCTTGAGCCTCTGTTTTTAAAAAATATAATGAATATAAATTCAGTTCAGATGCTTTCATGCTTTTTTTTTAAGGGACACCATATAAAAGTTTGGTTTTACTTTAATAAGAGCTTGGAATTTCTCAAAAAGCACTCACCTAAGATTAAGGCAGGCAAACTACTTAAAAATTGAATCCTTATACAAAAATACTATGCCAATAGTGATCAGCTGAAATAAAGCCTTTTCAGGGGTCAGAAGAAAGATGATATACCTTTCATTTCAACTGACCTTTACCAGCCTTCAAACGCTTCTTGCAGGGTCATTTGTCTTTTCTGATTCCTTGGTAATCTTGCCTTGGCTGTTCCATAAGGTCTATTTGATGGTCCTGCAGATTCAGTAATGATTTCTGGGGTTTTTTATACCACTTTTAGATTTTCCTCCTCCAAACACTGATGTTTTTTACAGTCAATTTATCTCAGAAGAGATAATCAGTTTGTCTCCTAGCCTCCCAAAAGCCTATGAGCGTACCTTGTCAACTATGTATTTTTGCTTTTGAACATAACCCCTCTGTACTGCTGTAACTATCCTGGCAACACAATGTCCTTGCCTCTGTATGGATGGCACACACCCACAGAATACAGAGGAATATTGGAACAAAGAAAGACAAAAGTTAGAAGAAAAGTGTTGCTATTAAAATCTCCAGACATACACAACTTTTGTCCTTGGCCTTTCTCTGCATCAAGCTGCAACAGCATTTTTAAAAAAGCCAAAAGTGAAAGCCTTAAGTGCCTATTTTTTCACTTGTGTGTGCATGTAGAAGGAGGTAGGTTTAGATTAGATATTAGAAAAAAAATTTTTCAATGAGAGTTGTAGAGAACTGGAACAGGTTGCCCAGAGAGGTGGTGGATGCCCCATCCCTGGAAACGTTCAAGGCCAGGTTGGATGAGGCTCTGAGCAACCTGATCTGGTTGGAGATGTCCCTGCTCCTTGCAGGGGGGTTGGACTAGATGACCTTTGAAGGTCCCTTCCAACTCTAACCATTCTATGATTCTATGATTCTATGTAATTCCTGATTCAATCAGTGAAATATGCATCCTCAAGACAGAGTAGATTTTGGCCCTCATTGTGTCATTTAGCATACTTCCAACAGCATATAAGTAGTCAAGTTATTAAAGCTGAAAATTGAAGTCTGCCTAAAGCATCTCCATCTCATAATATGTTAATATGCATAACCATATGCTTTTCTGATTATATTAAAACCTGGACAGATGTATATGATAAGATTGTAGTTCCTTTGAAAATACCATAGCAATGTGGGAGATGTTTTTAAGGATGAAACTAATCTTAGACACAAAATCTCATACACGTAAAATACAGAATCTAGCTGTTGTTATGAAGGAGGGATGACCATAGAAAAATCTAAGACATGTCCAAAAGTTATATACGTTCACAGAAATTCTGTCCATGATTTTGAGGCTCTTTGTTGCCAAAGATTTTGCAGGAATGAGCGTGCTCACGGTTGTACCAGTAATTCCTGTCATCGGACTGACATTTTAAGAGCAACGTTCTGCATTTGTACTCACCCTCCCAGACGCATCGAAACCACAACCACTGCCCCCCACCCCCTCCTTGCATGCAGCTGCAGGGACAGTGGAAGAGAGGCCATGGCATTAAGAGAATAGAGGCAGGGTCAGACAGTCCTTGGCAGGGGCATCTTTTGCTCTCTGTCCGTACATGAGAGTAACAGCTTGGAATGAGTTGCTTTGCATTACTCGTGGAAGTTGTGCATATTGCATACATAAGGGAGGTTCTTATCTCCTTATTCCTCTGGGTAAGCATCCCAGAGTGGTTTGAGCTGAATCCAGAAGGGAGATATGCTGAAATCTGTGACAACGATTTGTGTATGATTTTATTTATCACTAGCAGTCTTTTCTCCCTCCCTTCCTCATCGATATTTTGTCTGTGCAAACCAGGAAGTCTTGAGGTGGATCCTGATGGCACCAAAGGAAAATGAGAAGTGGCTAATTTCAGTATTACCTTCTGAGGCTCCAAATAGTTTCAAAGGAAATAGTGAAAAATTTGCATTCAGACAGTATTTTAAATAAAAACACTCTTCGCTATTTATTGAATACATGGATGGTGAAAAATGTAGCAGCATTTTAGAAACAGAGAAATCCTGCTGACAATGAAACAGCACTTTCTGTGCCATCAAATTCCCCTAGCATGTACGTGGGATTTGCCCAGTCTCTGAGCATCTCTGCTGTCATGTAGTGCAGGCTCACAGATGCCCTGAACTTCTCTATTCCAAGCAGCTGTGGGTTTGTCTCTGTATACAGGCCCACACTCACAGAAACATCACTTGTTTAATCCAATCTAATCATAGCATATAATAGGAGAGGGCTCTTCAAAACAGGCTAAGGCAAATCTCGTTTACTTAAAGATGCCATGCAGGATCACTGTATCACAATCAGTTTCTCAAACAGGTAAGTGCATGCAAACCACACAAACAAACTATTCAGTTACAAGAAAACTAGTGCTAAGAGAGAAAACATTTGAAATTAATAAAAAGGCCATCCAAAGTGGTATGTGACTGGAATATCTCTTAATTACGTCTGAAGAATCATTAGCTTCTTTCTATAAATGTATGGGAAGCATCAAGGTTCAGCATCAATCTCTTGCTGAAATCTTGGTTCTGTATGTACAATCATCAAATCTAACTTAAATATCTTGCCAGCTATGGAGGAGACGAGATTATGTGGGACTCATACAAAGGACTACCAAATCTTCACTTAAGTGCTGGAAATGCTTTGTTGGAGAGAGAAAGAGTTTATGCAAGACCTCAGTGGTATACAGTATTTGCAGTGACCTCTGCACTGCTGATTTTTTTTCTCTCTGAGAAGACCCATTCTTCCTCTCCTTCTATTTAACACTTTTATAAACCTTTATGAGCTTACTGTCATAAATAGCCTCACTTTTTTATATATTTTTTTTAACACTTTTTTATATTGTTTTTTTTTAACACTTAGCCAGCTTAACATCTATGCTTAATACTAATTTGTACTTCTGAAGCTTAACGGCAATGTAGGAAAGAGAAAATTAACTTTTCATCCCATCTACCAAAAAAAAAAAAAAAACCCACTGAAAATTTGTTTATTTTTGGATCTCACTTATGTTTTGGTATCAGCACCATTTCAGTCGATTGCATTTGGATTACATACAAGTAGCAGATGATATCTGGCCTGAAAACATTCTGTGTGTCTGAAGGATTCAGTATCTTCTCACTGCATGTTGCTTACATCTTGTCACAGAACATTATGTTATTTCATACCAGAGGCATGTTAGTGATGCTAGGTTATACAATGCCAAAATGGAATTTGTTGTGTCTTGTGCTTTTGGATCGTATTCCCATGGTGCCTGGTTGGGACTTCAGGGACTGATTTTCTGACACTCCCAGTTGTAGAAGTACATCTGTTGAACTGCTGTACTTTGTACCCTTTGTCAAAAGTAGATCTTGTTGCTGGAGAGAAATACATGGAGGATTTTAGTGCACAAATCAGATTTACCACACTCACTGTCACAAGATCAAGAGGCATCCGTGTAGTCGTTTATTGATTCAATGACCGCAGAAACCATAGAACACCCTGAAAAGCCCCAACACTTCTCTATACCCTTGATGGAAGCTCTGGTCAAAGCCCTTGGCACATAGGGGGCTGCCCTGTTTCACAACACTGGAGCAACCACACAGACTGGCTGAGGAGTCACCCGTGATATTTTTGCCAAGAAGGTCACATCTGCACAGCTGCAGATGGGTTTTTCCTCGCTCCTGTAGCTGTGAGAGAAGAGCCAGCTGCGTTGACGCTGCCCTTTGGCTGCTGTGGAAGCCGAAAGCCTTGCTTCTACGCTGCCAGCAAAGCACCAAAGCAGAGGATGGCAGGCCACCCAAAATCTGCCTTGCAGCCTGCCATCTCACAGCCTGCTTTGACAGCAACTAATTACAGTGTTCCCAAAGAGCTTGTACGCAGCAAAGTGAACAAGCCTAACTGTCTTGCCCTCAGTAGCTGCTGTATTTGGATACGCTCGATACATGCATGGCATTGGCCTCTCTCTTCCCATTTCCCGCCAGCTACCCTGCTATCTTTGTTCACCCACATCCCACTTCCCTCCCTCTCCTTCACTTTCTCTCTCAACCTGAGTTCCCCTGTCAATGAACTGTACACGGCCTGGCAGAGATGCCTGCCCCGCCATCTGCCACCTCTGGCACCTAGGGCAACCCAGCCATGGGGTGCCGGCTGCGGCCATGCAGGGCCTGTGCCCCCCAGCTCTGCGGGCTCTCCCCTGCCTCTGGGGCCTGTCGGCGGTGCCCGCTCCGCCTGCCCACTTCACTGCTGCCTCGTTTCTCTGAGTGCTTTGGCCCTCACAAGTATAATTTGGGAAAAGACAAGGTGCTGGCAGCAAGCAGGGCTGTCCCCATCTTCCCTGGTGCTTGCAGGGGGCTGTAGTTACTTTGTGGGCCTTTGGCAGAGGGTTGTTCCCTTCCCTCAGCACATCTTTCCAGGAGCATTTATTTGAGGGCCAAGCAGCTGAAGCCATGCTGGAATTGTGTGCTTGGGTTCGGATTGTTTGGAGCTGGGGACGGGAGGCTGCTGGGACCTTCTGGATGACCGTACAACCTGCGAGCACCCGGATATCATTTCTCAGGAGCTGTCTGTAAGCCACAGGGCTGTGAGTGTGGAGAAAGCAAAATTGCAACGTCTGGGAAAAAAACCACAATCTTTTTGCCTTTCTCCATGAATTATAATTTCTTCTGTTTCTTAGCCCGGCAAGGGGTTCTTCTTTTCTCCCTCCAGAGAGCCGTTTCACAGGTTTGCATAGCAGCAATGTATAGATCTCCCCAAAGATGCACAATGTGTGAAGAACCCTATCAGGAGCGCGACAAGGGCCTCTCGCCCCTCAGGCCTTCCTCATTTGGCCCAGAGAGCATGGGAGGTGATCTGGGACTCAGGAGGTCCAAAGCATCATCGCTGGAGCCCAGCCTGGCAAAGCCGTACAGACACAGAACCGCCATGCTTCTCAGTCAGCGTGCAATGCGCTGGCGGACAGAGTCGGTTGCTCCTGGCTGCTGAGGTCAGATAACAGCTGTGCCATTTCACTGTTTTTTTCCAAGTTGCCTTTGGATCACTCTTCTTCAAAACCTTTCCTTACCAGCTAGGGAAACTTGGGAGAGAGGTATTGGGGGAAGGAAGGCAGGCATGTCTGATGGGAAAGTGGAAAGTGTGTTAGAATCAGTGCAAGAGTTTATTGTCAGTTTTAAGTGCTACAACATCTCATGTTTTCAGGCTTATCACTTTGTCCTACTTGCATTTAGCCATTTTTTCTATCTCAGAAGTCTGCCCTTCTAAAGTTCACTCTTTTATATTACCTCTGTGGGGGCCAAGCAAAGTAAACTAATAATTTATTCTTTGCTTGTGGTAACCCAACTTTTACATTCATTTCCTGTACTAGTTCTGCCTGGATTCTCAGCATTAAGTCACCTTTTCATCTGCAGGTACTACAGTAGCCTGTGGGGAAAGGGATTTCAAATGTTTCACCAGTCAGCATCAGATATGCCTTTTAACTTGTGTAATTCAAACCTTTATATTGTGTTAATCCTTGAGTTCTGAACTCAATTGGAAATGCCAGCACAAATATCTCACCTCAACTTTATCATTGGGAGAACTGTTCAAAATCAGGATTTTTTTTTAAAAAGAAATATTTCTGTCAGTCTCAAATCCTACAAACACTTGTGCTATGTATTTGACTTCTCTGCTCTAAGTTTTCTAAAGCATCACGGAGAGTATTGAAGTCACCATCTGTGACAGTGTTTGCAGAACTAGGACTTCTGCTTAGGGGTGATTGGAAATATTTTGACTAAATGCCTTTTGGAGGGGGTGTTACTGAAAAAAATATTTATAAAGTTAAATGAAATAATTTTGAAAATGTTGATTCTGTAAAAATGAAACACGTCTGTTTAGATACATTTTATTTCGGCTTATACATTGCAGTTCTCTTTTCCTAGGCCTTGTTCTTAAATTGTTAAAAATATGTGTTTGTTTCTTATCTCTAGCTTTCAGACTCAGCATCTAAACCTTTTTGGTTTGCTTTCTTTCTTCTTGTGTAAATCCAAGAGGCAGAGTTGTTTAATAGGGTTTTTTTTTATGGGTTTCTTCCAGCTGTGCCGATATAATTGATTGCAGGTTACTGGTCATAATAGTAAAAATCAAAAGTAGGCTCTAAGTGAGGGTAGACAGTTCGGATAATATTAGGAAATTATATTTATTTTCATTTAGTTCTTTAATGGAAGTAAGGCAAAGCAGCCCCTGTCTTTCTGAAATATATTTAAATTAAAACACAATTCTTTCTAAAAATCACATACTTCTCTTCTGAATAGCAAGATTAGAATCATAGAATAGAATCTAAGATTAGTTGGGGTTGGAAGGGACCTTTGTGATAAAGCAGACATCAAAAAGTCTATTTTCTTGTTTGCAACAAAACCCAGAAATTTATTCCATTTAGATGAACAGTTTCTCTGGTGATGGATAAGCTATGATTAGGTATAGTTTTTTAGAAAACTAAGGTTTATTACTGAGACATTACTCCAAACCTGATATAATTCCCATCTAGATTTGTGGCTCACAGAAAGTATTGGTGTCTAAAAATCATATATAAGCCAAAATTGCCTTAAAGGCCATGAACATTTAGCTCTGAGGTTACAGTTCAGGACAGTAGCTTTTTGGATATTTGTTTCAATGATGCATATTAACAGACAGTAAGGAATAAAATTTAATAGTTATTTAGCCCTCTTAAAATAAATAAACATCTGATAGTGTAGACACTGAAATCAAGGACTTCAGTGGGAATAGGTCCGAGCACAAACTTCTCTTTATTGAGAAAATGAGTAGAATTACACTTCAAAAAGTAATCTTGTTTCTAACATACTTTCCAGATACCTCCTAAGCCATTCATAATGTAGGTTATCAGGAAGTGTTCATAGTCTTGCTGACTCTTTATGGAGTATCTCATGATGCTTGGCCCTCTAAGCCCATTAAAACATATGATTTGTGAGTATCTTGGTACAGAAAAATAAAATAGCCATTTTTAACTCTCAAAATTGTAGGGAAAGGTCAGAAACTAATTGCTTTGTGCCCTGAGGTTCAGAAACCAGATAACTAGTAGAAATATGTTTTAAAATTTCATTACTTCCATTATGTTCAAATCTTCATTCATAGTAGGGTACTTCTGTGCGTGATTTTTGATTGCTCAGGGTTGGCATAAATGTTTTAAATCTTGTGTGTGAAATGTGAGCTAACCTAATTGCAGAACTGAGCGTATACTTCATTCCTTCTTTTTGAAATGTCTGCTCATAATAAAAAAAAAAAAAAGAGAATATTGTTCTCCTAGTTTGATGTTCCTTCTGGGTATTCTTTCTATAATTATTTTTGTAAATTATTTTACTAACAGTAATATTCACAGTAAGCTTAAAATATAGAGATTATTCATAGGAAAGCATAGAAACTTTATTCTTATGTTTACTTTCTCTAGCTTTATCAAGCAACATAAAAAGTCTGTGACCCTTTGTTCAACCAGCCAACCCACAGAAACACTAGATGTAGTCTTTGAATACATTTAGGGAAAAAATATCGGCATAAGGCCACATTTTGGCTTTCTCTTATTAGGGAAGTTTGATTTAGCACTCATACTCTCATTACTTCAGGACTGACTTCACCTGTGCCTGAATTTATGACAAGAATACCAATTAGTTGTTCAACTAATGCATCTGCCTTATTCAGGATGAAGACTTAAATATAACTATTTCTATCAGTAGCAGTTTTGCTTTTATTTTGGTGTTCTTTACTGAGATAATACATCTCTGTAGTAAGCTATTGGCAAAACATGCATATTTTGTAATTGATGACAAAAAGTAATCTAACATTTAATAAAATCATGTGGATTTTCTTATTTGAAATATGGTTTAATTTCTCTGAAAAGCTGAGCTATGGTAGCAATAGTGTATTGTTTAATGGCTTTAACAGTCATCTAAATTCACCCTTTAATCTTCTGGTTTTATTTTCTCCCTTGTGCTCAGTTTTACTTGACTTCAGAAAATGGAAAGACTAGTCTGGTCTCAACAGCTCACTTTCTAGAAGGGCCTTAACTTCTGAAGAAAATAGGCTGTAAGCACAGATGGCAGAGATCTGTAGTGTACCAAAGATGACTCAGTTCATTCATTTAACACATCCTTCTGGCTTTCTTCAGGCTAGAGTACAGTTGCTTCAAAATCTCTGCTGAGCCCAGAAAACTTTTCTAAGATAGTTTTAAAGAAAAGACAGTGTTCACAGTGCTGTTTCAATTTCTAATAATGAGTTGCTCTCTCCTTAATTAAAGGACAGTGAGGCCTCCACACAACACAAAGTTTCTCTAGCAATGTCAAAGAAAAATAGCTAGGCAAAGGTACGGGAAATGCTGACTTCCACAGAGCCATGAGTTGGCCTGGGAAGCAGGCTGGTGGTAGTAAGGAGGTCTGTGCTACATATGGGTGTTAGCAGGCTAAAAGAAACTTTAGAACCAAGGAGCTGGGTGGTTGGACCCGATCTGTGTGACAGGGAGCAGTGGGCAATCCAGCTGTCTCCAGGAGAGTAATACCTGTAGTATCTGTGACGTTCAATCTGTATTAAAGTATTCTTAGGGGTTAATGTTGGTAGGACTTGTTTCTCTCTTCTTTAAAACCATTGTACTTAGATAAATTGAATTAGCTACTTCAGCATTTTTGTAAAGCAATTTTTGGTTTTGCATCAATCTGCAAACTACTTAGAACAAAATAAGAGGTAGAATTTTGCTTTTAAGCTTTGCAGTTAGACTGGGATTTTAGGTCTAGTGAAGTTTTCTCTTTTGGTATTTTCTCCGCTATTTTGTCCTGACTGATTACAGAACTGGAGCCCGGGTCCATGCAGGATTCTTCTTATTGTAAAGTGGCCAGTCCTTTCGGGTCTGTGAAGTGCTCTCATAGCCTAACTCACCTGCTTTGAAGTTGTCCTTAAAAACACCTGAGGTGAGATACGCTCAGTGAAGAGAAAATGATGTTGAGAAATCTATCTGAACTTGGAAAAGAAACTGTGTGGTAAAGGGCTTTAGGTGGCAAAGTCAACATTAGGTGAAGAGGATTCACTGAAAAAAGGAAACACAAATCCTATTTGGAATAACTGATAACCGGTAAAATGCAGCTCCTCCTGATATCAGTGTGATTTTAGCCTTGAAAAAGATATTCTAGCGGAACATGGAAGTGTTTTATCTCTGCCCTTTCCACAATGACAGAGAAGTCTGGCAGAGAAGGGACATTGCCAGTTCAATGGTCCTGGAAGCTGTGTGCCACAGAGCTACTTTCGGAGTGTAGTATTTATGCTTGGGCTACACTAAAATAACACACATGGGCAGCTCCATTTCTACAAAACTTTTCATTTTTTTTGTCAGTCTGCTACACTGAGGAATAAATGTAGACTTTGACTTTTATTTTTAATTCTCCCAATCAAAGGTATGGACGTAAGTGGTTGAATTATTACAGTTTAGAAAGTCACTAAGTTTTGGCTGAGACACATTCGTGCATTATGTATGCATTCCCAATCTGTTGCTAACATACTAGCTTAAATCTGACGATTGAACTTTTAAATTTTAGTTTGCAATGGACTACGAGTATGCACATTATTATTTAATATGGTTCAACTGGTAAGAAATACATTAAAATGAGATAAATAATTTTCTTATTAACTGACCCTATTCAAAGATGCCTTTGTGGCACAGGGAAACACAGGATGTCATAGGAAAGAAAACTGGCACTCTTTTCTACCTCTTTTTTTTTTTTTTTTTCCTGTTCACTGGTCCAAAACCTTCCAGTCTTCCCTGACTTGTATTTGACAACTGTACAGTTACTGTCATATTTAATATTACCACTAGTTTTTACAAATTAGTTATTGCAATATGCCAGGATGTAACTTAATAATCAGATCATATCCTTACTGTACTCTTCCCAAACAGTCTGCTTTTGACTGTTATTCCTTGCAGTTATGTCATGTAGTGCTCTTACTCTCTTATTTTCTCTCTGCCAAAAAGCAATCAATTAGCTGAGGAAAAGAGATATTTTATAGTGAATCAATACTGAACACTGAAACAAACTTCATACCTCCAGCAATGTGTTTACAAGCTTGAGAGAGGTAAACAAACAGATTATAATCTTGATAGAGGAAATAAGAGGACACGGAATAGTTTTTCCCTTGTTATTTGTGAAAAGGAGGACCTTCCTGCCATATGACTTGCCTCTCACCCCGCAGTGAAGTTAGATTTTGTGATTGTCTTACTGGCGCATTTCCTTTGCTGTGCGTTTTCAAGGTACGTGCTTTTTTTTTTTTTTTTTGTGGTTACTGCTGCTGTTTAGAGGAATAAATGCAGCAAATAAGTCCCTAATGGCAAGAAATAGGAGACTTCCCCTGAAGGTATTGCTCATGGCCCAGGTAGGGGAAGTATCTCCTGCTCCTTGCTTTTTGTTATTTAAGTGCATCGGAATGTTCTTCCAGGCACTGTTCTCAGTTGTGGGTTTTTGTTGTTGTTTTTGTAGGTGTGTCTCTAAAGGGGTATCTAAAGGAGCAGCTGATATTTCCTACTGACACTGAAAGCAGAGGGAGAGAGAACAGTCTCAGTGTTCCTCTTCTGCATGAAGGTTTTCTTTCTTTAAGATGTTATTTTAAAAAAACAAATGCTAGCCTATTTCAAGGGGATGTTCTCTGCAGTGCAAATATGAATGGTTCGTGTTTCCTTATGTTGCCGCACGAATAATCCCTATCCTTCATGAAATCAGACATTGATTTATGCGGGACACACTATTTTGGTTATAAGCCCCCTGAAAAGCTAGCACTTTCTGTCATGTGGCTTGGGAAGACCCACACAGCTGCTCTGTGCATCCATCAAGAAGACAATCTCTAGGATTCTCATAAGTATCTGATTGCTGAGGCTACATTTCCGCTCCATTTCATAGATGAAAAATAAATGGTTCTCTTGACAAAGAGAATGTGGGTAAATTTGCCAAACAGCTATATTAAAAAGAAGAGTATAAACCTTTCAGATGGAACTCATGGGTTCTGCTCCCCATGCTGCTCAAGTGTCAATACGAGCAAATAGTGTTATTTCCAGTGTAGCTGTGACGTGACTGCAATACTTACTGTCTCCTAGGAGCAATTTATGAGGCTAAATTTTTGGTATTTTCTTCTTTTGTCTGTCTTGTGTTGATAAAGAGAATATCTTTGATTTTTACTACAGCATCTTCATGTTTTTGTTAAGATAATTAATTCATGGAATGCAATGAGTGAGAACAATTCCCACGACATGTAGCTCTCAGCAGCCTGTTCAGATACGTGGATCCCTCTCAGGAATGGCCTTATCTAGGATCTTTACAGTGGTGAAGCAAAACTGTCTTCGTCACAGAAAGATTCATGTCATGACAATCCTCTTAGTAAAATTCAGTCATGATAGGTGTCCTGGTTTTGGCCAGGACAGAGTTGATTTTTACCTGAGCTGGGAGAGGAACTGGAGCTGGTGGCCCCTGTGGCTGGGGAACACAGCTGGGATAGGTTACCAGTTAGCCAACAGCTGGGACAGGTTACCCAAACTGGCCCAAGGGCTGTTCCACCCCCTGTGACCCCATGCTCAGTGTGTCAATGAGGAGGTGGCAGAGGGGAGGCTCCTGCTACTTGGTATTGTGGATCTCAAAGTATGTTACAGGCTCACCTAATTTTGGGTACAGCTCAGAATGAAAATTAGTTGTTTATAGCCTTAGAGTAATAAATATTTTGGCTTTTCACAGCTGATTCTGGTAACAAAAGGCAGTTGCAGATAAGATTGGTTCTTTTCTTCAGTGGCTCTTTCAAAGGAAAAAATGGTCATCAGCCGACGGCTCTTTTGTAACTCTTCACTGACTACCATCTTGTGCAAATTTCTTTCATTATTCATTTCCCCTCTCAGCTGTTGTATGTGTGTGGCTTGAAATGGATGTAGCCAGCAAGCTGGTGCAGATGGATACATTCTTGGCTGTTGTGCAGAATTAATTAGCGTTTTCAATTCTATATACGCCCTTACATTGTGCATGCCCTGGTAGCTACGCACATAGATGTATCTGACATCCGCCACGTGTTCGTTTTCTCCCTGACCCTCTCCCTGGGAGGGGGAAGGTGTGCACCATGCTGTCTTGCTTTGGGAGCACAGCAAACTGAGTTTGAGAGGACCTCTCAGGTCATCAAGTCTGGTCTCTGGCTGTTGCAGATATCCACCTTATATAATGCTCTTGTGAGCTGAGCAAGTGCCAGTCTAACATCAGATTTCTTTCTTTGTGCTGCTGTTGGAAAGTTGTTCCACTAGTTCCTTCATATGAGGATGAGAAAGCTTTCTTTTTTAGCCTCAGATTGTTTCTGCCTTGTTTTTTGCCTATTTGATCTTGTGTCAGTGTTGTTCTTGATCTTCATTATCTTTTCCCCTTCTGGACTGTTTATCACCCTCATTGGATTTATAGGTAACAATCTTGCTTCCTCTTAGCGTGTATTTCGGTAGGCTGTTTGCTGTTAATACAGGTGTGACTATGAGGTAATTGTTATTCCATCAAAATTAAAGCTGGGAAAAATCATTCCGAGTGGATTTAATTTTTCGTTTGTGGAAATCATTAACTTGAATTACACAGCAGAGTTAGTGCTGCACTGATGTATGAGAAAATCTATCTTACTTTAATGCTTGGGTAGGAAACCTACTACATTTATTTTCCAATATGCATTGCCTAAACATCTAAGAAGATTCAGTATAGTCCTCTGGCTCACCTTAGGTAAGGCTTTAAAAATAATCCTGCTGCTTTCAAATGAGTCTGTGTTGCATAAAGTTCCACATGAAATTGGAAAACATATCCTAATTTCCTTCCAAAGCATCAGATGCTTTTTAATGGCAAGTTAGCAGTGAGGCTGTCCTGCTTCAGTCTGTGACCTGAGGCAAGTCATAAAAGCAGTACAGCTCAAGCTGCCCAGCCTCAGGACCTGGGGTAAATCCCTTGGTGACTGCAGGTTATGTCCTATAAATATATGGAAGTGTCTCCACCTGCGGCTTTCTCAGCATATGACAAGCCCTATATGAGGCCACATCATTTCCCCAGGTGCAGGGTGGTGGGATGGGGCTGCAGTGCTGAGCCCCCAGAGGGGGCTGCCTGGTGCCGTGTTCCCACCAGGAACAGCTCTTCCCCTCTTCTCCTTGCCCCGCAGCCATGCAGAGCCATGGCATCGCTGCTGCTGCTCTGGAGTGTATCTGGCTCACAGACAAAAACGCAGACTGACCTGCTTGCTGTATCTGGCGTCGAGTCACAGATTGGAAAAGAGGCCATTTCGCTGCGCTGCAAACTTGTGAGAAACTAGGGCAGTTCAGTGCAAAAGGCTGTGGGACTTGAGTTCTGTGTTTGACACTAGACATGGCAGGTTTGCCTGCATTCTAGTATGACTGTGCCTGTCATTGTGTCTGCATAGTGTGTCTGATCTGCTGTAAACAATGCACGCTTCTGGAAAACCACGCTTATGTTTATTGGATTTACAAAGAATGCCTGAAGTGCCTCTGCTGAACTTTATCTCTGGTCTCCTTTCGAGTTGGTTTGTTTGTTTATTTATTTTTTCCTCTCCCTCTGTGGAGGTAGTGAGGCTAATTCAGAAGTCTTCCTCATGGCAATTTGCTATTTCAAAGTATCACTGCAAAGGGGGAAGCTGAACCTCTTCAGTTACCTCTGGTGAAAATGTCTGGGCCTAGAAGCGATCAGCATATCTGATATTACTCCCTCAATAAATTAAGTAAACTTTATGGATGTGGATAGCATAAAATTAATGCTTCTCTTCTTGAACCATTTCTTGTTACTGTTGTTTGGTTTTTGGTTTTGGTTTTTTTTTTTTTGTAATCCATCTGCTCCTCTTGCCTGATTGATGTTCATCATAAATCCTGTGCTTATGGCAGGCATAAAAGATTCAAAGAAAACTTTAGATTTCACCTGTCTCCATAGATGAAGGCAGTTTGAGTTTTGTAAAGCTGTTGATTTGGCTGCCTAAATGTATAAATTGAAAAGTAAAGGGAATTTGAAAATCAGCTTTGATATTTTCTGGACCACAAAGTTCAAATATTTCTCTATTAGGAGGAGTTATTTCTTAAGTTTTTACAGATAGAAGGTCTCCTGTTCCAAGAGAAACATCTAATTTTTAACTATCGTGAACATTGGTCAGTCAAATTAGTGTAAGTGGCTTTCAGAATGCTGCCAGATGTTTTAAATTTACACCCATCTTTTGTTCACTTCTATGAGCCTGTGGTACAGAATGGCTTGGAATGAAATCCTTTTTTCTCTTTACTGTGACTGTTTTCCTGGACTAGCACAACTGTGATTTTTTGCTATAGAAATTTTAATAGAGCTTTATTCTTACTGTCTGAGCTGTCTTTGTCCCCTTTTCTACCCATCCATCCTTTGTTTGCCTTTAACATCCACTGGTAAATTATGTAAGGAGAGAAATTTGCAGGCTCCAGGTCAATTAAGACCAAATGATACATGGATATCTTGTTGCTTCACTGAACTTTGAGTATGTTCACCTTGGTGAATCTCCTTTGCACCTCCTTCTGCTAATGCTAGTTAATTTTTTTTTAGGGAAACTATCCTTCTCCTATCATAGCCACCCTTCATTAGTTAAATGCATGATATAATATACTTTTTTTTTTCTTTTAAAAACCAGGAAATTATGGGGAAAGTGGAATGGAAGCCTTCAAAGAGCTGGCTGCCCAAGAGGGTCTCTGCATTGCTCACTCTGACAAGATCTACAGCAATGCTGGGGAAAAGAGCTTTGATCGCCTGCTCCGCAAGCTGCGAGAAAGGTTACCCAAGGCTAGAGTGGTGGTTTGCTTCTGCGAGGGAATGACAGTGAGGGGGATCCTCATTGCCATGAGGCGCCTGGGAGTGCTTGGGGAGTTCCTGCTGATTGGAAGGTAAGGCTCTGAGTGTGATTTCTCTGCCTGTCCTCTCTCTCTCATCCTGCAGGCAGTCCTTTCATTTCAGAACCGTGCAACTCAGGCTACCCATAATTTCCATATTTACTTGTCCAATGAATGAAATGAAGTGACAAGATGATAGAGCAGATATCAGGAAAGGGATATGAAGATGTATGCTAACTTAATCGGTGGTGTTAACTTTTGCTGAACTAAATGTTAATTACTAAGTGTTTTATTTGGATATATGATGTTACTGTTTTTGTGCACTCTAGAGGAATGTTTCATACACAGATTTTTATAACCAAAGTAGGGAGCAAAGAATTCTGGTTTCAGAATGTGATCTGCCAGTGTGACGTGACAAGATTTCACATGTTTCACTAAGGATGTCTCCTGATAATTTGAACCCCGAAATTGTTGAATAGTTTTAATTACTTGAACTTTTTTCACAGTCTTTCGATTACAGCGTGGCATTCTGAGTTGTACGCTGTTCTGATCTTTGCTGTTGAAAGCTAGGGCACTCATATTAGACTTGTGTGTTTTTAAAACATCAAACTTGCTGATGGCCAAGTCAGTATGTATATGTGTGTTTTTATATTACCAGAGTAACAGTGCAGATGTGTATTGGACAAAGCCAGTTTTTTATCAAAATTGGCAACAGTTGCTTTTTTCTTCTGGCTTATCACTTCTTTGTAGATATTCACTAAAATATGGTCAACTATAGTTCTGTCACATGTGGTGATATCACTTTTTTTTTTGGTGATAGTTCTTATTTTGAGGCTTCTTTAACTTTCACCTTGATTTTCGCAATGTCCTGATGTTTGGTTTTCTGTTGCGATTAATATTGCTCAAATGATGACGCCTGACTCTTTGTCTTGTCTGTTAGATTAATAGTGTCTTTTTTTAAATCCTTCTATTTACTCTTCGTTTCTTTCTTATCTGCTGTTTAAACGCCATTCCTTCAAGGTCTTTGACAGTTGTCTCCTTACCTACATAGCTTCTGTTGCCTTTTTATTCTGTTGTCATTCAGATCTATCAGACTTCTTTTCATCCTTTTCTCTTTCTGAAGTCTTTCTGTCTGTCATTGTTGTGACTGGGATGCTCTCCTTTAGCCCTGTGCTGTACTATTGGTCTTTCCCTGACTGCATCACTCCTCAAAACTCACAGTTATGGTTTTTATGGATCAGATAGCTGATCTGAACCAAGTAATCATCTGAAAGCAATCAATGGCTCTCCTTTCGTCATTTATTTTTGTTGCAGTCTTTGATTGCAATCTATTTGGAGCAGAGACTGTATCTCTAGAAGAGTGTGTAGATAAGATACAGCACATTTGGAAAGCCATCAGCATTAAAATGAAACAAACAGTAGTGCAGTATTATGTTTTAAATTTGTGCATGTGCTTTTTGTCTACATCATTCAATATGCATAATTTGAAATGAATAATGGACTGATAAGTTTTAAGTTTTTTTTTTTGACTGAACTGAAGAAGCTAACTCTGATAAAAATAGTCTGGGTGACAGCATTCACGGTCATTTTGTAAATGCCCTGCAGCTTTAGGCAATTCGGTGCTTTTTCATGTATTGGCGATCCTCTGCAGTGGTGTCTTATTGTTCACCTGATTTTGGTGCTCTGTCTTGATGCACTCCATACAGAAGGCCAAGGAATTGAGTTTCCTACTTTAGCCACCAAACTAGGTACTTCAGTAGTGCAAACCTTAGTTTTCCTGTTAGGCTATTTACTTGATTGCCTACTCAATGGATATGTGGAACATTTTTACTTGAAATTTTGACTAAATGCCTTTAACAAGCATTATGCTACTCTATTTAGTTTAATTGCTTGTCTCAGAATCTACCCAACAGTGTTACTCTGAATTTCTTGTCAGAACTTCTCGCTTATTAAATGCTAATAATGGAATTTTTTTTTGGAAGTCACAATGTGTTTTTCAGGTAGATTTTTTCACATACTCTTCTTTTGGGCTGGTAATTTGGTATAGGAGACTCCTTTTAAGGGCTGGCTGGGCTGTTCCAATTGGCTATTGCTTTGCATAGTCTGAATTGTGCCCAACAGCTGGCTGAAACAAGTAGTACAGGGCTTGCATATGTTTCATATGTGCTTGCAGAACTAAAAGAGAAGACATTTTCTTTGAATTGTCCTAATTACGTGATTTTAAAAAATGGCAGATCTAGCAAACTTATTCACAAGTAAGTTGCAATGAAGCTGCAGTGCTATGAATTTGGTCATCTTTATACAAACAGGAACCAAGGCACCCATTAACATTGCTCTGACATGCTGTTCAGTCTTTTCTATTGAAGTACCCAGCTAAGCAAAAACCCAAAAGCCTTTTAAGAACATTCTTTTAATTGACAGAAGTGGGAGTGAATGTGAAATCAAGATTTTTTGCAATAATGAGCTAAACGAAGCCTTTAATTTACCCACAGGTTTATTATCAGCCCCACTGTATCGACCCCATACTCTGCTCTGACTCACTGTAAGGAGGAAGCCTTTACAAAGGGACACCTGGCTAAATAGCTCTCTTCCTGCTCTGTCTTCAGTATTGCCATTGATCAAAGCAGATAGGAACAGCTAAGCTTAATTAAATCCAAGTTATCAGACAGAGAGCTTGGAACTAAGTTTGAATTCAGTTTAATCTGGGAATGATACACTGGAAGTTATAGGGGGTTGCATTGAGCCAGGACTGGGTTGTAAGATACTGAGGACTTTTCTGGGATGGACTGATTCTTCTCAGGCATGGAGTTAGGATCCTAATTGTCTCCTATCTAAGCAAGTGTTCCCAAATTCAAACTGGAGATTTTAATTAGAATTCAGTCTCCTTTGTTACTGGAAGTGGTATGACTGAGAAGAAAGGGAATTCCTATTTCTGAATCTGGAGGGAAGCTGGGATCAAGACAGGGGAAGAGGTTATAGTCCTGCTTGAGGGAGAATGGAGGGTGTTCTGACATGGGTACAGTGTCCAAATGTAGTGGAGCGTTTACTGAGAAAACTTATTAAGCTATGAAATTAAGGGTGATAAAACTTTAAAAAGTGACTGATAATCAAAGAGAAAGGAGGCGGCAAAAATTGATCGCTTTGTGTAAAAACAATGATTGCAATAGTATTGGAGTAACCAAAGGCAAAAATTACACTAAGTAAATCAACTGTACTCTTAAGGGATTTCAGGTGATAGCTCTCTTAGCTGAAATTAGTTTTGATGTGAAGAGACTGTGTAGAAAGATACTCAACATGACATGTCTAATCATGTTTATGCAAGCCACTGGGTTTTATATCACTTAATAAGCATCAATCAGGTTTTGTGAGAATGTTGCTAAATTCCCAATTTTAAGAGTTACTCTGAGATCATTGGAAGAGAGACATGTTAGATAAATAGTTGGAAATGAAAATGCTCTTTGGCAATTGAACAATCTTTGACTCCTGCACACAATGGTTTGCTAAAAGGTATGATGAAGTTTAGGAACAAAGGGACACATTAGTGCACATGCTGTTTTTCAATATAGCATTTGATAATGGACTATGTACTGCTTTATTTGCATAGGCTTTCCAATGTTTTATGGTCTTCATTAGTATCGCTCTATGGGCTGTTGTAGAACTGTGAATTTTAAGTGTTGGTAGGGTGACCTCTTCTGACATTTTAGACACATGGTAGTGAAGATATGGTTGGATTCTCTGCTATGAACCCAGTGCATGACAGAGGGTGAGGCAGTTATTTTTCTGTATCTAATAAAACCCCTTTAACATGAAATTTTTCTTGACTGCCTTCCCTTCACAAGCTGGCATAGTTCAGCCCCGATCAGGACCAGACTACGCAGTCTCTCTCTCACTCCCCCCACCCTCCGAGAGAATACAGAGAGATAATATAAGAAAAATGGCTTGAAGTTTGAGATAAGGAGAGGGAGAAAATCCTTAAAGTTACCGTAACAGACAAAACCAGACTTGACTTGGGGAAAACTATTAATTTATTATTAAAACTAGCAGGATAATGAGACAGAGAAACAAGATAAACCTCCTCCACGCCTCCCTTTTCCTGAGCTTAACATTATCTCTATCGGGAACTATTGTTGAGGCTCCGGAAGAAAAAGAGAGTCTATGTCCTCTGGAAGAAGGGACAGGCTACTTGGGGAGATTACAAAGAAGTTTCTAAGGTATGCAGGGAGGAAGTTAGGAAGGCAAAAGCTCAACATGAACTCAGATTGGCCACTGCAGTAAAAGAGAACAAGAAATCCTTTTACAAATATATCAGTGGTAAGAGAAGAAACAAGGAGAATTTACACGCTTTACTTGATGCAG
>WHYT01015176.1:17723-35219 GCA_009806455.1 Tetrax tetrax | reverse complement strand
AAAAAAAAAAAAAAAAAAAAAAAAAAAAAAGGAGGAAAAAAGAAAAGGAATATTCACAAAAAGAATAATAGTATAGACTTATCTAAATGTATTGTACTATTGAACAGCATCCACAAACATGCACAGAAATGCTTTTCCCCAGCCCCTCACAGAGCCAGTCACAGACAGCAAAGAGCTCACAACCGCACAAAGATAGTTTCAGAAGCATTGCTAGCATGAAGCCATCTGAAATGCCCAATTTATTTCACCATCTTCATAACAGTCCAGACTTAATTTAGCCTGGATTTCTTCCAGTCCAGATTCACTAATTATACCATGGACTTTAAAAGGCCCCTCAAACATCAAGAATAATGGGTAGCACAAGACCTGGTCAAAGGGAACGGTTTGCAAACAATTTGTGATCTGTGTTAAATTTAAGGACATACAGTAACAGTTTTACACATTCACTAATGTTTTGTTTGTTTGTTTTTTAAAAAAGTGCTTGCCTCTACAAATTTTAAGAACTAAATTTACTCTTTAGATTGTCACAATTTAACCCTATACACCCTTTTTATCCCTACTTTTACTGCATACAAGCATTCATGTACCTGTTGAATTCCCAGAAGGAGAAAATAATGGCTCATATGTGGATGGAGAGTGAAGAGAATCTCTATTTATTAGTCTCTGATGGGCTGCAGTAGGAACTTAATTAGAAAATAACAACTGTCACACCGTATCTGGGAGAAGTTTTTAACTCAGGGTCCTGTCTCTGGAAACCAAAGCAGATGAGACATATCCAATGCTACAGAAAACCAAAGCGTTCAGAACTCAACCACTTTCTTCCAATCTACAATATCACATCATCACTATCAATTTCCTACTGTCCCCTTCTGTCCCTTGTGATTCTTTTCCATGGTGACTACATAATAACCTTGCCTGTACTACCACAAGACTCCAGGCGTTGTTTCACCCTCTCTCATTTCTGGCTTGCTATCTTGAGCTGCAAAATCTGTACTTTCCAGTGAGGGAAGAAGCCCCTTGACTGCTGTGATATCTCCTCTCTAGATGTTTGGCCCAGCAGGTGCAAGAGCAAAAATTACGTTGTCTGATAGACATTCAGGTCTACAGAACTTCAGCACCCCATTTCTTCTGTCCTCTACCCCACTAGTTTGTGCAGTCATCTCATAACATGAGGACTTCAGCCTCATTTGTATTGCACTGGTCCTTTTTCCTTCCTCTTCCTTTCTCTTTGTATAAATCAGCTCTCAACCCTGTTTTCCCTGAAGGAAATGTAAGAAAGCAGAGTCATGCTCTGCTTTCCCAGAGAAGACAGACATTTTCTGCACTACTCTCCTGTCAATTTTCAAGCGTTGAACATGAACTGGACCAACAAAAACCATCCTTCCATCAGCTCAGGCACATCCCCAGAGGCTGGGATATTTGTAGAGTTAAAATAGCTATTATCAATAAGAAACTTATCTCCCTTCCCCCTCACTGTACTCTCAGAGCATCTCTGGAAACGGCTCAGTGCTGCAGAGAGACATGACTTTGGAAAGCAAAATTGATTAGAGGTAGGAGTTTTGTGTTAAATCAAGGATGGAGAGAAGGGACAGGGAGAGGCTGGAGGCAGCTGCAGGACTCTCCTGGGACCACACCAGGGGACATCTGAGCTAGTGTTGCACCCAGCCCCCGCAGCCGTGCCTCTGCAAAGCGCCAGATGAGTTCCACAATGCAGCAATGCACTCTGCCAAGCCTGGCCCAGCAACTCCCTGCAGCACAGACACCTCTCCAAAGGGAAAGGGGTGTCCACCAACTCCTCTTAACATTAAATGGCTGAGAGGTAGAGGCAGAAATCTTTTCCCTGCTTATCCGTTCACTGAGCTACAAGACACTCTGAGAAAGAAGAGGAGTGAACTGCAAGCTCAAGGTGCTGGACTAATGCTGGAGTTCACCAACACACCAGGGAAGAGTTCCCATCTCTCAAGCCTGGAAGTACCAGGAATGGGCAAGGTGAGAGATTTTCTCCACCCCAGCACCACCTGGTTAGCAAAGAGACCATTCCACAGAAGTGTCCTTGAGTGTGACTGACTTCATCATCAGCAACTGCCAGGCTGCAGGCACAAACTTCTCTGTTCAACACACCTGAGGGTTAAACCCATCTGAGGGCTGCGAGGGGACAGTTTCAAGGACATGCAGAAGAACTCTTGAAGGACCCTGGTACACTCATTCATTCTGCGGAGGTCTACATTACTACCTTTACCTGTAGTAGCTATGTTAGACCCACAAGAACTCAGGTGGCGCCTGCACAGACTTGTTACACAGTCCTACCTACTATGAGGCTTCTGCTCTGGCAGCCAGTGAACTGGGCTGAAGTCCCATCATCTGCCATGGGGCACTTAAGCACCCAAACTGGTGCGCAGCAGTCCTGTCAGTGCAGCAGCCTGGAGACTAGCACCACACTGCTGCAAGATGTCTGACAGATACAAAGATCCAAGCAAGTTAAACCTGTCTATGCTGAAGCACAGACACATCCAGAGAAACAGCACCTTAGGGAATTGCATGCAGCATTGATACCATGTAGGAGGACAGCGAAGGGTGAAGTAGCTGTCCCATTTCCGTGCAGGACTGAGGCTTAAATGCAGAATTCACTCACTCAGCAAACAAGAGCAAAGAGGGTAGAGTATGAGACTGCATGTTGCTGATTTATCTGTAGCCTGCACATTAACAGCATCTTCTCTAGAGTCTTTTTGGCCTACCGAATGATTCTGGCTCAAAGCTAACTTCTCCTGTCCTCCAAATGGAAGAGAAGGAAGGAGCAAGAGGAAGCATCTGTGGCCAAGCCATGTTTTTACATGCACAACTAGAACAGGTAAATAAGGCAAATAAGAGCCAACAGCGCTGGCAGAGTGTAGAGGCAGCATCAAATGTTTGGTGGAGACACTTTTGTAGTGGACAAAAAGGGAACACACCAGGGAAGACCTGTGAAGTCAACACCTTACATCCCCATTTCAGAGTTATTAGGGATATTATGCACCTTCAAACCACACCAAGAACAGGTATGCAACAGGGTAATAGACCCGAACAAGAGCTCTTTCAATTCACTAAGACTCTGTTGCTTGTGAAATCAAACACTGTAGATCTAGGATGATGGGCAAAACACAGAGCAGATAGCACCACAGATCCTCTATAAAGGTGTCTGCGTACTCAGATGCCATTAATGTGCTCTCAATCATGTTGGAAGAAGTGTGCCTTCAAACACAGGAGTTCAGCAAGGTTTCCATAGGCAATTTCACTAAACCTCTCTTCCATATACACACCCCTATTCCTCTCCAAAAGACCTCAGAGCCATAAACTCAGAAGAAGGCTGAAATGAGATATATGAGAACAATTTCTATAAACCACTCACTTCTTACCAGTCCTGGTAGGAAGTCATGTCTACAGCAGTTTCTGTTCACACTTGAGGTTCAACTGACAGAGCAACTTCTTACAAATTTACTTCTATGGAGACAGGTCAGTGTCTGCAAGCACAATATGTGACAGAAGCAGCACCGAGCTGTATGTGGGGCTTCATACAGTCTGGTTCAGTGGATGTGAGACCAGGAAGCCAACTAGAAAAAGCAATAAGGTTTATGAACCCTTTATTCCCTTGTTACACATGTTGCTTGGTTAAGCAAGGTTTTTGTCAATCAGTTTGAAGCTGTGCCACTCTCTTCAGCAGAATTTTGCAACTCTAGCATTTATCAGCTAAGGAAATCTGGTATTTCAGTAGACCTGAGGGAGCCCAGCTGCATACCAACATCTCTGTTGAAGTTTATGCTTGCCACCATAATGTTTCTTTACCTCTATGAGGAGCCCCTCCATCTCATGGAGGTACCAAAGGCTGGGCTTTGGAAGGCTTGATGCTCCCGAAGAAGCAAGGTGGAAGAGCATGTGTCTTCTATACCATAAACATATTCCCCAATATGAAAAAATATCATGTGAAAAAGATAAATCCTGCCAAACTCTGCTGCATCTCTAGTAGTACCAGCCTATCTTAGCCACAGGCTCCAGGCCCCTGTGGGGCTCCTCTGAATGATGGGAGTAATGTAGGGGTCTGTGTCAGAAGCTGCTGTGAGATACCATGGAAGGTTTTCAGCTGTGACAGCAGTGGGAGCTGTACAAGTGGAAGACAGAGCTAATTAAGTAGCCTTATGGATGTTTGTTATCCACAAAGGCCCACAGGCCTTAGCAATGTTGTCAAATCAGGTCATAGTGCCAGGGAGAACAGGATGAGGACTTTGCTCCTTTCCAGGCATTAACACGAGCGATTGAACGAGCCCATACATATGTCTGGCACTTTATGGGAAACCGAGCTTTAATGAGCTGGGAGAGAACTCTGTTCCTCTTGCTGAACAGAGACATCCCTTCCCTACCCTCCATGCAGATCAATGTGACATCTGGATAGAAGTTGTCCCTATTCCTTCTGACTACTCCATCAGGGCCAGTTACCGCCACACAGGCTCTCTGCAGCTCAGACAGAAGCTGCCTCCTGGTAAGGGAGCCCTAAGAGAAAAGGAAACATAAAAGAATAAAATTCCCCATCTGTACAGCATTGTAGATGCTGGCTCAGGTCAAGATCAGTTTTCCAACCCACTTTCTGCAATCCTACTAAGTCCCCTGAGCCTCTGCCCAAGAAATACCTAAGGAGTTTAGCACTCAAGAGTTTCTGTGAGCTCTTCTTCTGAGAGACAGCTGAGCAGGAGCATGAAATTTACAATATTGAGCAATGTAAATAGGGAAATTGTTCACCATCTCTCTCGGCATACAAAGTGGCATCGAATGGACCAGCAAATGGCAGGTTCAAAGCTTTGTGTAGCACTTTGTTAAGCTATGAAACTGCTTGCCGCGGGACGTTCAGGACGCCAAATGCTCACCAGGATTCAGAAAGCAGCTGGACAAGTTCAGAGGAACAAAGTCCAATTAAGAGAAAGATGTTTTGGTTCATGCAGCTGCTGAGGTGGAAACTGCTAGAAGCTCTTGCCCTGTTCTTCCAGCTTTCCCACAAGAATCCATTTCTGATACTGATGGAGACCAGCATTTCACAGAACAACTACGGTAGGATCAGCCAAGGAACAGAAAGCACCAGAGCTCTGCAGGGGATTTCAAACCAGTCTCAGGACAGCTACAGATGTGCAAACAGGCTAGGAGAGCTTGCAGAGCTTTCAAACTGCGGCACCCATGGCCAACCATTGGGCTAAGGCTCTGTGGAGGAGTAAATGTGTTAGAAGTAAATGCGTAAGGAATGGTTGGAAATCTCCACACAAGGATGGTGCGAGCTAGATTTGCAAGATGAAGCATACAACTGCGTATTGATGGGAGGCACAGAGGAAGGGGAATGATACCAGTTTTTTTATATTACCTTATTTGCTTTAAGTACAATTTAAACACACACTGGTAAACTCAAGACTTACACTAAACTAGGCTGATTATACTGTGATCAATAACTTACATTTAAAAAAAAAAAAAATCACTTCTAAAACCAGCTGTGACTCTAAGAAAGGCTTATACTACTTTGACGAAAACAGTTTAAATTTGCCCTGTGGTTTCAAAGTCGGGGCCACATCCTGGCACAGATAAGCCTTAAATATCTCTGATGCTTCTCTACTTAGGAAGTTTCAAATTTCCCAGCCCTTACAAACAGGCTCCGCTCAGACTCCAAGCAGGCCACCTGCAGCTCAAACACACAACTCCTTCCACTTGAAAGCAACACACCAAAAAGCCTCTTTCAAAGAAAACCCTCCAGGCGGCTGTGTTTGAAGAGCCAGAGACAAAAGCTTTTGCAACTAGTGCAGTCTTCAGAGGCTCTCCTGTACCCAACTAAACCGCAGTTTTCCCTGGGGAACCCATTTCCTCTCTTTTCTGCATCAGTTTCTGCAAAGGATGACTCTGGCAGCTCAGCCAGAACTCCTCAGCTGGGACAAACGAAGCCCAAACACACGTTCCCTGCTACAGGAAGTCCTGCTCCCCTCCTCGTTGATCCATACCAGGGCAGTGACCTCAGGGCAGCAGCCACTCAGCTGAAGTCCAACAGGGAAGAACCAAACCTCCCTGGAAAGCAATGTGATACCCAACAGTAGCTGCATCTGAGGCTCGGGATCACTTCCACACAAGGGTCTCTTTCACCGAGGGTGTCCAATTCTGACCTCCACCAGCCTGCAAATGGTTCCCAGAGCCAGTGCTGCTGCCAGGGCCATATGACTGAATGCAGATGTACATGCATCTCATCAGTGTAGTTCCAGCTGCAATCTAAGTGCCAGTGTACAGATGTGTCCAGGCATCCCTCCTCTCACCTGTCACACTCTAATCCCTGTAAACCTTCTCCCTCCCGGTGTTTCTGATCTACAGACAGCCTGCAAGCAAAGCATAGGCTCTTTAGGTGAGGTAAAAGCATTATGATGTTATTCCCTCTTTGGTGTGAATGCCACTTCTCCACTTGAGTAATTAGGCTCTGAATAGATCAGTTTTTCTCTCTCAACCCCTGCTTGTACCACACTCCATCCTGTTTTGGCCCTAATTACACAGAATAATAAACCCAGCTAGACAGTGCTTTTCGGAAGAGCAATTTGGTTTGACTTTTCCCAGCACTAATGAGTTCATTAATAGAGGGATTTTCCCTCTCCCTCCTCTCTTCTAATCTATGTTTCCTTAAATAGCATCGCACACATCGGTAGCTTTCCCATGCTGCAGCAGTTGATGCCTCTCCCTAACCCATCTTCTCTGCTCCTCTGAGAAAAAGAGAGGCAGATTACTGCACCTCCCAACCTTTTCCTTCTCTCAAAGGAGATAGGAGGCAAGCATGATTAATAACTGTTTGTTAACTAGCACCAGGAGGATCACTCATCAGTTCACAAGCGTGGCAGACAGAAATGGGCTACCACCAGCCTGTCTGATCACAAACAGCACTGGGGCTTGGGAAGCAGTTGAGTACTAGTGAACCAGTTTAGCTGCTGGCCCAAATGGGAAAAGGACAGCACACAAATCTTATCGAAAGTTTGCTTTGTTTATTCACCAAAACAAAACTTTAAAGCATCTCATTTATCTGCCAAATGAAATCTTTCAAGTGGCCTACAGGAAAAGCGTTCCACCTCAGTCTCTCCTGAGAGAAGGACTTGAAGGGGTTGATGTTCTCAAAAGATTAACAGCTTCTGCCTGTCCTTTGTTCAATAAAAGCTCTACCAGAAAAGGGGAAAAAGACCACACTCATTTTTCCCCGCTATTTGGAGAAATAAGAACTGTATCTTCACACCTAAGCAAAATTACCAAACAACAAGGACTTTTGTCAGAGACTTTGTGAAAATCTCCCCCGCAATTTTTGTCTCCAGAAAATTTAATCAGCATTTGCAGGAACAGATGTTAAACTTGACAAGTTACTATTAACCTGAATCTAATAAAAATCCCACTTCAAGGTACTGGAGGGAAATCACTGCATGGGTGACTTTGCCTGCACTGCCTCTACAAAGAGTACCAGACCCTGGAATTCCAGATTCTGTTTTCCATATGAAAAATGAGGTGTTTTGCATTTTTCAACTTATAGTTGAAAGTTTTGTCAGAAACCATCCCATAAATTCAACCCAAATTCATAGATGGTTTCAGTTCCCTTCACTCAGAATTTTCAGAATATTTTCATACCTGTTCTGGATCTGGAGACATACCCACTGATCTGAAAAGCATACAGGGGATCCCCTAGGTATTTTCTCTTCTTGGATAATTTACAGTACAAATATAACAAAGTAACAAGTCTGAGACAAGGAGAAAAAGGTCCTTCTGGTGATGTGTAGAGTACAGAGAGATAACAATTATTCTGAGTATTTCTGCTCTGACTTCATACCTTGCATTTCTTTCCCTAAGCCCCTTATTTGACAAAACTATTTTCTCATATCTCTCTGCAGCCCATTTTTTATCTTCTCTATTAATAAACCCACCTCTTCCCTGATGAATCACTGCAATTTATCATTGAATTAGGAGATGAAATAGGTCTATTTTTTTAAACAATGAGATTAATTACTAACAGGCTATTTCTCCATTATAAAACTCCATCTTCCTCACCAAATGCAGGAGTAGCATAGTTTAAAGCAACCCTAAGCTGATGCAAGGTGGGAGGGAGAACCACAGAAGTGACAGCCTGCTATATAAACATATAAATATGTGGATCAATCTGAAAATGACCGAAAGAAAGCACATGATGTCATAAACATGATTCCCTCTGGAGTTTTCTAATCATACAATTTTTTTTAAAAATTAGCTTTTACATAGATCAGGCTGCCAAGAACCAATACGACATATCCCAGTCTAGATAACAAAAACCATTCCTCCGCACATACACCAATGGTTAATTACACAACAAAACGTCAGTCAGGAAAAGCATTCGACTAAACTTGAAGAAACTTTCTGCTGGAAACCCATGTCAGCCTCTCATATCCTGTTTGTATCATAGAGGTCCCAAGAGCTGTCCCCTGTCAGATCATTGAAATTCAACATTGGCACAAACATAGAATGCACCCTCAGCTCTACTGTGGTCAGGCAAGCACGTTTGATCCTTGCAGGCTCCTCTTCATTATTTCATCCCCTGGACACAATCTGTCTGAAATTAAAACCATATTTACCACAATGGTTTGGATCTGATCTGCTATATTAGGGCAATGGCAAAGCCTTAATGTTTCCTGGGGGCTTTTTATGCCCCAGAAACCGTGCAAACAAGAAGTAGATGAAAGCTTGAGAAGGAGAGAGCCTCTACACCCTTCACGTTCCTCTCCACAAAACCACTTTACTGCAAGGGCTACACTTGGCTGCTTGGCTTTCTTCCCACATCCAGCCACCTTTACTGTAGAAGTCAGCCTTGGTGGGGTGTAACAACTCAGGCAGCACCAGGCACCACAGAAAAAAAGTCTCCAGTATAATTCCCTGCCAATTTCCCGATCCAGCCTCTTCACACACCTAGTTATTTGATTTCTATCTTCATAATTTCAGAAGTTATTTTCTTTAATTCTTCAGTCCTAAGGAGATAGCCCATCTTCTGTCCCCAGAGGCCTGCAGTACAGACAGAAGGAAGAACTAGGATTTTATGCCTCTGTCACTGTTTGCCTGTGATGAACTTTCCTCTGCAAAGAATACAGGAAAATTCAGGGTAAAAACAACCCTACTAAGCACCCTTCCTACCTGTCAGTGTGCTCCTCTGTCCAGATGTAATCTCTCCTGGAGAAATGTGCTCTGGCTGGGCTATTCACAGGCCTGTGTCAGACGCCCGCAGTGAAGGAATCTATTAATTCCACGCAACAGCTCATTCTCTAAAGGGCTGCTGATAAAATGGAACTGATAAAATGAAGGTAATTTAAAGGTCAGATGAAATCCAGCTCATGTTCATCCTGCTTATAATCGAACATTACCAAAATGCTTCATCAGCAAAGGGACATTTATATGTATTTTTATTTTTTTTTAAGAAAAAAACGCTTATCTGTAACAGAGACTCTAAATGACTGATAGGAAACCTTCCCACATTAATCTGCCCAACAGCTGGCATCCTGCTGCATGCCTGAATGCCCCATTCTGGAAATTAAATCTCCTATCATTTTTTTATCATACTTTGCAGAAAAGAAATGGGAACAAAATACAACAGTCACACGAAAAGCAGAACCAAGAGCTGAAACTGATAAGGCTGCGTTAATTTAAGCGTGCAAGAGATGAGGACGAGACAAGTTACCGCTACACTCACATTCCTCCCACTTTACTCTGTGCCTGTGATGCTCTTTGCCAGCCCAGTTTGGCTGCCCATACTATCCCTTTGGTTGACACTGGGCCTACAAGCCACACAGATCAGCCTTGGAACCAAATATCAGGTCTCTTACACCTGTGTTGTACTACATTACTGGATTAAAAAAAAAAAAAAAAAAAAATTTTTTCTCCCTTTTTATAATGAGATAAGCCATATCAAAGAAGAGTATGTTTGCACTGCAGCAGAAACAAGCTTTTCATGATAGGCATGAGCTGATGCCACCAAGGGATCCAAATCCAAAGAGACAAACTCTAGGATATTGAATATGTTGGGCCAGAGTGTTTCCCTTGCTCAGTACCTCATTTTCATATCAAAACTGAAAGACATGACTGTTGGAAGGCAACCACTTCCAGGGTGTTTGTGAAACATTATCAAATAGCCCATTGAAACCCTGAGGTAGTAATGTGCTGAGGAAGGCTGTTTCCACTCAGAAGGATGTGGCAACATAGCTGCATCTAGGTAGCCTAGACTCCATGTGCGCTATTAAACCTAGTTTTGTTCCCATCATTTACACTTTTTTGAACATCCAGAGGCAGTCAGGGTGCAATGTCAGCTTCTCTGGGTGTTTGGTCATCTGGACAAGCCACCTGACCCCCTTCATTCCACCTTTTCTCATCTAGAGGTTCTGTGTGCTCATCTTGCCCCAGGGGCAGAGTAATTGACTATTGGCACCTATTTGAGACAGAAGTCTAGGCTAAAGCTGGATTTACTACAGTGCTTCCAATATGCTCAGGTTGTATGTGTTGAGATACTCCAAAGCCCAAGTAAACAGGGACTCCCACACCATGAAATCTACTCCGCGTGCTTTTCCTCATCTTTTACACAACCTGTTATTTACTGACTGAACTTGGCAATCTCTGACATCCTCATCAGAAACACACAGAGAAACCAGCTCTGTCTGCAACACATGAAGCTTTTCTGCTGTCAGAATTCAACTGGTATGAGGTCCAGATAAACTTCCCCTCACTGACCAGAGACAGAGCCCATCTGGCTGCTCCGTTTCTGCAGCAAGAGATTGTTGCTGTCTGATCTCTTTCCATCCAGTCCGTTCTCCGCCTCCATCCTTCACATGCTCCTCCCCAAATCCCTATAATTAATATTAAATGTTACAGTTTTGTCCAATTAACACAAATTGCCCTTTCCAGAGGCAGATTAAAGAGTTTCCACTAAGGATTTCTTCTCTCCTTTACAATTTTGCTTCTGTGATCAGTGCTGAGTCTCTCACTAGCTCCTAGGGGAAAGGAGTAGGAGGGAAAAAGAAGACAAACACTTATTAGCAACTCCTTTGAAGAGCTGGAGATTGCAAATCAAACTGGTTATTAACTCCCATCTTACCAACAGGGCAGGTTCCCCTTTTCTCCCTCCTTCTGCTCCTCCTACGGGAGCGGTAACTGGGAATCACACAAATCACACATGTAACGTTTCACCTTCAAATGAGTATCTGCACAGCCTGAGGAAAGGAGGAGGATACAGAGGCCTCGGGGTGGGGGGAGGATGTTGTTGCTCAGTGAGAAACACACACACATAAAGTAATAGTGCATAGAGTTACGCAAGTGTGGGGATGCATGGGCATTCCCATGACCCTTTCAGTTTGGTTCTTGGAACAGGAAAGAAGCACACACGTTGACCCTGAAGCAGCTCTACTTCCCTGCCCAGCTAGGTCCTTTGTGATATTTTAGCCCTGATTTCTTAAGGGGCATTCAGGGACAGACCTGACTCATCAGACAGACGTCACCTGCGTTCAGCGTCACAAGGGCTGGAAGTTCAGTACCCAATACTGCCAGCACCAGCATACATACCACCATGCAAAAACCCATGCACCACCACAGCCAAGCTTTTCCAAGTCCTTACTCTGGCTCCTTGCTAACAGCAGTGTTCAGGAGTGCCACGAGTCCAAAAGAGCAAAAAGTGCTGGTCCCTGTATTAAAAACCCCCATTCACCAGCAAAATATTTGACCACCTACAAATTTGGTAATCTGGCAAATATACTCCACACCCACATCACTTTCGCTTTCCCAAACACAACTGGGAACCATTGAGATTTTTCCTTCCTAAAGGCACCAGTCCCAGGGCAGAGTCTGACCAGTTGGTGTCATTGAGAGCTTTGAACAAAAAAAACAAAACAATTTAGAGCCTGTCAAACCAAGTGAAAATGAGTATGTACATTATCTGGTTTATTAAAACACTCCAAAGTAAATGGCTATTTCCGGGGCTGTGATTGTAAGCAGATAACTGAATTTAGACAGAACATCACCAAAAAAATCTGGCCAATGACAGTTCACTATGACAGCTCACCACACTAATTGAAAAACAGTGTTATGAGGTTTAAAATCCATGAAATGATGTATGTTTACAGTGGATAAGTTATTTGTAATCAAGATGCATTTAGTTAGTGAACAACAAGCCTCTTATAAAATCCAAATTCGATGCAGAACTACCTATACACATATGGCATTTATTTAAAACTTTTCAGGATGCAGCAGCTCTTTCAGCAAAGGAACTTAATCAGTCCCCTGAGCTTTCTCTTCTTCCGCTAGGACATGGAAAGTGCAGCTGTATTGATTTCTAATACACAGCTCTGCCACGTGAGCCTTTTTATTGGGCCAACAAACTGGTTAACAGATAAGGTCCCAGAGGTTTTATGCAGGAGCATAGACACACCCTCTATAGACAGCAGATATAATGTTAACTGGAATTTACAAGACAATATATCATATTACTCAGTGCCTGGGGCAGAGCCTATACTTCAGGCTGCCCGAGTCCACTGTACCACTCTATTTCATTTGTCTATTACTTTGTCCACCTTGTGCTGCGTTTTCTATAATGGATTTCTCCTTAGCTTTCCACCAAAATAATACAGACATTTTGAGGAAAACATATTTGTTTTCCAATGCTAGAAAACCATCCCTCTGTGTAATTTCTATAGGCACTAACTTGTTCCCAACAACTCTGAATGAAGAACTAGATTCAGTAGGGCCAGGGGACATGCCTCTTACACTTCCCAGGGAGACCTGGCCAATTTCAGCCAAGTTAAGAGCCTTTGGAAAGTTTTGGTTCTCTCAGCCTCATAGAAGTTCTCACAAATTTCTACTCAATCGTAATTAGAGAACTACTTGAATACATTCTTAGGACAGCAAAGACACATCCAGATGTAGTCAATTCCTGCACAGTCTTCGAGTTGTAACATGGAAGACTGGTGCTTTCTGGAATGCAAAGAATTGCGAGAGAGTTTTCTAGGATTCCCTGGATTTGCCAGGAATATCAGTTAAACAAGAAGCAGCCTATCTCCAGAATCTGAAGACTATCTACATGTGAGATAAAGATGAAGAAAGTGCAGTGACAGCTCATCTTCTGGAAGCCATGAAGTGCTTCAGATCTGAATGTCAGTCCTTTATCCAAGTAGTTGCCCGGAAAAATTCAACAAATAGGACAGTTGCAATCTAGTAGCCACAGATTTTAAAAAAGCTTAGAAGTCCAGAAGCAATAAAGGTCTTCTGAAGAGGTAGATGGCACTTTCACATGGGGAGAAAGAGGCTTGGGAAGTTCTTGAATATTTCTGGGAATGAATACACATATCCTTGAGGAGGGACACAAGACAGCCTAGATTTGCAAGCACTTTCTCTGTGGCAGACTTCAGTGGATAGCTTGGAGGTCCAACAAAATACCTTTCTGGAAAGGAAGAAATGTCCACCCATTTTTGGTGGACAGTTAGAGACAAACTTCACCAAATCTGTTTGTACATACAGAATTGCTCTCTGGGTTACATATCAGACTACATGTAGCATGACGATATCTATGGATTACGTACAATGCTACCAAGGATTTGGGAGGTATGATGTTATGCTAGGTTTCCACAACACAAAGACAAAAGATGTTATGGGTTCAGCTTAGATTTTCTATCCAGAAAGCCTATGCAGATGTTGTTTGCTATCTATATTTGAGTGTGTGTGTAAATATATTATGTATACATATATAAATAACATAATATAATATGTTATAATTTGGTTAATTCCTCCACAGACCATTCAGCCAGCTCTCAAATACCAAGAAAAGCACATTAGAATAGTTAGTGCCTATACAGTAAAGCTTTAAAAAATTTTATTCAGTAGCTAAGTACTGGTCTTTTGACAGAGGAGTTCTATTTTTAAATAATAAGAATACAAAGAGTGTGACATCAGAAATATCTCCAATGTTTTTGTCCACACAGAAGTCAGAACATAGCCACACCACAGCTGCTTATCCGTAACAGTGAATTAGACTGCTTCAATCCAGCACTGCTCCCTGCTTTACTCTCCCTATCACTGCCCAAGATGGTTAACAATTTAAACAGAGATGCTGTCAGGTAAAAATCTCCACCAGTTGAAGGGATTGATTTTCCCACTAACAGATTACCTGAAAGGAGAGGGGGAGATTTATTTTAACATACAAGAGATTCTCTCCTAGACAATGACATATTACATAAAGGGTTACAAAGTTGCGTTATATTCGCACTTCCATGTGCGAACAGAAACGTGCATGGACAGGTTTTAGCATCTGCTGCATTCAGACCATAAGCCAAAGGAGAATACAACATCAGAAGCTTCTTCGGTTCCCATTGAAAGATGCCCATTGATTTGATTTACTGCCTTCTGTTTCCAGACGACAGCTTCACAGACTCGGTAATCAAGCAGCAAATGCAAAGTGAGGTCAAGTCTGGTCATAGCATGGAGATTTAATGAGAGGATTGCGATTCCCCATGCCTCAGCCAAGCTGTTTCTCACCCTCTGTGTTCCATGTCTTCCCTGAACCCCAACAAAGCCTTTTCTCTCTGCACAGCCTACATAAATCACTTTTGTCCAATTCAATTGCCTTGGTAGAGAACTATTTTCATGGGGAAGGAAAGCTATATAAAAGAAAAATGCTGGCATAATGCAGCATCGTGAACAGGCTGCATTTCTTTTATCTGACTTGTCTAAAGGAAATGCATGATAACACTCCAATTTTTGACCATAAAGAATTGTATTGATGCTTGGAAAAGAAAAAAAAAATTAAAACAAAAAATTAAAAATCAAAGCTAGCATATTTTTACCAACAAAAAATCCATTCTGTTTACATCCTGGGTTTTATGCTTCCCTTCCTCTTAATAAGAATAACAGGCCACTGATGCTTAGCAGGAATTTGCAAAGGTTTTGCAACTTTCATCTTCACTAGACATGCAGCAGGTAAAGGCAGCAACAAAACAACACTGTAGAAGTTGTAACCAGTAGCACTTCAGTGCCTTTGGATTAGCTGAACTGCAGACACAGAAGCTGTCTGCCTTAAGAGTCATTAGAACCCAACGTTATTTAAATATTTTGAAGAAAGAAGAGAATTTTGATTCTGGTAGAAAAAAAATATCAATCTTGCAGTTAAGGCAAAAAGAATTGTGATCTAGGAGATTCCAACAAATGCCTTTAGGAATACTCATTGTGCAAGAGAAAGGTCACCAATCACTAGTATATCCTCTCTGAGGGGGAAATTTTGCCCAAACTCTGGGCAAAGAGTAGACTGAGAGATCGCATGAAAGAAGGCTTGTACTTGTCATAGGGTTTAACACAGCAAGCTGCAAAGAAATATATAGCCCAAGGCAATAACAAGCTACTTAGCAAAAGTGTTAAAATCCCTGTTCTCTCTTTTTCACCACCTCAGGCAAGGATTTTAGGTGAGGTAAGCATCTCAACTTGCACACAACCCAGCTGAGATTTTCAAATAGCACCATTCATCTCCAGTAGGATTTCCAGAAACTGGTATCAATAGACCTAGCACAGAAACACCCTTAGTAACCCAACTCTACATCACCTCTCTACCTGAAATAGAGGGGTAGAAGCAAGGTGTCTTTATGAAAACCAAACAAGTAGCTCAAGTAAATTTCTGCAAATTCACAGGGCGACAACTGAAAAAATAAAAAAAAAAAAAAAAATTTAAATACATCTGGGTAATAACTCTTTTGCCTAATGACCTCTCAAAATCAGTGCTTACCCCACAGGGAATAACTGCTTTGGATGGCAAGGAAGCAGCCAGAGCTACCACTTCTCACGTGTAAAATAATCTCAAAGTGCTTCCACTGATTTGGACAATTCAAGACGACAGTGACACTGAAGCAAGAAACACATTCTACCAGAGAGCAGACATTACAAGTATATTACATCTCAGTAGTGCTATCAAACCTGATGGTATCTCAGATGGGTGAAAAAGCCCTTTCTTCTGCTAGTGCAACGTAAAACCTACCCTATTATTGGCCCTTTCTAGTGCTTTGGAAACCAAGATCATTAGCAAGAGCAACTCCGTACCTCCCTTCAGAGTCAAAAAGCTTCACTGAAGTGGATGGAGAGTCAGACCTTTTTTATTCATCAAAAGAGAGATCCTACAGGGCTTCTTTTTATCCTTTAGATGTCTGACATGCAAATATTTCCATTGCCAAAATCCTTAAAAAAAAACCCCAAAATATAAACTGCAACTTGTTTCTTTCACTCCAGAAGATAAATTATGCTACTTGGTCTGAGTAAACTGGGGCATGTAAGAGGATGCCTAAACACATGGACACTGAGAGGCCACTTCAACGTCATTGGCTGTCATCTCCAGATTTGAATTCACAAGGCAAATGAAGCAATGACAGTAGGCAACATACTTGTTCTGGTCTTTCTCTTCGCTTTTTTTTGGGGGGGTGGTTTTGTTTTTGTGTTTCTTAAATCCACAACAACAAGAATTAAGAGGGTGAAGTGAATAGCTCTAGGTCTGCCCTGTATGATTCTAGCTCTGCACAAGCATGTCTCAAAACATAGTGCCTGCAGACTTCAAAATAAATAGATGGTTTCTTTCTTTTACAGGCAAGGCACAAGGTAGAAAAGTTCCTTTTCCTGCAGCCCTCGAGGCTGAAACAATGGGCTTCACAAAACCAAAAGCTAAAGATAGTATTTCCAAAAACCAAAAAACAGATGATGTTCAGCACCTGAAAACTTCTAGTAAGCTGTAAAAGCAGCTTTGGCTTATTTTTTTCCCCTCACATGGTAGCTTAACCGAAGAAGTTTTAATGGCCAAGATCTTTGAAAGAAATAATAGTTCTGGGTTCACTGGGATTGCCTGGTAATTATTTTGTACAGGTCAAAAAAATAATTAACTTATGACCTGCAAATCAAGCTTCTAACAGAAGTAGCGCTGTATTTTCTTTAGGTCCATGTTGCTTTTTTACTACATAACACTACATAAATTATAACACTGACAAGCCTATGATACACAGCAAGACTACTCACAGCTCAAATCAAGTGTCATTACATGACATATGAGACACGGAAATTTGTTAATAAATCAGCACTGCTAGGGGAAAAACGACCATTCATTTTTCCTTATTTCCTCTTCTTCAGGGATTACTGCCTTAACCCAATTCACGCACCTGACACAGGAGGCAAGCACACATCCAGGTCAGGAAGACCTGAACGCCACACTCGGCAGGCACTTCACTTGGCCTTTTACAAATGTATCATCTATCATGAGGTCATCCTAGCACAGGGCTTCACACCACTTCCAGAGAGTCTATGGTCACAGATTGGATATCACTAGAATCATGGTGGCTGTATTTCCAGTAATAAGAAATTGATACAGCCCTTAAGCTGTTTGTCAAGAAATATATCGCCCAGGAGTGTGAAGGTCAATCTATATAACTGCTTTTTTTTTTTTTTTTTTTTGCAGAGATA
>WHYT01015175.1:109808-120821 GCA_009806455.1 Tetrax tetrax | reverse complement strand
TTTTTTTTTTTTTTTTTTTCCTGAGAAAAAGTGATCTAAATTGACAAGAGAATTAGAGGTAATTGCAATGGTTTAGAAGACTGACAAGTCAAAATGCCTTTAAGCTTTAAAACAAAACATTACTAGGCTGATGTTTCATTAGCAACTCACTTTGTGGAAATCGTTAGTCCATGGTTCAATAGTTTCCACTACTTTTAACTATGTATGCAAATCAATAGTCTTTAACAACCATATCCTAAATTAGCTGTGAGTGTGCAATAACAACGAGCTGATGCCACATCTTTGTCATTTGACTGGGACTTCGTGGCTGAGGACAAGGTTGACGTGATCACGCTTTAATGCTCCCCAACAAGAGAGATCAAAAATACAGCCTTGCAACTACTTGCCCCCTTCCGAAAAGGGAATCATCTGCTCTTGATGGGGCTTATCTCACCATCAGTTAGTCAGCCATCCTTCATGGCTGGCAGCGTCCTTCATGATAGGCAGTATGTCCTGCCTATTTTCAATCCTTTGCAACTTGTTTTCAGTTGTTTAACTTACAGATTGTATGATGGAGTTCCTGTTTATGTATTTTCTCATGCCACTTAAGTACTGGCCTAAGTACTAAGAACTTAAAAAACATTTGTCTTTGCTTCTTTGATGATCACATTGCTTGCTCATATGAAATGCTTATATGGCATCTTTTTTTTTTATTGTTTTGTTTCATGACAAGCTAATATAGGTATAATATAGGTACAGGTGTAGGTATATGTATGGGTATGGATTAGTGCACTTGCAATTTATCAAGTGCCATAGGCCTCAGATTTAATTTCACATTCCTTTATCAGACGGCTTTGCATAAATAACAAGGACTGCTCAGAAATAGTTTAAGCAGAACTGAAAATGGTGAGAAATTGGTAAAGACAAAAGAAGGAGTCAGCAGACCCTGATATGTTTTCTTCCCAATCCTTTTATTTTACACCAATATCAGTTCAAAATATTCATTTTTTTTAATTATCACAATCTACAAAATAATATCAGGTAAAAAAAAAAAGATATTTAAAAGCTGAGGGGCTGAGGGACAAGAGGAAGGTCTTTAACTCTTTAGCTACCTTCTATACTGTTTGCATTTACATCAAATATCAAGCTTTCCTCCGCATGTCCTAACGCTGAAATTGCTTATTTATGAAAATAGAAGCAGTGATTCTACAGAGACCATATGACATCTGAAAGCCAGGACTGGAGAAAAATGCCAGTATATTGTGAGATTAGTAACGGTTCTCTGCTGTTGTTCATTCCAAGATATTTCAGCTAAATTTCATGTGTCATGAGCGTTTCAAGACCACTAGCTCGAGTATGTTCTTCTCTAGGGTAAAGCTAATTCTGTGCAGCCTGGTGCTCATGCATTGCTCCACTGCAAGTATAGGCTGCCTTGAACCACTTTTACTTACAACCACCTATCTCTCAGTTTACCTTCATGTAAGAAACAGCGTAAACAAAAAATAACTAACAACGCATCTGTTTCCACTAGCAGCTGTGGAAGCTTGACATTTCTTTCTATTTGCTGGCCTCTTGCCGCCCAGAGATGCTTTCTCCAGTGCCTGTGTGTACTGGCATATTCCTGCTGCTGCTGGGCCTGCTGACATGATAGTGTCTGATTACTTTTATCTACTATAGGGCATTGATTTGGTCTTGTAGTATCTCCTTATCTTCCTCATTGAGAAATTAAGCTTATCACTCTATAGCTACTTCTTTCCACCATTACATTGTTCCCCCCAAAGTAGTGTCTTTCAGTTTCCCATGAGTTTGTGCTGTCTCGTGGAGATTCCTCCCTGAATTAATGTGATTCTGGTTCCTTGGCTCACTCTCCTTCCCTGTCCTGCATAGTGGTATGACTATCCCAAAAGCACCGTGCTTGGGCTCACAGTACAGCTCTAAACACAGAAATAAATACTTTTAACAGTGTATGCATTTTTATTCAAAATTACTGTTTTATATGACTTAATAATCTCCTCTCTGTCTGGTTCTCCAAACCTCCCATAATGGTTCTGTTTTCATCCCTTTCCCTTGATAAATTCACGTTACCATCCAAACCAATATTCCTTCACAAGTTATTACTCAATAACTCATCTATGCTTCCTTTTCTTAGGTCTGGAAAGGATATTAAATTGCTAATTACCTTATATTGTAGTATTGGAAAATATTTTCTCACAAATATCAATCTTTTCATGGGAACAGAGGAAGATAATGATGCAATTATAATGTCACCTTATTTTTTGATATCAATTCAGAATGATACCTATTTACTGCTTTCAGGCATCCCATTTGCTCTGAGAACACTTCATCATGTTACTTTATTAAACTGCCTCTGCTATGCTTATCAACATTGTGGCCCCCAGATCATTCGGTGTTTACGTTTCCAGATGCTTGCACAGATGACAAGGAATGTCCTCTAACAATACTGGGGTACAAAGTTAACTTCTATAGTTCAACTGAGAGGGCTTGGTTTTCTCTTGGCTTCCCATTTTTCTCCCCTTCTTCCACTTGTTAATATTTACAGGATCTATTTTTTTTTTTTCCCCCTTGGCTAGGGTGTAACACTGTGTAAGGCTGCATGGTAAATATGTACTTCACAGGAAACTTGTTCCTGGTTTTACTTACACTTGATTGTATCTCCCAAAATACTTAGCACAAGATGATTGGGTTTGTACCCTGCTTGATACAAGCCAAGAACAAAATGGAGTATGTAGCTGGTTGGTTCCACTGCTATCAGAAAGAGCTCCTCTATACTTGTTGATCTCCATGGTAGAAATCAGGCCTTCAGGACTACCACCACTGAAACGCCAACACATATTGAAAGGTGACCAGTAACCTAAAGGCTGAGCAACCCTCGCGTGACTGTTGGGAATCTGTGTCTTATTTTGTAATTGCATGTAGGATGTGTGCATTTTCCTAACTTTTCCTAAACAGCAGAGACGCTTTTCATTTCAGTTTTGAATTCGATCTGTCAAATACACTTTGCCAACAAACAAAGTGGGATTCAAATGTAATTGTGCACGCTATAAAATACTAGCCGGCATAGCAGAGCTATCTTGTTTAATTGGGGGCCCTTCTCACAGGAGCTCTATTAAGCCTGCTCTTGTCTCATTTGATGTGTCATACGGCTACTTTACAGTGCCTTGATCCTCAGAGCACCAGAGGCTGGGCCTTCACAAGTGTCACCGGAATTTTTGCTGCCCCAATTATTAGATGGCAGTCTTTATGCTTCCATAATTTACGAACCGCTTAATCTGTTCTGTGCTTATACAAATGCTCATTAGGAATCTCTACAGCCTGTGCTACAGATTAATGGTCATAATTGCTCCGGGAAGCTGTGTGTCAGCAAGCACCTAGGAAGTGACTTGCTTGACCTTTTAATTTCACAGGAAGGAGAATGAGCAATAATACAATATGGAAAATAGATACAGGATTGTACACCTATCTTTGCCTTCATGCTTGTGGTTCTAGGTCCTGTGTGAGGGTGTTTAGTCACACATGTTGATGAATGATTCTAAGGCATATTCCAGTCATGAAGACTAGGTTGTGTGGTTTGTTTTTATGGGTTAATGTGGACTGAGGAATTTTTTATCCTTTTACCATTTGTACCCCCATTACTGCAAGGGGTTGGAGTTTAAAACAGTTCCTATCATTAGGATGCTCAAAGCATGCAGACCATCAACTAGACTCTGGGGACAGTAACAGGGACTGCAACTTCACCCCTGAACTCAAGAAATAACATGAACTTACTCTGAAGAAGCTCAAGAATGACAAAAGCAGATGCATACTAAGAACAGAGAAAAACATCAAGTCCTCATTGTTTAAGGATACATTTTCCCCCCATCATGTTATGTGCAGTTAATCCAGACTTACTTTCTTCTCTATAGTTCCATGAACAACACTGAAAACAGTGCACATGGGCAATGTATATTAAAAAAATCCAAACAATTTATGAAAATTCATTTTTAAAACCAGCCATAGTCTACATGTCCTAGTTGATAAGTATGCTTGTAATCCAGCTCTGCTATTATCTTACCTATAGGAGAAGATTTGCCCATGAACATGTGTGGTTCCACCTCTCATAAACTGATCTTTATGATTATACTTATCAATGACACTTCTTTTTCTCCTTATTATGTCTTTAAGCAGCTTTTGAAAATGGAGGAGTATGGTTTAGCTCCAGATGTGTTAATAAGGTCCTTTTGAATAATACGATACTCCTTTTGGATTGATCTTTGCATCTTTAAACAAAAACGAAGATTTGGTAAAAATTATTGCTTAAAACCCTGCGGTGATGTATTAAAATTTTCCCTGAACCATTAAGAAGTATTTCTGGTATGCAGATTACAGATACAAAAATTCTTTCTAAAAAGCTAATAAATATTACTGCTTATATTCAAACTTATTGATGTTTTCTTTTTTAATAAAAATTGTTTTTAAAATCTGGCCAAATGATCAGTGCTAATAATGGATGTTTCTTTCAAGTTTCTCTTTGTTTAGTGATCCTGTCAAGTTCTCATTTGATAGCTTTTTAAATGGGGTTGAGGATTAATTTAGACAATTTTAGTAATTTTATGTGTGATTTACACAAATTTCCTGTTAGGCAGGGGAGTACTTATGAGCCTATATAAAGAAAAGGATGTCTATGTAAGTCAGTTCAGTAGTGGAATATTCTTGGATAGACAGCATGACTTAACTGTGTTTTACATGTACTCATACAGTGATATTGCAACAGATACCTTCGTGAAAAAATAAAGATCTCTGCTATCAGTCTCTATTTAAATGTAAAGTGAAATTAACAGGGTGAGAATTCTAGCAATCACTTTCTAAAGCCTTGTTAAGGTGTTCTTAGAGTAACAGAGCTAAAATTTGGGTCTATATTAGTAATTTCCATACATTTATTGTCAGTTTCATTGACTCTGAAGATCAAGTGTTTTAAAAGATGGCAGAGATGGGCACATGATACATTAGAGACCCATTTCTTGATGTTGTAGGTCCAGGTTCTCTGACGCTTTTAGCTTTTTCAAATTTCAGACAATGCTCCAAGGAGTCTAAATGACTTTCAGAAATTAAACTTTTCTCCTTTTCTTCTTGGTGATGGTACTGGTGTGCACCAGAGACCTTTATTAAATGCATTCTACTATAAGGCAACTCTAAGCTTAATCTCTCTAACCCTGTTTACAGTGATGTGCTTCTCTTCTGCACAGTGCAATTTAATAATCTTAATTCTTTATTATTTGCTCTTCTTTATCTGTTTTAGCTTACAAATGCACATATATCAGAAATGTCTTTTTTTTTTTTTTTCTGTATTGCTTTCCTGTCTAGTAATTTCTTTTTACCAAGTGGGTCCTGTTTCACTTCTGATGTTTTGTTAGCATTTGTGTATTTTATTCTAAGTGCTGCTATTCATGTTTTCTTAAGTATTTTTCTTAAATGCACAAGTTTATAATACAATATTCTCATTTACTTTCTTTCATGAAACCATTCATTAACACAAGTGGAGTCATAAGTAACTGTCTGAGTCCTTTCTGGTTTGTACAATAGAATCATAGAATCATAGAATGGCTAGAGTTGGAAGGGACCTTCAAGGTCATCTAGTCCAACCCCCCTGCAAGAAGCAGGGACATCCCTGACTAGATCAGGTTGCTCAGAGCCTCATCCAGCCTGGCCTTGAACGTTTCCAGGGATGGGGCATCCACCACCTCTCTGGGCAACCTGTTCCAGTGCTCTACAACTTGCATTGTGAAATTTTTTTTCCTAATATCCAGTCTAAATCTACCTCCCTCTAATTTAAACCCATTACCCCTTGTCCTATCACAACAGGCCCTACTGAACAGCCTCTCCCCATCTTTCCTGTAGGCCCCCTTGAGGGTTCTCCTCGGAGCCTCCTCTTCTCCAGGCTGAACAGCCCCAACTCTCTCAGCCTGTCCTCATAGGAGAGGTGCTCCAGCCCTCTGATCATCTTCATGGCTCTCCTCTGGACCCTCTCCAACTGGTCCGTGTCCTTCTTATGTACAAGATTTGGGAAACTTAAGTCCTGTTCACTGCTGCACTACAAAATTCATTTATGGTGCTTGACAAGTTTCCTAAAATCTGCAACTTAAGTCAACGATAAAACAACTACAGTTGCTTATTCATGTCACAGAAATTTGGAGAAGAAAAGACACACTGCAAATATTGAGGAATTCAGTGCAAAGACAACATGAATTGCTGAGTCAACCAGACAGATGGACTTCCATGACAACAAGTTCCTTCTTTTCCAAAAATGTTTTCATTTGCTTTGGCCATTCTTTGTATAGCAACAGTTCACATTCTCTTGATTTAAGGAATTGTCTTGGCAATTCTTCTTAAAGAAGCTGCCTTTAGAACTGGAAAAGCAGTTTTGCTGTCCCTGAGAACTGGGTCACCTGCTCCTCTAGGTGTTCAGTACTTGGATGGCCTGACAAGAGGCAATTCTGCCCTCCAAGAGCAAAAGGCACTGCACAAGCACAGATCATCTGCTTCCAAATGGACGGTGATTTTGGTGGGATATACTGTAAAAAGGAAGGAAAAAAAGCCTTTTGAGAAGTAAGGAGAACTTCTAATTCAAGATTCTCTCAGGGTCTGCACAGTTCCTGTTTTCATACCTATAAAGTGGGAAGAATTATTTTTAAAAAAGGATGATGTACTGGTTTGGGCTGGGATGGAGCTAATTTTCTTTTCAGTAGCTACCATGGTTTAGTGTGGGATTTGGTATGCGAAGAACGTTGATAATACTCTAATATTATGAGTTGTTGCTAAGGAGACCAAGGACACTTTGCAGCTTCCCAGATTTCACTAATGTGCAGGTGCAGGAAGCTGGGAGGGATATAGCCAGTAGAGTTGATCCAAGCTGGCCAAAGAGATTATTTCATGCCATAAGTGTCATACTCAGTTTATAAGTGGGAGTTGGTCAGGGGACAGCTCTCTCTCTCTCACCCCCGCCCTCTTCTTTCCTTGCTGCTTGGTTTTGTTTTCGTGATTGCTGCTTGGGATGGGCCGTACTGGTCATCAGGTCATTGGATGGTGACAAATTGTCCATAATTTGTTTTGTATATTATAGTATCCTTATATTTTGTTATTATTACAATCATCCTTTTCTGTACTAGTAAACTGTCTTCATTTCAACAAATGAGTTTTTCTTTCTTTCCGATTTTTCTCCCTCATCCAACTGGGGAGGGGGGAGGGTGACCGAGCAGCTGTGTGGTATTTGATTGCTGACTAGGGCTAAACCATTGTAGATTAATTACCTTTTTTTTTTTTTCTCTTTCCTGAGAGGGACTGTACAAAAGCAAGTTCTTCATAATTTCATGGCTTATCAAAAAGTAAAGAAACCATCTACCCATGATTCAAAGCAGAATGTAGTGAAGAATAGGTTACAAAGTGTCATTGCATTGAATCAGGCAAAGTTTTTGCCTATTTTTAGAGTTATTAACAGTTTAATAGCTACAGCATTTTACTTCACGTTTTAATTTTATGAACTTTAACTGCTAGGTAGTTCTTCATAAACTACCAGAGACCCTTTCAGAGTGAGAACAAAGGTAAGTATAAAAATATTTGGCCATACAGGCGCCTTCAAAAAAATCTCAGAGAGGCTAACATTATCACCGTGAAAACAGAAGCTAAGATCATGTTTGACTGGCTAATTAAGAATTACAGTGCTGCAGTCCTGTTTATCTGTACTGTTGTAAAATATTTTTATGCTCTTTTCCCTAGCCCTGTATTTACAGACTTGGTTAACCAGGTCTTTCTTCTAAGAATAATAACCACAAATTCACAAAGGAACAGAAAATTATTATTTTTTGTTATCTAATAATTAAAAAAGAGAACAATTAAATGTGTAGAAATACCTCATGACAAATAAAAATAAACTTAAGGGAGGTATAACTGCAGAGTTCTGCCAAACATCCTAGAAAACAAAACCATATATTCTGTAAAAAAAAAATCCAGTGATCATTCTACAGAAGTTGGTGAGCAGAATAAACAGAGTCCAGGAGAAAATGTTATTACAACAATGCTGCACAAAATTATAGACTCTCAAGCTTCCTACACTTCACAGGCAACATCATTCTTTGAACTATAACATTTGATTCAGAAATATATAAAAAAAAAAAAAAAAAAAAAAAAAAAAAAAAATTCCAAACAAACCCTTCAGTAGTATTAGCTTCAGCCTTTTTAGTCATTCAAGAATATTGAGCAACATATGATAATCTTTCCCTTTTTTTTTTTACATACAAGTTAAAGAAATCACTGAATTTGATTAGCACACAAGCAACTGAAAAACATTAGAAAGTAAAGGTGGGCTTCTGACAGGACTTTATATATATTCCTGTTGGAATGGAGCAAAACCTTGTAAAAAGGTGGAGTACTATGAGAAGGTGGAAGACACGAGAACTGGAGTTCAAACAGAAACTGTACTCCATTTAATTTACCTGAGCATTTTACATGACCTGGAATGTAACTCCTTACAGAGGTGATGTCTAGTGAAGTTTGAATATTGATGTTTCAGAGGATTTTGTATTATGTTTTCAAAACATGGTGAAGGTACTGGGAGATTTCTAAAGGATACAAGATTGAAGGGCATCATGACCACACAGGAATACCTGCATGTTTTAAAAGTAGAAGTAAACGGTGATCAAGGTTACTGTAGTAAATTGAGTAAGACCAGGAAGACACTCTAGAGTCTAAAATATGAATTCTGTGCAGCTGAGGTCCAGTGCAAAGAGATGATGTTAAGAGAATACAGAGGTGAAAATAACCAAGGAGGAAAGCCATTGTGAGACATACTTGCCAAGGTCACTTCCAGTTCAACATTAATTGAGAGTCTTGGGAGAGCAGGTGTGTAGAGAGATACTCTTAGCTTCAAGACTGTGTCTGAGCAACTGTCCTTCTGAAGCTCTGTGCAGAAGTTGGAAAGATGAAATTTAAAATATATTTGTAAACAGATGAAGCAGTGCTGTAAAAGATTTAAGTTGATAACATTGGGCATAGTACATGTGTAACCTATATAAATTTTCTGAGTTTTTATAGTTGAAAGATAAGCTCTCAAGGTTAATAAGCATGTCTCCAGAAATGGAAAATAGTTTTATACACTCTGCTTGTCTTCCTTTAATACAGAAAGACAAAAGTGACACCAATAAGGCCTTTGTAACCAAGACCTTTATCCATTAAAAGCTCTATATAACCACTTTGCAAAACTTTCTGGAGTCGATCAATAGGAAGTGTTTGTTTTCTTCAAAATTAAAGCTTCTTTGTCTAGGTATAAGACTATTTTAAAAATAATTTGAAAATAATTCTCAGAATTCCTGCTTTTGGGATTGAACACAGGCAGCTGTGGACAGTTGGCCACACGTTCCTTAAAAGAAGCATTAAATTTCCATCTGAAAGTGATCATCCTACACAGAACAAATCTCACACAGCATACTTGAAGGCATCATGGAGTGAAGCAGCAGGTCTGTGCTTTGTAGAACATCTGCTTGAAAATGGTGAGAATGGTTTTGGTTTCGTCCTGCTTTTGTTTTCATTCTTTTCCCCCCTACATTCATCTTGTCTGTGTCTTTCCCAAATAAAGCTCAAAGGACAAGTATTCATGTTCAGACACGTAAAGGAACGCCACGAGTAGATATCAATTCACTGAACATCACACGTCTCAACTCCATTGACGTCTGTGTGGTTTCAGCTCTCTCTCAGTCAGTAACACTGGGCAAAATCAATTAGAGCTTAGAAGACTGTCTCCACCCCAAGGTGGTAATTAGTTAAGGCTTTAGACAGCTTTCTAGATAGACTGGACAAATGGGCTTGGATCCACTCAGGTCTCAACTCAGTTAAGCTGGCAATAGTCACATTTCTGATGTTACTGAGAGTTTTGTGTCTTCCTATCTTTTAATGAAGGAAATTGCTACTAATTCTCTTTCTGTATGGTACTGCAGTGGTTAAAAAGCCTTTCAGGGAAGGTAAAGTAAAGAAGTAATAAAGTCAGTCAATGTCAAGCTGGATCTTAAAGATGGTGATAATCGGCCCTACTAAGACTACAACCTTTACATGCAGGGACTTGGGAATTTCTTTTTTCAAAATGTGTACATAACTCCTAAGCCAAGACTTTCGGTATCCTGATCTGTATTTAGGATTTTAGCCCTTTTGCAGACTTAAGATGAGGACCTTTCCTTCTTTTTTGGCTTTTTTTTTTTTTTTTCCCACTACAGGAAATCACAATCACAAACTGGCACTTCCAGTTATTTAAATTTGGTATATCCAAATGGCTATTTTTGTGATGAATAGTATAAATCTGTGAGTACTCGTATACACTTCATATACCCAACATGTTGAGCAGAAGCAATTGTGCCTTCCAACCTGTAAACTCCGACAGCTGTCCTCAGCAAATAAAGCTCCAGTGCAGCTCCAAGTCTTCACTATCGGAGACTAAACAACTCCAGCTGAATTTTGACCCATCTATGAAGACAGACTCAACATTTTCCATGAGAGACAATGTAGAAAAATATTCAAACTATTTTCGGTAGGTACAGCAAATGAATTAAACAGGAAAATCTCAAGACAGAGACGTGCTGAATTATGGCCTGTTCAATCAAAAAGCATTACTGTGCAATTATCAGTATTTTTAAAAGGCTGTCATCCTAGCAAAGTAAAACCGTCGAACACTACCACATTGCCTGATCTTGGGCTATTGGTAAATGTGTTATTTTCTCTTCCCTCTTAGGGAATTGCCAGCAGAGAAACTGGAGACTCAGAGTTTGTATTTGTAGAGTAATTGTTTCCTGCATTATTTGACTGGGAAATCACAGGCATGAGGTGACTCTAATTATGTTGTTATGTTACAAAATAAAAAAATCCATGAGGATTTAGGATTTATTTTTTTCCCATTACTAGTATGATAATTGAACTAAAAGCACATTTTTGTTACAAACGTAGTAGTTGTTCTATCTGAAAAAAAAAAAAACATTCACAGGCTAAAAGTTAAAAATA
>WHYT01015175.1:63950-109788 GCA_009806455.1 Tetrax tetrax | reverse complement strand
AGTTTAACTCTTCCTTGAACTAACAGATTATTAAGTGGAAACTTTATGTCCTTTCTCAGGAAGAGCACAATGACAATTTATCTTTGTGTAAAGGTCTTCTCAGAGAAAGTTTACATTTGTTTTTGCAAATATATTACTTGCTATACCACATTTCTCCCCAGCCAAACTTTTGTAAGATAAGCTCACTGTGTGTAAAGTTCTTCCTCTAATTTTTTTTTTTTTTTTTAATGGTAGCAATGAAGTAAAAAGAAGTTCAGAGGAGTTCTGGCCTCACTGAATAGAAGACGTGCATTATTATTTAATTCAGACAATTCTTCAGTTGCCATTACTTCTTTATCTTTTCTTCATTATAATTTTGGCTAGGAAACATATTTCTGAATGGATCGATGAATGGGGAGGATGTTGCCAAACTCATACCCATGTATTTTCAGTCAGATCATCTTTTCTTTTCTTCACTTTCTTTTTTCTAAACAGGAATATTATTACTGTTGTTGTTGTTATTGCTGTTATTTGTTTTCCAAGTATTGTTACACTTGTCTGGGTACACCTGGCTAAAAGATGAAACACCTGCAGGTTTTCCATATGTGTTGTTTCATCTTAAAGATTTGTGCTGCTTGGAGATTTCCTATTACTTAAATGAATTCTGCTTTAACTGCCAAACTTACACCCCTGTAGCAAATAATTTCAGCTCCAAGCATGTTACTGCATTTTTAGCCAATTATACAAGGTTCCGCTGCAGCTATAGGTGAGAAAGTATGAATGTAAATGCATGGCACAAGATGATCTCTGAATGTAGAAACTTAAGATACCTTTGGGTGAAACTAAGTCATTTGTGCTGTTTTCCCTACTGTGGAGTATCTTTGCCAACAGTCTGGCCAGACAAGTAGAGGAGACCCTTAAACTAGAAATAACAGGAGAGGGAGTGATTCCATAAAGGATATGTAAGGAATTTGGGCACAGGATGGGTGAGCCAGGCATCCAGAGTGATGGGAATAGAAAAGACATAGCAATCAATGAAACAAAGCTGAAGTGGAATCCCTTTAAACCAAGGCACTTAAAGAAGGAGATAACAGCAGAACGCCTGATGGAGAAGGCTCTCAAGCTTCTTCTGGGGAACAGCATGCTTGGGTGTTGTTCTGAAATGCCCCTGCACAAATCCACCCAGCGCAGTGCGTGAACAGGAGAAGTGAGAAGTCTTTGTGCACTTACAGGGCCTTGACCTCACTGAGATTGGGTTGAAAATGCCCATGACTGCAGTCCTGTGATGGAGGGATACAGGCTTCTTAGGAAGGCCAGTCTGGGAAGGTGACGAGGGGAAGTGACCCTCTGTGTGGGAGAGCACCTGAACCACTCTCTGGATCTCTGCCTTGGAATGGGTCAGGAGTTAGTTGAGAGCTTTGGGTGAAGGTTATGGGGCATCAGCATGTATGCTGTTGTACACCTCTTGATCAGGTAGAAGAAATACATGGGGTCTTCTTCAAATATCTGTAAGAAGCCTCATGTTCACCGGCCCTGGTCCTCATGGGGGACTTTAACAATCTCTATATAGAATCATAGAATCATTGAATGGTTTGGGTTGGAAGACACCTTCAAAGGTCATCTAGTCCAATTCCCCTGCAAGGAGCAGGGACATCTTCAACTAGAGCAGGTTTCTCAGAGCCTCATCCAATCTGGCCTTGAACGTTTCCAGGGACCTGCTGGAAGGACAGTGCAGCAGGACCCAACAAAAATATTGACATTCAAAGTCTAAATTATCTATTTAATATAAAAAAAAAAATACACCAATAGCAACAGAGAGGGAAACTCTCTTAGAATGTAGCCTGTTGCACTGAGGCTTTTATTTCCCTTCACATGCTCCCCAGGATACAGATATCTCTGGGTGCGATGTGAAGTGGGGGAACTGTGAAGTGGGGCTTCTGGTCAGTTGTCAGCATCTGAGGTTCCTCACCATGATCTAGTGATGGGACTTCTTTCTTCTCAGTTTTGGGCCCACTAGCGTTTATTTTTATCACTTTCTTAGCAAAATCTGCTTGGACATTTTTGGTCTGTTGGTTGGTTTTGTGTATTTTTCTGTTGGTTCCCAGTTGTTCAATCTTTCTGTTTCTGTTTGTCACTTACAAAACTGGCTTTACCTGAAAAACACGAGGCTATACTCCTTTGCCTTTGGTGACCACTGTGCTTACAGGCTAAGAAATAGCCTCTGAAATACTGGGCTGTCTTTCTTTTCACTATTGCCAATTAGTATTTTGCGGTTTGTTTTTTTTTTTTTTTTCTTCTCTCCTGACTCACTTTGTCAACTCATGAACTTAGCAGTCTTCTTGTCCTTCCTTCCTTTCACTAATTTAGTTCTCCTGGAATCTCATTCTAAACTCGTTCTATGCTTCCTCATTCAGCTCTCCATGAGAGGCTTTTCCGTCAAACACTCTTTAAATCAGGTAGATATTAAAACGCTAATATAGTTAATGGAAAGGAAAAATTGGACAAGCTGGAACAGACAAAACCATTCCACAGCTGAACACCATGTTCTTTACCTTATAATATCACACTGTCAGTTTGTTTTCTTAATTCAGCAAAACAATTTCAGAATCTGAAGTTATGGACCAGAATATGGTTACAAAATCACAATAAAAGATGAAATCTAGCTGCTGTATGAAAAATGCTGTTATTTTCAGCTGACAAGTCCTTCTTCATTTCTCCATCTACAACTACCCAACTTATTTTGTGAAGTCACTACAGTCACCACACGAACATGGTACTGGACACTGATTCCAGACAATTTTCTGTTCTACACAGACTAAAAACTATATTTGGGCTTAACTCAGCATTGCTTTAAAGCACTTTTGTAAAGAAACTTCACTAAGTTATAATTTTGAATTTATGATATTTTTGAGATTATTGATTATAAGCACTACAACATTTTATCGTCACAGTGTGAGAGTAACCATGTGATAATGGTAAGTATTCTTTTTCTGCAAATGAACCACACCAGCCAGAAAACTTTGTTGACTGTGCAGGTGAAGGCACAATGTGGTTGTAATGACTGATACAAGGGATAAGCTCCATTAAGCAATTGTCACAGCACTTGGTCTGAAGTAATACTGCTGTTTGACATATCTATTAATAGGCTCTGACATTTTAACACTAACCTGCATATCCATCTTAATATATGTTGTTTCTCTCTTTCCTTGTGTTAAAATGGCAACTAATTTCCAGTCTACTACTGACAACAATGCATTGAGACAAAGGTCAAGCGGTGTTTTATAAATGGGCAGAAATGTTGAGTCATTTACAGAAGCAGAAGTGTTAGTTCTTGACATTGATTTATACCTGTTTCATGTGCAACCTGCAATTTTCTCATTAAAATGTGAGCCTTACTGGTTGCATGCCATTTTCTCTTTGACTTTTGGTTTGCTACTCTGTAGAAATTGGCTTGCCATTAATACGTCACACTGGGATTTCAAACACCAAGTTAATTTTGGTCTGTATTGGGAAAAGCAGAAGGGGTGGGAGGAGTAAGAAAGGAGAAAGAAAATACAGATAAAGTTCCAAGGTCACTGATAGAGGATATTTTTAGTGTATAAAGCAAATTCACTTTCTGAATTCTTATATACTTTGGATATGTTTTATATACCTGAAGTGCATCAGGTGATATGATTAACGTCAACCAAAGGTAATTTTCTATCTTCTTCCATATGTTCCTCATAAGAGGATAAAGTTTGTGGACAAAAATTTGTTTCTTTGATGTGGACAAAAATTTCTCTTGCCTTTAGCTCTTGGTCTTGATAACGAAACATGTAAGCTGTTTTATTAGAAGTCTTGGAGCCTTCTAATCTTAGAAAACATCTGTATTTCTTTTCCTTCCTCTCTAGTCTTCTTAGTAGCCTTTTACTGAAAGTTTTCTAGTTATGAAAGTTCAATCAGTATAAATATACCCTGTGACCAGAAAGCAGACAGCACCTGAATTCAGTCTCTCAGCTGCCATTGACCAAAGCCTCCTTTAAATCACTTTCCTTAGCTATGCTTTTCTATGGAAACAAAACAAGCAACATCCTTGCATTAAGCAAAACAAATTTTAAAAACCCATCTGCTAAAATCCTGTGCTACAGCTCAGTTCTTCTGTCCTGGGAAGTTTAATCATTGGTTTGAGAGGAAGCAGACTAGAATCATACCTGGAAACAGTAGAATAGCTCACATTAACCCCTCCATAGAATGGTTATTTAGTCCTTCTAGTTCTCAACTGAGTAATTCTGAACTAGTTAAGATAAGTCAGACAGTATGCGCAACGGGAGATTCCATACCCACTGATCTCTTCTGAAATTTTTGTTCTGGTCTTTCTAGGATGTCATGTGACCAACACAGGTCCTGGTAGCTGGCCATTATGGAAATAGTGTGGAGTCCTCCGACTTTAAGCTAGCAAAAGAACTAGGCATCTAGTGTAAGGAAATATGCAAAACCATTATGCATATCTACTTTTATTTAAGCCAAAGGAAATAAGTTTCTCAGAGTTGTAAGACACGTGATCTTACTCTTCATCGATGATTCCGTAACAGTTGTATGTAGTACTGCTTTCTCAACTTATAAGCATTACTCAGCCCTAATTTCAGTGATGTGTTGAGAAATCAATTGAAAACCTACCTGGAGTTTTCTTTACAGATTGGTAAAGCCAGATCTAGCAGTAACAGATGGAAGTTTGCTACTGAAAGATAAGATATATGTTTGTGCACAATTGCTTTTGTCACCTGAGGATTTATCAGTCAATTAAATAGAATCACTGAGACAAACTACCGTTCTTGCTTATAGATGACCTCAATAAGATATCAGTAGGAATCAAGGAATGTCTCTCCCGTGATTTCTTCATGAGTCTACCAATAGCACCTACATAAATGCTGTTCAATGGCTTGTTTTTTAAATACTTCATACCATATTATACAAACAGGATTTAATTGAGGAATGATACATCTTAGTGCTTGGAATTAATAGCAAGAATCTTACATGGTAGGAGTTTGGTCAGTATACTGAGCAGGACTTGTAAAAGCACTCTCTCTTAAAGAGTTTGCAACACTCCTTGTGGGATTTGTGCTGAGTCGCAGTAGAGTTTGTGCTGTTGAGAAAATGTATCACTTCAGGCTTGACAGTGTGTGAAATAATTTTAATTTTTGTCATACAATTGACACTGAAACTGATATAGATACTCCCTTTGCTGTCATAAGCCAAGGCTTTTTTAATTGTTCTGTTAAAATGTTATTTTGTGTCGAATTGGTGAACACTATGACCAGTTTCAAGCTCTAACTAACAGAGTATTGTCTCAGTTATTCCAACAATCATGATAATTCTGTGATAATTCTGTGATAACAGTCCTTAGGCAATTTTGTCTCTGTATGGTAGGTTGATGAGATCAGCACCCAGGTCTCTTCCAGAACATTGTCTTTCCAAAGTGATACAGGTGTAGAAACAAAGTGCAGGGAATACATGTGTATGCTATGATTAAACTAAACAACTGTGTGCAAGAGGGAGCGCAATTTATTTCTTAAAACCTTCTACATAGAAAGTAGAAGTCAGAAGATGCTTATAGTGGAAGAAGTCATAGGGGAACCTTAGTCAGGTCGGTCCCTTATGTGCTTTATGATGAGCCTGAAGTTCTAGTGACAGGAATCATCTATATTTGTGCAGAATGTGGTCGTGGATCCTCCCAGGAATGTACAGTTATTTGCTGAAGTACCTAACATATTTAGAGAAGCAGGATTCCTCTGATGCCAACCACTGCAACATGGTTTATGATTTCAGCAAGAACATTCCTAAGGGTGTGACTGGGGGATCATTCTTCCCCACAGTATGCCCTTCTGTAACATTTGTCAACTTGCAAGTCTCTGTGTGAATGTGTCATATGGCTAATGCTGTTTTAAATGCAGTTTCTGGCATTTAATATAATGAAGTGAAGGTGTCATTACAGAAACAGTTTGCAAGAGGATTATCCATAGGGCTCAAACCCTTGAAGTAATTGAATAAAATAGAAAAGTTCAACTAATAATAAATGTGCACAGAGGTTTGACAAGGGGACAGTCAGATGCCAACAAAATTGAGCAGAGTTGCATATTGCTAATGAAATGTTGTAAGCTGGAGTGTAAACTGCCTATCTCTAGGAAACCATTTTAATGCTGATGTATAAATTACTACGGTGCAGAGAAAGAAAAAGAATAGGAACAACAATTAATGGAATGGAGTATACACTTGGCATCTGAGTTTTGATCAACTTGAAAGCCAATTACTTATTCTTGAGTAGGTGAAATTACCTGCAGGATTGTTTGAGAGTATTCCCACAAGTGTTCTGAGTAGTCCTATCCAGCAGTGTTCGTTGATACTATTTATCTCACGGAAATGTATTATATTTGGTTCTATTTGCATGAGATTCTCAGCTTCAGGGTGGACTTTCTGGGTGCTGACACTAGCTGGCTGGATGTAGGCCCCTCCTGTGTAAGTGCTCAAACTACCAGAAAGAACATTGCTTTCTTTATTGTAGGATGAATTATTTATTAATAGAAGACGTGTTGGATCTGACAGAAGAGTCTGTGATTATGGCTCAGTTCTGGAGGTATTCGCTAAAGATGTGAGACTAGATTGAAATTACTGTTCCTTAATCACTTTGACAGCCCTGTCTCTTAGGCATGAGAAAAAAATCCATCTCAAACCACACAAAACCCTGCATATCTCGACATATTTTTTTTTTTACCTAAATAGTTTTTCATGAGAAAAGGTAAGGAAAGGGAAGAAATGGATAGATTTCTGCCCAGACTTAATCCAGGCAGTAGTACATTATTGCAGGTGTAGAACATAACCATCTGATTATTGATTAATGACACTTTTGCTTCCTATATTTTTGCTTCCCACTATTTAATTTTGAAACTTTTCGACTTTGTCCCTCAAATCTATTATGCATGAATTTACCAAGTCATTCAGAGCCTTTTGCCCACAGGGCGTTAGCCATTGAGACTTAGTCTGTGATATATCTGTAGCTCTGCCAATGCACTGCACCAAAGAAATTCCATCTTTTGACCATTCCTTTCCAATAAATGGAGTATCAGGCAGAAACATCGCCCTTACAGTAAAATCTGAATGGCTTTTTTTTTCCTTATAATAAAGTTGTAGAGAGTTACATAAGAATCAGAATTCCCTTAAAGGACCGTATAATCTACAGAGACATAAAACTAATAAACAGTGTGAGCCTGAGGAATGATTATGAGAAAAGAGCTATGAATGTGGTAAATATAGTTAAGGGAGTGCACTGCATAAAAATCAGCTTCTACATAAAAGGTGATCTGGTGTTGTCAATGCTGTGATTTAAATTCTTCAGCCTTGTTTATTTCCCTTATGAATGCTTCACTTATTCATTATGAAAAATAGAGAAGTAGGTTTTTAGAAAAAGAAATAGGAAGGAAAGAGCTGTCCTAAGTGGGAATCTGTGCTTGGATCTGTCAAGTGCTTCTAGTTGCTAAACAGGGTACAGATATAGTCTTGGTATTCAAAAAGCCTAACTCATGCTGAGTTTAGTTCTTGAGGGATAACAAGTCTGGCTGGGCAAGAAAGTAAACTAATTTTTCTTTGTTCTAGAAGTCTGCACAAACATTTTCAAAGAGAATGAGAAAATCTCACCTTCTCTCTTCAAGAATCTGTGGATTCAAACTTTCCTTTATGAAAGATCTTGGACGCAGACTGATATATTGTGAATGAAGAAGGCAATTTCAGATGTTCACTTTAATTTGGAGGACAAATTTCCTACAGGGGGAAAGAAAAACTGATTATTTCGGTAACAGAATACCTCTGCCTCCTTTTGTCTTTTTAGTTCACACTTTCTTGTTCTGCTCCATGTCAGCCATGGATTAAAATGTAACTTTCCTCTTTTCAGGTTTTGTATATATTCAGAAAGTCTTCTAGAATTTCTCTTTGTGGACATTTTCTTTATAAACTAAAAAAAAAGTCCACTGTATTCCTTTTTTCCTTCCAGATTTATGACTGATAAACTTTTATTTGAGCACTTCTAATCAGCTGTAAAACCAGCTCCTTTTTGTGCTTCGCAAATTGGTGTCTAGGTTCATCAGATTTCATAAATATGAAAAGATTCCTACAATTCCTGTTTCCCGGTCTTAGCCTTTTACTTGATTGTGAAATCTACTACTTTTTTTTTTTTTTAAATATTGTTATTATTCGTGTGTGTGTCTTTCAGCTAAAGCTTTCCTATGTGCCTTACTGCTAGCAGGTGAGATGTCCTTGCAGTGTAGGAAAATAAACTTTTAACGCTCTTTGATTTGCACATAGCTATGTCACTGCCTTCACATTTTCATCTCAGATGCACAGAGATTTTTCCTCCAATGTCTGTGATACTAGTATTCCTTAAGGTAATACTGGGTATGGTGGGCATACTGCACCCAAACAGGTCCTGATCTTCTGGGAATCAACCACTGGTCCTGAATCCAGCTTTTCCTGTTTATTTTTTTACTTACAGCAAAGAGAGTTCCTGACAGTGTTTTAGGTAACTTGGCTTAACCACAGCATCATGAATAGTAGAAGCTGAAGAAATAAATGTACATTTTGTGATGAGTCTACCTGCCGATATATATAATTTGTGCATATTACTGGCTTTAAAAGGTTAAGTTGTTGTGATTTTGTTGGTTATTAATGGAGGTTGATACTTGCAAGTCCAGAACATCACTACAAAGGCAATATTAGAAGAGTACTGGAGCTAATTTTGAAATGCTCCGTGTAGCTGCTGGCTAACAATTTATCTCACATTGCTCCACTTCCTGTAATAGCAGCACAGTTGTATCATCTGCTTACCTTGTAGTAAGTGATTAGTACATCCAATTTTAGAATGAGAGAGTTTCACTTTTCTTGGCTGTCTTTCAGCCAATATGTTATTGTTTCACACAGCAATGCATTTTAGCTTTGCTTCAAGAAACATTTCTCCAAACCTACATAAAGCTTGACTGTACATTATGGAAGGTAGACTGAATTAGAACATATAATTCAACTTCCAAGGGAGGAAATGTTCTTCAGACTGAGTCTGAATGTCAGTCTTGTGCTTAGTTTAGAAAAAAAATCTGTTCTCCTTTGGATTCAGAGTTTGTATTTGGACTTACATCTTTGATTTGTGAGAATCGCTATTGGCAAACCAATGTCTGGCAAATGAGTAAAAAGACTTGGAATTTTGCTTACATTTCTTAGATTCATTGGCCACGGAAAGGGAAAGAGAATCTTGTTCATATTCTTCCTTTTTACAGGTATGGTCTTAAGCTAGTAAGGGAAAAGCTAGACTTCAAGCTTCGCTCTCAAGTAACTAAATATATTTTCATAGGAAGTAGAACACTTTCAACCAAAACGAATCTTATCTGAAACACCAACAGACTCATCTGCAGCGTATCCATGCTTTTGAGTAAAAGTGGATTCAAAACATAGGTTTTGAAACCTACTAAACACTTAGGTGGCTACCTTACTTTCTGGACTTTAGAGTGTAGGAGGAGAGAATAGAAAGTCCATTCTACTCAAAATAAAACAAGAAAGCACAAAATCATGGTAACTGATCTGAAAACACACATAAGTTTTGAGATTAAAAAAAAAAAATCACTTGGTGTGAAACGGTTCTTTGCAGACCTTAAAAATGAGGTGTATGTGGAACTAATTTGGCATCCAACTTTTTCTGCCTCTTTCTGTTTGCTCATATGGGTTTATTTTGTCCTGCTGCTGAACCAAGAAACCCATTATTTGCACATTCCTAGTCCATTATACCTCTCAGCACATTACTGTGCTCGGCCACAAATGAGGAGATTGCCCTCTGTGGGGAAAGAGATGAGAATTATTTCTTCTTTTCTCAAGAAAAGGATCAATCCACTGAAACCTCAGAGGAAATCAGCCACCTCAAGGCACTGGCTGTAGAGGAATTTCTTTCCCTTTGCAGCTGAAGCATCTTTGGCTCTCTAATGATCCTGTATGAAAGCAGCACCATCTGTTGTGCACTCTGCAACTTGTGGATTCTGTTTCAGGTTGCACTAGTGCTGTTCATCCCTAACTCTAAAATATCTCTGTATATCCCTAGCCTTGATTGAATATCTCTATGAGCTTTGTTCATGTGATGTTTTGTCCTGCACAAATCATATCAAACTTTAAATTATGATACACTTGTTTGAGATGGTGGATGACCCATCCTGGAAATGTTCAAGGCCAGGCTGGATGAGGCTCTGAGCAACCTGATCTAGTCGGGGATGTCCCTGCTCCTTGCAGGGCGGTTGGACTAGAAGACCTTTGACGGTCCCTTCCAACTCTAACCATTCTATGATTCTATGACAAGTGGTGTCCCTCAAGGGTCTATACTGGGACTGGTTGTCACGCTCCGATTTCGGATGAGAGGAAGGCCCCTTTGTGTTCTAGCTGACCTCAGATGAGTCTGGGAGACTAGGAGTGGCTGGACCAACCTCTTACACACCGGAGTGAGGTTTTGCTCATATTCTCAGGAACAGAATTATGACTCAAAATGGAGTCAAGCGCCAGATAACTTTATTTATGCCACAAGAGGTTCACAAATGCAAGAGAAAGAGAGAAAGAAAGGAAAGAGGGAAAAAAGCTTCAGTTGCAATAGCTACCACCATGGAGCTGCAGTGTCCCAACAGTCCAGTGAACTCAGTGGGGGAACATTCCGCTCGATGTCACTTCTGTCTGATGTTGGTTCTGTCGATGTTGGTTCCATTTGATGTTGGTCGTTTCTGTCATTTTATTGTTCGTCTCATTGGACTGTGAAGAGGAAAGGGACCTGGGGGTGTTGGTTGATGCTCAGCTGAACATGAGCCGACAGTGTGCCCAGGTGGCCAAGAGGGCCAACGGCATCCTGGCCTGCATTAGAAATAGTGTGGCCAGCAGGAGCAGGGAGGTAATCATCCCCCTGTATTCGGCGCTGGTAAGGCCGCACCTCGAGTATTGTGTTCAGTTTTGGGCCCCTCACTACAAGAAAGACATTGAAGCCCTGGAACGTGTCCAGAGAAGGGCAACAAAGCTGGTGAGGGGTCTGGAGCACAAGTCTTATGAGGAGCGGCTGAGAGAGTTGGGATTGTTTAATCTGAAGAAGAGGAGGCTCAGGGGAGACCTTATAGCTCTCTATAACTTCCTGAAGGCAGGTTGTGATGAGCAGGGGTTTGGCCTCTTCTCCCAGGCAACAAGCAGGACCTGAGGAAATGACCACAAGTTGTACCAGAGGAGGTTTAGGTTGGACATGAGGAAAAACTTTTTCTCCCAAAGAGTGGTCAGGCACTGGAATGGCCTGCCCAGGGAGGTGGTGGAGTCGCCGTCCCTGGCAGTGTTCAAGAGGCGGCTTGATGAGGAGCTACAAGATATGGTTTAGTAGCTGTGGCAGCAATGGTAGTGGGAAGACGGTTGGACTAGATGATCTTATAGGTCCCATCCAACCATGTGATTCTATGATTCTATGATTCTATGATTGCATATTCATTGCCCTTCCAAGAATCACGTTGCATACTCCAAGAGCTGGTTTGCTTGGTTGCACCCCTCACCTGGTGGTGATATGCATGCCCAATACCCTCTCTGGGCCCTTCTGTTTTTCTGGCCTGTGGTCTGGGCGCTTGCCTGGGGGTAAGGCTAAATTTCTCAGAATCAGCTATGTATTCAGGTTCACAAGACAACAGGAAGAAAATAGGAATTGGCTTGCAAGATAATGGGAATTGGCTTGCAAGATAACAGGAAGCCTCTAGTCCTATGGTTTAGCTGATGTTCCATTGTCAAGTGTTGGTTTGATGTTTCGACAATGTTAAGACACAGCCTATACAGTCTCTTACACTGGTACTGTTTAACATCTTCATCAATGAAATAGACAGTGGTATATAGTGCACACTCAGCAAATTTGCAGACAACACCAAGCTGAGTAGTGCAGTTGACATGTGTGAGGGATGGGATGCCATTTAGAGGGACCTACAAAACCTCAAGAAGTGGGCCTATGCAAACCTCAAGAAGTTCAACAAGGCCAAGTGCAGGGTTCTGCACATGGGCCAGGGCAACCCCTGGTATCAATACAGGCTGGGGGAAGAAGGGATTGGGAGCAGCCCTGCTAAGAAAGACTTGGGAGTGATGGTGGACAAGAAGCTCAACATGAGACAGCAATGCACTCCTGCAGCACAGAAAGCCAAATGCATCCTGGGCTGCATCAAAAGAAGCATGGCCAGCAGGTCGAGGGAGGTGATTCTCCCCCTCTACTCTGCCCTGGTGAGACCCCTCCTGGAGTACTGTGTCCAGTTCTGGAGACCCCAACGTAAGAAGGACATGGACCAGTTGGAGAGGGTCCAGAGGAGAGCCACAAAGACAATGAGAGGGCTGGAGCACCTCTCCTATGAAGAAAGGCTGAGAGAGTTGGGGTTGTTCAGCCTGGAGAAGAGAAGGCTCCGGAGAGACCTTACAGCGGTCTTCCAGTACCTAAAAGGAGCCTATAGGAAAGATGGGGAGAGACTGTTCAGTAGGGCCTGTAACGACAGGACACGGGGCAAAGGGTTTAAACTAAAAGAAGGCAGATTCAGACCAGGTATAAGGAAGATATGTTTTACGATGAGGGTGGCGAAGCACTGCACAGGCTGCCCAGAGAGGTGGTGGATGCCCCATCCCTGGAGATGTTCAAGGTCAGGCTGGCTGGGGCTCTGAGGAACCTGATCTGTTTCAGGATGTCCCCTCTTCACTGCAGGAGGAGTGGTCTAGATGACCTTTGAAGGTCCTTTCCAACACAAACCATTCCATGACTCAATGATCTTTCTTTGTTTCTGGTTTATCTATTTATATAAAACAGAAGTAGTCCTTTTTTAGAACAAAGTTTCAATATACTTCTAGCAGGAAACAAAAGATGAATCAAGAACTCCTTGAGCTTATCAATAATAAGAAATATTCTAGATATGTTAATGTGATGTATACTGACCATTGAAATTAATGAACAATTAAAATAAGAAGGTAACCACGTCTTTGCAGCAAGCCTGTTGTTGTTCAACTGTGGTTGAAACACAAGTGAGATAGGAGGGAACATAAGACGTCTTAGCCTGATGAAGCAGTTTACTTTGGTTGCTGGGCTTGTACTATGGATTACAAACACTCAGCTTTCTCCGACATGGTTGATTTGATTTTAGTTTTAAACCTAGTGGAAAGCAATAACCATCCTTACATAAATAGTAAAAAAGGGAAAGTGCTTGCTTAGATAATGCGATGTTTTTGTAGTAAATCTTTGTCTAAACATGGAAGGACAAGTTAAAAAACAATAGTTTTGTAAGAGCATTTGAAAAAGCTGGGAAAAAACTGATCAACCACGGAGCTAAGTTTTCTTCCTCTGGTCTGAAATCAATACAACAATTTTCAGACAAAATTCAAACTTGAAATCACTGTCATTCTGGATAATTTAAATGATTTTAATCTGTTTAATTTATTATCATTAATGCCTTGAATTTCAAACAGTTATTCCAAACCTCTGTTTAGACTGAATTTTGCTGCTTTTTGGTTTTGTAACTGATAGCTTCTGTACTGGAGAGTTTGTCTATTTTGTTCAACTCAGTTATTTTCTCTGTTATGGTAATACCTCTCTTTGTGAGCATTGTCTTTTTTGAAAGCTTTGTTTTTACGTTAGATGTTAGGTGAACCAACCCTTTGTTTCACTCGGAGTCCAGCAAGACCTTTGGGTAGATCTTGTTACAGGACTGCAGCTAACACAGGGTGTTTAAACCCGCCTTGTGCAATATTTTCTTTCCAAACACATCTTCCAAACCATCTGAAAACAGAATCATTTACATCAACAACATGGTTCTAATATTATCTTATCTATAATCTAAACATAAAAACACATTGTATGCACAATCTTATTAACCTGTTTACAATGAAACAACATTTTCCTTTGGAACCGAAATCACCACTAAATGTGTAGAAATATTATTACTCACTTGATGCCTCTTCAGGGAAAGCATAAAATATCTCCATGTACAAAATATATTAGTTCCACTGTACTTATCCAAAAATTATTACTATGTTTTGCAATAGTTATAATAATAGAATATTGGCTTAGTGATCAATTTCTCATTTATTTGCTGTTCGTGTTATTTGAAATGATTGCTTCACATATCACGCACTCTTGATTTCTTAAAGCTTTCTTCTTTGTTTCTTTCTACTTAAATAATTTTTGTTGTTCCTTTTATTGTCATGAGAAGTCTTGTGCCCACTGCCCTTTGAACTTGCTAAGACAGATAGGCATACTTCTGTATTAGGCTGCTGCAGTGTTATAAATCTTATTGTCTTCTGTTTCCCATAAAGCACCTTCCTACACAAGTGTAAATACTAGACTTAAAACAATAGCAAAGTTATACTGACAACAAAAATATATACAGTGACTTTTATAACCAAAATTCTGTTAAAAAAAAGAAAAAAGCAGCATCAAGGTAGTCAGCCCCTGGTTAATAGAACAGTATGGGGAAAAAAAAAAGGTAAAAAAAAAAGATATTCCCCTATTTTGCTAAAGGGTGAAAAATTGTTACAGTTTTTTGAGTTTATCCTTTTTTCTCTGCACAGATTTCCTTATCTTCACTGCAAATAGAGATGCTCCATCAGCAAGCAGTTTGGCATTGACTTGAAGTAGAAGTTTCACAGCCTGGGGAGAAAGATGGTCAAAGAATGCATTTTACACTTCCAGGAACTTCTCTCCCATTAGTGTCCAAAAAGCACAATAAACAGGTAGCTTGAAGGAAGGTGAATACTAACAAGGGGAATTTGGCTATTGTTTTTATTTTAAGGTTATGACCTCGCTCTGTCAGCAGGACTGTTGAGAGCTCTGAACCTGACTAAACAATGAGCAAGCAGGAGCAGCTGAGGCCGAATATGGTGAACTGCTAAGGAGCCCAGTATGTGCTCCTTCACTACTGCCATCTTTGTGGGGTGGGTCTCCTCCCCACCTGGGAGCACTAGATAGTAGACGATTCCGTTGAGCCTCTGGAGTATGTCTTACCTGTTTTGTGTTTCTTGACCACATACAGGTCTTTAACCAGTGCAAGGTCGGGAAGGCTATCCATTCCTTTGTTAAGTGAAAAAAAACCAAAACGCTTCCACTTACTTTATGAAGTTTTATTTTGCTGTTAGCCACAGTCAAAAGTTATTTTATATACATTAAAACATCTTAAAATGTGACACTGTTGAGACACTATATATAAGCTTGTTTGTCTGATTTGTAGCCAAGTTATGATAGCTAAAAAACTAAGAACTTGAATATACTTTACCCATTTCAGTGAAATCGGAGCATTGACATGCTGCTCCAGGTAAAAGAGTTCAGGATCTGAACTAGGAAACCTTGTAGTAAGTTATGCAGAGGTCAGGAAACCTTGGTTACTATCACTAGAAGAAATAAGATAGAATCATACAATCGTAGAATGGTTTGGTTTGGAAGTGACCCTTAAAGTCATCTAGTCCAATGCCCCCGCGCATGGGCAGGGAAATATTTCACTAGATCTGTTTGCTCAAAGCCCCATCTGACTTGACTTTGAACACTTCCAATGATGGACATCCAGAACTTCTCTGGGCAACCTGTTCCTGTGTCTCATTACTCACATTGTAAAAAATTTATTCCTTATGTCCAATCTAAATTTACCCCCTCTCAGTTTAAAACCGTTACCCCTTGTCCTGTCATTGCCGGCACTGGTAAATGTCCCTCTACATCATTCTCATAAGCCCCCTTGAGGTACTGGAAGACTGCTATAAGGTCTCCCCAGAGCCTCCTCTTCTCCAGGCTGAACAGCCCCAACTCTCTCAGCCTGTCCTCATAGGAGAGGTGTTCCAGCCTTCTGATCATCTTCATGTCCCTCCTCTGGACCTCCAACAGGTCCATGTCCTTCTTGTACTGATGCTCCCAGAGCTGAATGCAGTACTCCAACTGGGGTCTCCTAAGAGCAGAGTAAGGTGGCAGAATCACATCCCTTGACCTGCTGAGCACGCTTCTTTTTATACAGATCAGGATACAGAGAGGCTGGATGAATTTCAAAGACAGGAGAATCATTGACATCCTGATTTTTGCAGGTCTGCTGATGTATGAGAGTTCTTTTGTATGTGTAAGTTGATTATCCGTGTTACTTACAAGCTAGGAGGGTCCAAATAATGAGATGCTCTATGGTATGTTTTAATCCAATAAACGAGTATATGCTGTCAGTAGTATGGATTATAAATACTAATTTATCATATTTTCAAAACTGTAATTTTATACAAAGTGATATAAGTATTTTTATGGTTACTTCTAGAGGCTTTTTTTTTTCTATTCAAGTGGAGAACTTGAAGAATAGAATTCCTTACAATTGTTCTTATCCGATCATGTTTGATAATTTAAATTCAAAGAGGTGTTGAAAACTTATTTTTTAAATGTAGCTGTGCAAGTGGGCTTTAGGAATGGATAAATTCCTCAGTCCAAGTACATATATTAAGTAGTATTAATTCAGCTAACTGAGTGGAAAAGAACTTGGCTGATGAAGACTCTTTATGGCTGACAAACAAGGCCTTGGAAATCAAGAGCTATTTTTTTTCATTCAAGATCCATTTTCTGTCCTTCCAGTTAGGACGTGTCATGTTTTTTTTTCTTGCCTTCCTTGGAGTGGGCCCATTTTCAGGCACAGTGAGTAGATATTTTGGTGCATAAACATCTGATTGGCTGGGATGCTCAGGAACCTAGGGTCCTGTTCTGCAGTCCTGTGCTATCCCTGGAGAGATTTGGATCCTATCCGAATAGAAGTCTTACTGTTTCCTTTTAGCTCAGGTATGCCAGTTGTTCCTCAGTGTGGAAGGGCCTGAGAAATACTGCTCTTAACTTTCGTGTCATTCTCATGTTGAGCCAGTCTGGATTCTTAGGATCAACATTACGTTCAATACCTCCACGGTCTTCCTCAGAGTACATCCTTCCAATTTCAGACCTCTCACTATTAGCTTGATTGTGTGAGGATTTGTATCTTTCTCCCTCAAGGTTTGGGTTTATATTTCAAGCCTCTATAATTTAATATTCTAAGAAAGCCTGTTTTATAGTTTAATACCTGAAATTCTGTTCTACTATATTCAGTATTAGAGTTTGTAACACTTTAACAGATGGAAATCATTATAACAAATACATCCTGAAAAAAAGTTATCAGGGCAAATACCTGGAGTCTTGTGCAGCTAACGTGACACCTTTTTTTGTTGTGCTGATCATATTTTCCTTTATTTCTCCCTGATCTTCCACAAACACTTCAAGAGAGGTGTGTTACCACCATGTTGAGCAGAGGCCTCTGGCTTCATCTACTCTCTGAAAGAACCATGTGAGCAATTCTTGGCAATCAGAGGAATTCAGGAAGATAAGGGTCTGTCTCCATGTAATTGGGATTAATTAGCACTTTTTAATATAATTATCTTCCACATTCAAAAATATTCTCAGTCTTTCCACTTTTTTCCTGGGAAAAAAACTATAGTGATGTAGGCTGTAGGGTTTGTAGAATGACTTGTGAGAGTATGCTACGAGTGTAGTTTTGGTGCTATAAAGTCAAAACTCCTATTTTCCATTCCTGCCACCACGTAATCTCTGAGATTTTTAATATTTCCTGCCTTTGAGGGAAGAGACTTCTGTTTAAGACTGTGCACAGTAACTGCCTGGCTTTGATTCTGAAAAAGCAAGAGAAAAAATATTCTGGAGAATGTGAACATATCATAAATGTTTAAATGTTGTGGTTTTTTTTTCCAGGACAGTTAATGTTCTGCAGGACTCATTGATTTATTTGAGTTACTCTACTTGTAGGACATCTGCCTCTCATCCTGTACTTTGGCAGTCTGTAAAATGGCTAAGTGTCTTCAGATGCTCATGCTCATTTTTAATGCCAGTAGGTCCTGAGAAATTAACAGTGCACCATTTTTTATTGTGCTGCTCTCAAATCCATAACTTGTGTGTTGCAGCACTGTTTCTGTTGTAGGGAAGGATGTCTGTTGAGTAGATACTTATTTTTAAAAAATAAAATAAAAAAAATCGTGCCAAAATCCATAATAATATTATCACCAACAACAGAATTATGAAGAAATATGCATGTCTTCAGGCTCTTTGGGGGTGGAAAAATTGTTGTATGTATTAACTACTGTCACATTAGAAGAACATTAGAAGCTTTGTTGATGATAAATTGAGAGTAAAGTGTGGCAAGAGTAGGGGTAACAATCAAGACATTTTATTTGATGGGTAAGACTATTCATTTTTTCAAGAGAAGAATAAATTTCATCAGCAAAAGATTAGCTAAATGAAAGAGTCACTGAGATAATGTCTCAGTGTGCCTTGATGAGAAACTCTTCTGAGCATTAACAACCTCATAACTATTCATATGCTGGAAGTTTTCACTATTGAAATAATAGACTGAAATAAAATAGAATGTCAAAAGAATGACACAGAAAAAAATTAAATCCCTGAAGAGCTGCTGGTTTTCCTCGGGCTCTATGGTGTCTCTATGCATAGACTAATTTCCTTCTTGCAGAATCTTAATTGCACTGCCTTACTGGAGACTGATCACCAGGTCTCCTATCTGAGGTGAGTATTGACTAAAATCAGCTCCACAGAAACATCTTCAGCTGCACAAGTGCAGCAGAAATACATACTCTCTGCTCTGTGACTGCTTAGCAACAGTTGCTGGTATAGATTTGTAAGCATTACTTCATGGGTTACTTCTGGGAAGGAACTATGTGCAACAGGCAAGATATGATTGCTTCCATCTCCGATAACTACACTAATCAGCGAACGGTCAGAGCTTTTAGGCAAAAAGCACCATGAAAGAATTGTTGATAATATTCCCCAAACCATTTCCATGGTTTTGATTTTCCAAGTGATTGGGTTCAGTGTCTGGCCTTGAGAAAGTAGTCTAAAAAAATCTGGCAAGTATCAACTTGAGAGTGCCTGATCTTTCTACTGCCTTTTACACAGCAGGTGCCAACAGTTTTTCAACCTATCTGCCAAAAAAAACCCCTATTTCTTTTTTCTATACCTGCTTCAAACCTGACTCTCCCCTCCCTTTATTTTGATTTAAGATTGAAGCACCTGTATTTTCTGAACAGGGAAATAAGAACCAGCTGCAAATATGGGCTACAGGTGTGAACAATTCTTCCCTTTACTGTAGGTACTGATCTATAGTCAGGAATTAAAGGCAGGGAAGTGATGTCCTGAGAAATGTGAATGTTTAGTGATGACCCAGGAGCCTTCTACTATGCTCTAGCAGCCCATGGTCTGCATTGCCATAAACTCTGTATCTACTGTTACTAAGAGGAAGAGTATAAAAGAGGTGACTAGAAGAAAAAATAAAGAACCAAAAGGTTCATTTTGTTAATATGGTGAAAAATGAATTTCTAATATTATAGACCTCATAGAAGAGAATATTCACATTTCCAATTAATGTATGTCAGTGGTTTTACTTTGAAATCAATAGGTCTGCATGAAACAAGTTATCAGTATGAGTGAATTTGTTCTGTGACCTAATTAAAAAGATGTAATACTCTGATAAATGCAGGAGAAGTTTGCAAGGATTTTGTCATTAGTGCATTGATTGTCTTTTCATTTTTCCTTTAGTGGCTATTCTGTAATAAAGATTTTTATAGTGTGTTCAGTTTGAGTGTAATTAAAATCTAGTATATTTGATGTATCCTTTTCAGTGTTAGAATAAAAACATAATACTGCACAGAATACCATTTAAAATCAAGTATCTTATTTCCAAATGTACTGAAAAATTGGCAGAAATTAGAACTTCTCAATGTGAGTAGATAGAGGCTTACCACTTTTGAAAAGCAAAAGGTTTAACTCTCAGATTAGTGTACTCCTGGGTTGCAAATAACCACTGGTAACTCCTTGAGACGTGAATGAGGTTGAGGTTTTCAAGGGCAGAAGGCCAAGCTTATAACTTTATTCAGGATGTCCCTGCTCCTTGCAGGGGGGTTGGACTAGATGACCTTTGAAGGTCCCTTCCAACTCTAACCATTCTATGATTCTTCTCCCTCTTATTTTTTTTTTTTCTTTTAAAGGAAGCCAGAAGTATTTCGGTTACATGCATGAAATTCGTCAAGACAAAGGTCTACATCAGCTTACTGCTTTCCCTCTGCAAACATTACCATTCAGAGCTTTAATTCTTTTCTTTCTAACAACTAAAAATGTTAACTAATCCAAATTATGACACCTACAAAGCCTCAGTAGAAAGTCGCTCCAAGGCAATTATTTTTTTATAATTACATTTTGATGCATCTCTTTTAGCCATTATTTTAAAATCTATTTTGAACAATCCCTGAACATATTTGATGATTTTCTAGATTGTGGTATTTTGTCACAGATTTTGCTGTTATTTCCTAACCAAATGTCCCCATGTTTTCACTATAATTTGCAGTTATGGTGAGAAATATTTATTCAACATTATTACTCGTTTTTTTCCAGATACCTGATTATCTAGCAATATCCTTAGATGCCTGTTATTAGGGATAAATCTAGCTGCGTCACACTTCATTCTTGTCACAGAGACATGGATATTGCACAAAAACCACACATTCTTCTTACTTCTTTTTCCTGGCAGACGTACTGAAAATTTTTAGCTTAGTCTTATTGAGTCCATTTCTAACATATTCCAACTTTGTATCCACTGGTTTGTCTCTGTCATTTGAGAAATGTTCAGACAAATATGGTTTTTTCCTATGTAAAGTTAATATTGAGTGACCAATTTCAAGGGTATTAGAAATATTAGTTAGTACTGAAATATCCATGGAAGGCACAATTTATTTTCTCATACCTTCCTTTGTCTTCACTTCTGTGAAATCCAGGTGATTTTTTAATGACATTTTTATTACTTAATTTAAGTGAGATTTATGCTTACAGATCTGCTGGTCCAAACGAAATGTTATTTCTGCTTTGTCTTACTAAGAATATCTGAGCAGTTCAGGGCTCCTACATGGCCACAGGTATTTCTGGCATGAAGTTCTGGAGGAAACATTCCTGTGAGAAAACTTTATGTGAGAATATAAAGGTAAGCATGAGATTCTCCCTCACCACCAAGAGCCTTGAAAAAAAAAATCAAGAGTTCCAGCTCAACCTGTTAATTTTTCATGATTTTGATTGTGTAGCTGTCTATTAATAGTATGTTTGCGGTTTTTTATTTTTCTTTTTCAATACTCAGCAGATTCCTCATACTTAAAGGAGACTTTTATATTGTCCACTGTCCCGGTTTTATTTTGGCGGGGAGGGGGGTGGGGGAAGAGCGGAGCATGGGCAGAGAGCGGGAGGCGGGAGCCTCGTGGGCCTTGCGGCCCTCACCCTCTGGGCTCCCGCCGGGCGGCCGCCTGGGCCCGGCCGAGAGAAGTGAGGAGAGGAGGTGTGAAGGGAAGCGGAGAGGCGTCTGCCTGAGCCGCTCGTGAAGGATTTCTGGTGCGAGGAGCGGCTGCAGGCGCCAAGGCGAGTGAAGCAGGAGGGTAGCAGTGATGCTGCTGCGGGCAGAGATTCCCCTGCAGCCCGAGGTGCAGCCATGGTGAGGCCGGCTGTGCCCCTGCAGCCCATGGAGGCCCCGCCGGAGCAGAGATCCCCCCGCAGCCCGGGGGTGGAGGGAAGGAGGTAGAGATCATGTTAAGCCCGGGAAGAGGGAGGGGGGTGTGTGTGTGGGGGTTATCTTGTTCTCTGTCTCATTATCCTGCTTTGATTTTAGTAATAAATGAATAGTTTTTCCCAAGTCGAGCCTGTTTTGCCTGTAACAGTGACTTTAAGGATTTCTCCCTGTCCCTATCTCAAACCTCGAGCCTTTTTCCTTATATTATCCCTCCCTGTTCTCTCGGAGGGTGGGGGGAGTGAGAGAGAGATTGCTCAGTCTGGTCCCGATCAGGGCTAAACTACAACAGTTATTTTGGTGCTCGAGGAATCTGAGATAAGTATATTAATTGGGAGCAGTAATGGGCAAAACAGGGACTGAACTTGATAAAAAGAGCGAAATGGGGAATTTATGTTCTAATTGGTGAAGGGACAAGTGGTGAATTGTTTGTAAGTTGTCCACTTTCAGTGGTGGTGCGAGCATATTATTTTTATTTATGTGTGGGGAATTCTTTTTTTCCTGTTGATGCGTGTGTATTTTTATTACAATTCTTAAATATGTAAATCACAGAGGCAAGGGGTGGAATTTTCTGGTTTTATTGGGGGGGGGCGGTGGTGGTAGCTTTGGCACGATTTTCAAGTATCATTCATTAAAGCCACTCCAGAACTGGGGCTTGCCTCATTTCTTCTCCAGGATTCTCATTGGGGATGTGCAGAGTATCATCCCCAGTCCAGAAGATGAAGTTCAGTCACTGCAGGCAGCTCCTCATGGCACAGGCAGCGGAGGTGAGCAGGGGCAAGGGTGCATCGCAGAGGTAACTGCCCCAGGGCCTGGCGGCAGGCACGGCCGAAACCAGGACATCCATGAAAGTACGTGAATCTAGCTATAGATAACAAGATTTTCCATTTTTTTTTTTCAGCTTATTACAAGCATTAGGAGTCATTACTGTGTTAACACAATGCAAAATGAGAAGGGGAATACGTAATGAGTAAAATAGCCAGAGCTATATAAACTGATATTTCTGTATCTGCCAGGCACAGAAGTTCTTAATGTGTGAGGTTGTTTTCTTTGGGAAGAGGAGCTGTTGAGTCTAGATCCATGTCAGTTTTACCACTAGGTTGAGGATGGATAAGTAAACTAACAGAAAGCAAGAAGATGATCAAATTGTAAAGTATATTTGAATGTTTTCAGTTTCTACTGGAAAAGTATTGGGTTTCTGTCTGCTACTGGTGATCGACTAGTAGTGGAAGCAAACTCTGGTTTCCAGGTTGCCAGTGATTTTTAACTCTGTTATCCAAGAGATTCCCCACTGACTACAGTACACATATGTCTTAGAAAAGACCCAGAACTGCTGTCAATGAAGAGGTCTCCTCAAGATATTTCAGATCTGACATGGGATAGTATCAAACGTCACTGAAATGAAAGGAAGCTTGTTCTCTAATCTGAAGTATTTGGTGTTTTTTGTTCAAAAATCTTGTATGAGAAACAAGGGTTTGGAGACTTTTCTTCTTCATGTGGGAATTCAGAGCCAAAATGTTTTTAATTATTTTTTCATTACCAGGTAAAAAATATGTTGACTAGTAATCTAAACACATTTAGATTTTGTTGCAGAAAGTCACTAAGAGAACTGCAGAAAAGTTGTAGATGCAGTTTTAATTTTTTTCCCCAGCTTTTATCAGCTCTGGACATAATAGCAAAGACGTGATAGAGTAATGCCTATCATTGGGAAAAAAAAAATATTTTTTTTTTTTAAGCACTTACTAAGACTACAGGATCTAGTGCAAAAACTGACGTATTTTCAGCTTTTTTTCTATAATCAGACCAGCCCACCTTACACCTCACAGTTACAAAGTTTTTAGTGAACATTGTATTTTAGAACGCTAGTAATTCCTCTTCAAGCAACTTTAAAGAATTTTTCTTTGATCAATTAGTTTACTGTGTTATGGTTATGTAAATGTATATTTAGTTGCATATTGCTGGGAACATTGAATATCCTTAAACAGTAATAATATTCATCTAGACCCAAATATAATGCTCTGACATTAAGATGTAACTTTAATATCAGACTCTTTTGAGCTAAATTGAATGTTTTGTGGCTGTTACAATTTCAAAAGCTGAGCTGAGGTGCTGTGAATATACACGGCTAATTGTGATGTTACCTGAGATGGCTTTAAACTAACTTCTTATTGCCTGAATGGCTAGATTTATACCTATGCACTGGTATTTGTTAAACATGTAGTAGTATTTGTTTTGTATTAATCTCTAAAGGACAGGTCTAATTGAATTGCTGATATATGGTAGTGTGACATGGCCAGAGTTCTACGAATGTATTGAACAAAATTAGGAGTGGGGATAGCTACTTGCTAATGCAAAATAAATACCATTACTTCAGGCATGATTTACTGCAGCCACTGTTACCAGATAGAGATTGAAAGTGGCTTATGGATGTTTCATCATTGTCTATCCTGTGTAAGCCTCACTGCACAAAGCCGTGTGAAATAGTCTAAGAAAACCAGGAAATTTGTATCTCACATGCCTTAAACTTCTTTTTCTTCCTTATACACTTTATCCAAATGTTGTTTAGCTTGAATAACCCTTTTAAATGCACAAGACTTAACAAAAATTCGAGTTAAGATTTTGGAAACAAGAAATCATTGGTCCTTGCTAATTAAGAATTTCTTTGTGTTCCTAAAAAAAAAAAAAAAGACCACGTGTATGGAGAATTGCTATGTTTGTGTATAGTTGTGTTTATATCTTAGCAGAGCATGTCTATAATATTGCATAAAATGCACAAATACCTCTTTATCCTTCCATTAACTAATGTTTATAGATGATGCAATTGCCTTATATAAAGCCCAGCATTTGAAGTGTGCATACCTTTCCTTAAAATACTAATGCAAAATAATATGGAGTGGGAGGGGTAGGATTTATTGAGGAGATGGTAAGGAGGTAGCTGCAGATTTTTCAAATATTTATTAATAGGCTCTTTTGTGACATCCATTACCAGAGTAAGAGAATATCTCATATAATCATGTCCTCATTCTTCACTTTTCTGAAGGTAAACAGATGGGAACTGAGATGCACAGATGAAAACCCAAGGTCAGAACTGGATTTCTGTACCAGAGGCAGCACTAAAATCTAGATCTCTGGAGTCCTAGTCCATTGTTTTAACCCAAACTTATCTTTAACCCCTTTACTGTAAGACAAATTATCTAATTAGTTATTCACCAAATAAATTAATAATAATGGTTTTCATTCTTTAGTGTTTTTCAAATCATCTCAACTTGAATGATCTGCCTAAATCGGGTAAAATGAAGAGGCATCTTCTGTTATTTGAACTATTTTTATATAATCTTTTTAAAAAGTTTTCTCAGAGGCCCAAATGAGGAATTCTGTTTGAGGATGCAGAACATGAATTGGATAAACCTAGAAGAGAAATGTCACAAGAAGTTCTATTTGTGGGTAATATGGACTGTCATTTGTTAAAAACAGAATCTCTGTTTCCAATGAACACCTGAGTATCATAAGGAAAAAAGATCTAAAGTCACAGAAGAATAAGTGCAGTGTCAATAAACTCAAAAGCCAAGTATCTTTTCTTACTATTAGATTTTCTTAAGATTAAACTGTACTGGGAAAGCTTAGCTATGCTGAGTGAGTGTTGCAGGTTTCAGCAGCATTGCACAATGTTTGAAATGGGCCAGAGGATCAGTTTCCCTCTTGGCGTGGGCAGAGTGAGGCTAAATCGGGGTAAAAATAAACTAGATGTGCTAGCATTCCAGCATTGATCAGATGAGCCCCCAAGTTACCATCGCAGAGTGTCTTTCCTCTGTGACTGGCTTAATAGCAATCTCAATTCAATGAGATAAACCTCAGTCTAAGGCTTTCTTTTGCAGTACAGTTGCTTGTTAGCTTTGGTCCAAAGCTTCTCTCAGCTCTAGTATTACAGTGGAAGTTGAGTTCTGCTGCACACAAATTAGTCCGTAATGGCTCCCCACACCACTTCCATTAGGCTGACTCTACACTTATTAGAAGAGTTAAAATATTGTCACAGCTTACCTTTGCACTTCAGTCTTCATTTAAAGAGTCTGAATTAGCAGAAATACTGTTGTATTCAATTTATATCCTGCTTGTGAATGAGGGTACTAAAACCTTCCATCTGAACAAAGTAACCTGTGCACGTGAGCAAAACCACAGCACATTTAAATTGTGCTGAACAAACTTTTAAGCCCAGTCTATTTCCTGCTTAATTTCTGTAGGACGTTGGCATCTGATTAACATACAAGACGTTATTATTCACTATGCTTCTGGTTTCCAAGATGCTAACAAAAATCAGTGTTCAGCACCCCAGCACAGAGTACCTCGAAGTGGATGTCGGACCCCCAGGAGGTAAGCATTGAACGGACATGGTCCTCTCTTAAAAATCTCTGTTGCTGTGATGCCTGTAAAACCATTTCCAAAGCATTGATTCAGCAACTGGTGCGCTGAAACAGCATTTCAACACGTGCACCAATATTGTCCCATGGTGTGCTCGTCTGTATTTACCTGTCTTACAGACAGGTTATGCGCTCTTTCTGTTGCAGACCACATGCCTTTCTGTGTCTTTGTGCCGCCTCTCAAAACTGGCTCTGTTCCACAGCCAGATAGACAGGTGTGACTGCATTAAAAAAACCCAGCAAATATTGGTCCAGTCTTACTAATTCAGCAATAAATTCTCCATCCCCGTTGTGTAGTACGAAGGAGACATTATCCAAAGACGCATGCTCAAAGAACTCCTCTGTAATTTAGGGACTGCTCAGATAACCTATGCAGTGGATGATCCCTAAGCTAGAGATCAGGAGGCAAAGTTTTACACCAGCATCTCTGGCCTAGGGCCCTAAATCAGGAAAGGTATTCAACAGGAGACAGCAGCAGCTGGAGGTCCCGTTTAACCCAATTATGCACAGAGGATTAAGGAATGAATTTTCGTCCCTGTATGTATCATCTGCCTTCACAGTTTCATTTATGTAGGGCAAAAAATCTAGTTACTCAGGAAAAAAGATCATGAAGTGTAGAAAATACACGTTCCAGATGGCTGTGTACACAAGCATTTTTATTAAGACAATAAACAGAAAATGAGGTGATCGCAGAGATCATGCCAGAGTGTCAGATCTAACCTTTTTAAAAGGAAGCTTAACATGTTTCTGTCAAATGTATATCACTTATTTTGTATAATGTAATGTTATGTGTATGGAACCCACACAACAGTTTACTAAACCTTTGTTCTGTTAATTATTTAAAGTTATTGCGGTCCAGCTTTTACAATGCAATAAGCCAGCTGTCAAATGCATAAACTATGAGGTCAAAGGGAAAGAAGAGCTTTGTATGAATGCGATACGACATGAATTATGCAGCCTGAGTGTTTCAATAAGCATAAGTATTTATTTCTTTGGTTGTTGAAAAGTTATGCACCAAATGCAAGATGAAGAAGTACAGGGGTGTAGTAGTTCTGGCCAGGATGGAGTTAAATTTCTTCATAGCAGCTTGTTTGGGGCTAGCAGCTGTATGGTGCTGGGTTGCTGCAAGGGGGCAAACCACAACAAGGGGAGACAGAGGAAATTATGATGCTGGCATGGCAAAGCACAGTTCCCTAGAAAAGGCATCATGTCATTAAGCTGCAGGAAAGTTTAATCTACAAAGCTCACTCTAGGCCCAGGCCAGAGAGTGGAAGCCACAAGGCCTGCACCTCCTCCTCTCTTTTGCTTCTTATATTTTTGTTTTGTTTCGTTTTCTCTTTCTTAAATATGTTATCACAGAGACGTTATCACTGTCACCAATTGGCTTGGTCCTGGCCAGCAGCAGGTCTGCCCTAGGCCTGGTTGAGTCCACTGGACAAAGGCGAAAGTTCTGGCAGCTTCTCTCAGAACTACCCAAAATGATTCCAGTTGTCTCCTACCACTCTCTAGTTGCTAACTTCGGATGTCTCTTACCTGCTTAACAAAAGAAAATCAAATTGCAAAAACATGCATAGTTCGTTGTTTTGCTGTTATACAATTCCCAGCTGATCCAGAATGTTAAGAGGAGAAAGAGATCTCCTTTACCCTGTGACTGCAAGTTCTACCTTTTGCAGAACAGACAGATGTCTTTTTATGTGCAGAAGTGTTGTACAAAATAGCAAGAGCAAATAACCATGGCCTCTCTCTGTTTTGCAGCGTGTGACAGCCTTTGGCAGTGCCAGCATGAGCGAGTAGGAGCAGCTCCTCATCCTCAGCTCTCCCCAGCCCACCGCAGGCCACAAACATGGCCACAGAGACAGAGTGGAGCCGCCCCTTCTGCTGTGATGCTTGAGATGACGTTGGTTATGTGATGCCCTGTCACCACCAGATGTGTCTGAAATGGTACAGCAAGTCTGTATAAACCATTCTAAATGTCTTCTGATCACAAAAGCTCAATGTAAGATATCTTAGGCACATTTTATTTTTTAATCTCCATTATTCAGTTTCTGATGTAAGGTAGCTTTGTTTTGTCTCGCTTTTTGATTCTCACTTTTCCCTGCCACTCACTATAGAATGGGCTTTTCTTGAGCAGAATGTTAAGGATAGGAGCACTCATTTAAAGTCAAACCATGAGGTCAGAGTTAATGGGTTTATGGCTGCAGACAAATAACGAGATTGCAGACTGGTCCATTGCCAAACATCAGCGATGGCTGCACGTGGTGGTGCAAGAAGCAGGTCTAAGTTTGAGACAGTGCTGTGAGGAATGGCTTGATTTCACAGTTGGTGAAGGGGAGTTGCCTGAGAGATGGCCAGAATGCAGAGACAAAGTGGAGGGGAGCACTAGAGACATGTGGGGAAGTAGAGCCTCCTTGCAAGAAGAGCACCAGTGTAAGAGTATCTGTAACATGATTTAAGATTGTCATGGCTTAAAGAATGCTGTCTGAATACCAAATGTGGGAGCAGATGTAGCCAAGTCGGGATGAAAGGGCAGAAAAGTAATTAGGGCCAAATTGTTTATTTTGGTAGCAGATTGGACTGGAGAAAGTGAAGTACAAGGGCATCTGATGGGGCCAAAGAGAAGATACAGCCAAGGCCTTGGTGTCTGGAATGAAATGCCGACAGTGAGCAGAAGACACGGGTGAGGAGAGGGAGTGTAAAGTGGTGCTGCAGTAGCCGCAGATGTGCAGAGGTGCGTGTGGAGGCATGGTTGACACGGAGGCAGGCATCCCACTATGAGGTGGATGGTGATATCACAAAGCAATGGAGTGTGACTTCGCTTCCCTCACTGCCTAACTTTGGGCACCGGCAGAGCGTGGCCTCCCGCCAACTGCCTGCGAGGTCTGGAGGGCAGAGTGAGACTTCTCTTGGTGCCGGGTGGTGCTTTGGGGGCTGGCGTGTGCAGCGCTGGGTGCCCGTCCCGGAGCCATCCCCTGAGTTTTCCCGGCCCTGCCTGGTTCCGGCAGCCGGGCGCTGTGGGGCACGCTTGCAGCAGTGGAGGTGAGGTGTGTGGGGTCTCAGGGTGGCCGTGGGCTGGGCGATGGGCTGGGGGAGCTGGGAGGGTGTCCTTCTCGAGGGACCTGGCCATTTCTTCCTTCCCTCGGGGGGACAGCCAGTGACCATGGCCTCTCTCTGTTTTGCAGCGTGTGAGAGCCTTTGGCAGCGCCAGCACGAGCAAGGAGGAGCAGCTCCTCATCCTCGGCTCTCCCCAGCCCACTGCAGGGCACAAACATGGCCACGGAGACAGAGTGGAGCTGCCCCATGTGCCACAAAGCTCGAGGTGACGTTGCTTTTGTCATACCCAGTTGCCAGTAGTTCTGCATGGGACAAAGGAGAACCCAGAGTGTCCCCTTTGCAGAAGACCGATAGAGATCGTCAGCTTTTCTGTGCAGGGAGACCACTACCTGCAGCGTGTCTGCAATCCCTGAAAAGGTGACAAGTGCCAGCAGCCAGGCAGGAGGAGCTCCAGACCACCTGGCCAAAACCAGCCCCCTGTAGTGTCCCCTCCATCTGCGCAGGGGATGCTGCTCCCAACTGAGCAGGGGGCTGCAGGGCCAGAGGCTGTGGGTGGCCTCCTGCCCAGCATCTGGGCAGAACTCTTCCGAAGACAAAGGCATCTCCTCAATCTGGTGCTGCCCTGGCTGTGCCAGGAGCTGCAGGTGATGGGGCATTGTGGTGGTGGGCAAAGAGCGTAGAGAGCTGCATCCTGTGTGTCCTGTGCGCCCATGGTCCGGACAAAGAGGTCATGGTCTAGAGGCTGCAGGATTGCTTCGAGGATTACGCAGCACCGCTGGTCCATGGCCTCATCAATGTCATTGTGAACCAGTGCGGTGAGGAGGCTGAGTGGCTGATACGTCCCTAAGCTGCCACTGCTGGGGACTGGGACGAGAGCCCTGTGGCCAGCTCCAGCTCCATCTGCTTGAGCTCCAGCAGCGTCAATTCTACCAGTTCCCAGGGCGGGACTTGTGACTCCAGCCCAGCCTCTTCCAGCAGCCCCACAAGCTACAACGTGGAGGCGGAAGCTGGCCCATCAGAGGTTGCAGTCCACAGGGGTCCCAGCCACCCCTCATCCGCAGCTGCCTCTGCAGAGCAGCCCCAGGAGGAGTCGGGGGATGCGGCGGCAGCAGGCCCCTCTGCCCAGGGCTGCAGGAGCAGCTCCTCCGCTCCCAGGCAGAGAAGGAACCCTTTGCCTGCGCGGGCCCGGCGCCCCGCAAAGAGGAGGGCCCCCGGCTCCCAGGACTCTCCCCAGCCCTGCAAGAGGCGGCCCCGCCGGCGCCACTAGCAAGGCTCCATCAACTCTGTGTTCCAGAAAAAAAAATAAATATATTCTTTTTTCCTTGAAAAATCGCTGTGTTGCTTTCTCCATCTCCTCCCGAGGGCCCCTGGAGCCCCAGGGACGTGTCAATGGTGCCTCCTCCCACAGGAAATCCTTGTGCAGCCACAACCATGGGAGAGATTCTGAAAAAGCACCAGGATAATGCTTACAGCCAAGTAATTACTGAAAGATGGCCCATGCATTCCTCAAGGAAGAAGATCATAAAAGTTCAATGTAAGATAGCTTAGGCACATTTTATTTTTTTTATCTCAGGCTCCATTATTCAGTTTCTGATGTAACCTAGCTTTGTTTTGCCTCAGAAACATTAAGATAAGGCCCTCAACCCAAGAAAAATACTGTTTCCATTTAACAGATGCATTGTTATTTATCTATGGTCTCTATTAATTTTTTGCATTTGCTGATTTAGATCCAAATAGTTAAAATTTATTTTGTACAACGTTTCTGCACATAAAAAGACATCTGCCTGTTTTGCAAAAGGTAGAACTTGCAGTCACTGGATAAAGGAGATCTCTTTCTCCTCTTAACGTTCTGGATCAGCTGGGAGTTGTATAACAGCAAGACAATGAACTATGCATGTTTTTGCAGTGATTTTCTTGTGTTAAACAGGTAAGAGACATCCAAAGTTAGCAACTAGAGAGTGGTAGGAGACAACTGGAATCATTCAGGAGCTTATGAGAACAAGATTTTCAACACCCAGTTGTAAAAGTTTAGATGTTGTACGTGGTGGTCCTGTACCTGGTCGGGGCAATTACCTCTACAGAATGTGAGACACTGGATCTCACATCTGCATATACAGATATTATAACTATTTACACACCTCAAGATGTTCTGTGATTTGGAAAGCTGAGGACAAAATCATAGATCAATTTATAAAGAAATGCTTCATGTTTTAACAATGTGGTTCCTTCTAATATCTTCCCACAAGGCCTGAGTGCTCCTTTTTTTCTTGTTCCTTCTTCAGAGAATCTTAAATCATATTACTGATTTCTGCCTGGACACTGAGTCATTGGCTGTAACTCTTTCAGTGTGGCCATCCAGCCAATTCCTTGTCCGTCTACCAGTCCATTCATCAAACCCGTTTCTCCCCAGTTTAGCTGCAAGAATGTTGTGGGGCACTATGTCAAAGGCCTGGTGGAGACATCTGTAGCTTTTCCCTTTTCCACTGATGCAGTCATTCCATTGTAGAGAAGGGCACTAGATTAGTTAGGCATGATTTGCTGTTGACGAAGCCAGGTTGGTCATCTCTAATCACCTCTCTGTCTTCTGTATGTTTCAACACATCTTCCAGGAGGATCTGTTCCACAATCCTACCAGGCACAGAGATGAGGCTGTCCGGTTTGTATGTGTTCAGTAAACATGTAATTCATTAAAGAATGCCATTTGGATTTTTGAATGCTTTACACAAATTGTCACCTTTGTTAAGCTGTTATGTGCTAGCAAACAAAGAAAAGGAAAAAAAAAAATTAGTTTTTCAACAAAGTGTTGCTTACATTTCACTTCACTAATAGCTGTTACGGAAAGACTGCACACCGTGGAAAAGGACTGCATGTTGGAGCAGTTTATGAAGGACTGTACTCATGGGAGGAACCCAACGCTGGAGCAGGGGAGGAATAGGAGTGATTAATTAGATACACACATCACATAAATTTTTTTTACCTGAAGTGAAAAAAGTGATTTTCTTAAGCAGCTGACGGTTCTGAAAACATTTCTCATTAAAGTACTAGCCCAGTTTATATAATGGCTTTTTAGACTTTTAAGGTATGTTGGATAATGGAAGAAATAGACCTTGTTTTTAGTATAACAGTATTCTAGAATCACATCTTGGTTGACTTGTCTGGTTAAAAAACTGTATTACATGAAACATGCTGTAGGAATGGAGAAGGAGCATAGTGGGGATGAAGAAGGAAACCTTTCCACATTCCCACTTAACTCAAAGGTGAACTCAGGCATCAAAGGAAGTAGTGTTTTTTCTGCGGTTTGCCTGTGATTACCTGAAAAACAGAGTCGAAGGATTAGATTAATAAGCCTTTCATCAAAATATACTCTCCTAACCCAAAAGGCAAGCATACTTTCTGCACAAAGGGAGTAAATGAGTTAGAATTATCACCCTCTGAGCAGCTAGACTCTCAACCACATGCTTGAGAGCAGCATTCTGCAGAATACACTCAGCTTAGATAATTGTCATCTGGCAGAAATCAGATGCAAAAAAAAAAAAAAAAATTATTTTCCACTGAGTCAGACATTCCTCCTCAGTGTATCACATAGTAAGATTTGAATGCCTAGGTATAATCTCCTTTTAACTTTAGTTTTTATGGCAGAGGTATGAAAAGTTTCTTTTTCTGGATGCTTCAGAACTATTTTTCTCATAACTCCAGTGGTGGAGAATTTTCTCAGGAGAGTGGTTGTAGTGGCCACTCAATGGGATTTTTTTATGTTATTAGTTTGTTTGTTACACTACTGAATAAACAGAAGTGGGGTTTGTAGTTGAAACTTTCCTGCAGCTTAATGACATGGTGCCTTTTCTAGGGAACTGTGCTTTGCCATGCCAGCATCATAATTCCCTCTGTCTCCCCCTTGTTGTGGTTTGCCCCCTTGCAGCAGCCCAGCACCATACAGCTGCTAGCCCCAAACAAGCTGCTATGAAGAAATTTAACTCCATCCTGGCCAAAATCACCACACCCTTTACTTCTTAATTTTGCATTCTGCCTACTTTACAAACAACTATTACAAACAACTGTTCACTTTCCACAAGCGAATAAATAAATAAATACACATACTTATTGAAACACTCAAGCTGCGTAGTTCATGTGGTATTGCATTCGTACAAATTATTTAACAGAATAAAGGTTTAGTAAACTGTTGTATGGGTTATGTACACATAACATTACATTATACAAAATAACTGATATGTATTTGACTTATCCTTTTAAAAAGGTTAGATCTGACACTCTAGTATGATCTCTGCGATCACCTCATTTTCTGTTTATTTTGTATTGATGAGAGACTGCACAGGTTATTTGAGCAGTCCCTAAATTAAAGAGGAGTTCTTTGAGCATGTGTCCTTCGTACTACGCAAGTGGGGTGGAGAATTTATTACTGTATAAGTAAGACTGGACCAATATTTGCTGGTTTTTTTTAATGCAGTCATACCTGTCTATCTGGCTGTGGAACAGAGCCAGTTTTGAGAGGCGGCACAAAGACACAGAAAGGCATGTGGTCTGCAACACAAAGAGTGTATAACCTGTCTGTAAGACAGGTAAATACAGACGAGCACACCATGGGACAATATTGGTGCACGTGTCGAGATGCTGTTTCAGTGCACCAGTTGCTGAATCAATGCTTTGGAAATGGTTTTACAGGCATCACAGCAACAGAGATTTTTAAGAGAGGACCATGTCTGTTTAATGCTTACCTCCTGCGGGTCCGACATCCACTTCGAGGTACTCTGTGTTGGGGTGCTGAACACTGATTTTTGTTAGCATTTTGGAAACCAGGAGCATAGTGAATAATAACATCTTGTCTTGTAGCATGTGAAACTCAAGCAACAGGAGGAGAGGTTCTTTTATGAGCACATCCTTAAATTTTCCATTAAGACTTGAAAAGAGATAGGAAAAAAGGGGATTTTGTGTTTCTTACATAGGTACTGGGGAGGAAGAGGAGTTTAATGATTTGTGTTTGAAACATTTGTAAATGAGAGCATGGTGACTGTATTGAATAAAGGACTTACAGTTAAATCACTTATCTTTTACTTTTTATGACATGATTGAGTTGTGAATTACATTCATTTTCATTGCATTTACAAGCTGGAACAGATGGTGGAGGCTTAGTTATAGAGAATGTGTCTATGACTATAACATCGTTTGTTCCAGCATGGGTTCCTTGGAGGTAGATTCACCATCTGAATAGTTCTGGCACAGTCTGGAGCACGGCAGGTTGTGCTTGGAGCGCAGATCCCAGACGGGCACTTGAGGATGATCTGAGAGCAGGTGACTTTATTTACTTGTATCTGCCATACCTTAAAGTAGGCAGTATGTTCTAGGTAATAAGGCTATTTGCTTTGTACTTGGGAGGCTTCGGTTCTATTCCAAACCATTCCTGTTTTCATTTTCCATCTTAAAAATGTGAATATTTATCTTTCTTGTCAAGTTCTTTCAGGTATTTGTGTGAGTAGAAATAATGCGATGGCTATCATTCTGGAGTTGAATCTCTATTCTTCTCCATGTTTGTCTGTAAACAGATGTACATGAGGTGAACAATGAGGCTACAGGACAGAAAGCAGGTATGCATTTCTGCTTCTGAAATGTGACTAATGTGTGATCAGTCTTGATTAGAAGCTTTGAGTACAATCACTTTAGTAGTTCTTCTTTTCTTAAATTGATGTACAAAATGCTAACACAAGAACCTCCTGAATGAATAGATTAAGTATTCTACAACATTCAAATTTGCATGCCTTTCTTCTTCCTTCACAAAATTTTCTCGAGAAAGCCATGTCCAATGGCACAGCAGATTTAACACTACATACATCACAGTCGTTGGCAAACATCACAAATCAATCTACTGTAGTTAAATTCAGATTTTCACTCTGCCAGAACTCTCCTGTGTATATGTGAAGTAAGTGAGTTGAGGGAGATTTTCCTGCCAAGGAATGCATACAAAGGTATGCATAGTTAAGATATTGTCTTACAACTGGAGTGTGTAATCTTCAGAGATGCCATTATGCTATTTGTGCTTGTCATTAATTCAAACAGTATATTAAACTGGAGATTAACCATTGTTAATTACATAATGCTAGCAATTAAAACAAGAAAATAATTTATTGCAAATCCTTTCGAACAGAGCGTTCTCATCAGCGGGATTTGCATGTGCACTTCTGTGATCCTAGAGCACAAACTGTGGACAAATGATTAGCTGTGACACATAAGCCCATGCCAGGAGAGACTGTTTGTCACAGTGTCATGAGACCTCATAGTTGTATCAACAAATAAGAACTCCTCTTTCTGCCTGAAGTCGCAAAATATGTAGCAAAGTCTGTGGTCGTGTTTGGGCTCTTTTCACAGGACAGAGGAGAAATTCACAACTCTAACTTACACATCTGTCACTTCTGTTGAATGTTTTTTGAAAGGTTTGTCTCTCCAGGAAGCTTTCTAGAAAAAAATATTTGTGACGGTTATTAAAATGTACAAATCTTATTTTTGTGCAGTTTCAAGATGGCTAACATACTCTGACATGTATTTACAGTTGAATGTGTTTTGAATCAAGTCCTCTGTGCTTTATTTTTAGTGAAAGGATATTTCATGTCTGGATTAACACATTGCAGTAAGAGACCTTCAACAAGACAGAGAGTGTCAGAATCTGACCTTTTAATTATTTTTTTTTCAACTCTAACTTAAGTCTTGTAGGCAGCTACAAAAACCTGTGCTTGTAGAAAGACCTAGCAAAACTGTGTCACATTAGTAGATACATCAATTTTCTGTTATTCACAGAATCACTTCTGAAAATCTCTAAAAGCACCTAAATATTTTTATATATATATATGTCTGAGAAGACACGGGATGCTGCTATTGACAGACTGTTGTTCACTTCTATAGCATTTAGACCTGGTCTCAAAATAAATAAATATAAAGAAGTTTGATTTACAGTTGGAGCTGCCTGAACTGACCCAAATGACACTGTGCAAACAGTCGACATCTTTAGCAACAGGATATTTTCAGCCTACCTCATCTGTTTTCCTGAGTGTAATATGCAAATAATGATTTATGAGAAGGAATAAAAGGTGACTCACTGTGACCAGAATATTCTTGTGTTTGCTGTGACTGGGGGTTCAGCATTAAAGTACTTAAGAGTTTGTCATGAATGGCCTGCATTTGTTTAAGAGGGCCTCAAATGCTACAGAACTGACTGTAAATCAGGGTGGAAATGATGCACCCCCTTCCTCATATTGAGACTGCAGTTATTTCACTTCTGCATCTGGCACCGTTGACTGCCTGCGTGGCAGACTCACCAGAGAGAAGTATGATGGAGGGCCAGGCCCCTGCTCATTTTCATCATTAAAAGGACTTCTGTTGACTTCTGTGGTGCTGGTGCTGGAGATTCAGAATCCTCCCATTCCTATATAGCCAGTCACTGTAGGCTGGGGTTTTGAGGCATATACGTAGTGCAGGTCCTTTAAGAGATTATTTTGTACCTGTCTGAAGGAGATAACAAGTCACCAAGGCTATTAGTTTGACATGCTTTTCATACTTTGAATTCAATATTCAAAGGAAATAGGGGACAACATCAGTCTTCTCATACATGGATCTTTCCACTGTATGGAGATCTACTTCATTTGTTTGAATTGTTTTTGAGTCAGATTGTTAGAAAGGTTTTGTTTCCCAATTATACAGCTAATAAAAAAAAATACAGATTGAATTATAATGAATATTGGCTATTTTCTTGGTGATTTGGACATGTAAGCACTGATTTGACTGATGTTGGTTAATATAGGAAAAATGTGTTTAGTATATTTGCTCATGAGTTTTAATGTAATCAAAATTTGGAAAAAAAATCTTCCCCTTAATAAATGTTTATAATTCCCACCAGCAGCTGGAGACGTATTTCTAATGAGTGAATACTCATTAATCTGATTTGCTTGGTGTAGTGAAGTCCTGACTACACAAGTGACTTTCCTATTTCTACCTGTATTCATACCTTTGTCATTTGCTTCATTGACGGGTCAAGACAAATCCAAAGCAAGGGTGACTCATTACAACTTTTTTCTGTGAAATGGAAAGGAAAAAATATGTTCTTCCTGTAAACTGTTTTTCTTACTCAAGTACTATCTGTCGCAAACTGGATTTTAATCTAATTTCTAGCTCAGAAAAGCAGGGAGTTCAAATCTTGCATCAAGATTTAAGGGGGCTAGTGGTTCTTGCTAAGCTGTACAGTGTAAAGCTATATATCCCAGTGAAGCTATATAGCCCAGGTTTTGTCATACTGGTACCAGGTCATAGGCTTTGTGCAAAGCTAAAAATGCAGACCTTAGGATTCATCAGGCTTTAACTTGACTTATGTCACCTACTCGGTGCTTTCTTTCAGCTTGTTTAGTTGAAACAGAAATTGATTAACAACCAGATGACTGCATTCTAATTTGCTTTAGCTTTTGCTCATCTGTGTACAGCTGTGCAGTGTCGTACTCTTACGTATCTCTGCATCAAGATACAATAATAACAGACTGTTAGTATTCAGTGTGGAATGGACTGTCTGTAACACTGGAGCCAGGATGCGTTACAGAAGAGTTACAAGCATTGGATGACAGCCGAAGCCTTTCAGCTGTGGGTGCAGGAGGATATCAAAGGCCTACGGCTACAGAAAGCTCACAGTGATCAGCCACTGATCATTCAAGCAATATGGTCTTTGGAACTGGGTAAAGCTAGTTTTCTGGATAAAAGAGAAAACAAAACTCATCTATCTGGACCATGATACATAGTAATTTTGGATATTAGGTGTACCTGTGAATCACTGAAGATCAGATAAGAGAACTATATCAGAAACTATGCAAAGGTGAATCCGAATGGATGAAGCCCCTTCTTTGATATCATACCTCTCCTAGCAAAGGACTCAGAATGCTGATGAACCATCTTAAGCTAATGAGACATCCCCAAACTGATGTCAGTACTTAGGAGCAGAAGCATGACACCACAGAAAGGGGTAGATAGAGAAATTTTGTGTGTATCAATTTTAATTTCATCATTATGATAAATGAGCTTTAATAACTGAGTTATTTTAGCTATGTGTTGACAGCATTGCAGTTGAGCTAACATGATCAATTGACTAGACTTTCTAGTCTTTAATTAGTCAAACAATTAATTATTGACTTTACACAGTAGATGTGTTTCCTTGGCTCACGTGAATTGCCAAAATTTTAGAAAAACAAATTAGCAGAAAATGTCAACAACCTAAGCCGTAATTTGGAGACAACAAATAGGTTTCAAGTGGAGTGGTATTTGTCTGAATATATGTGTTTGATGCTTTTCTAAAGGTTGACAACTTTATTTATAGAGAGTACTCCTGAGGAATTTTGCCTAGCACAATTATGTTATCACTTAATTCATGAAGCAGAGAATGTAATTAAAAAAAAACAACAACAAGAACAATAACAAAACCCACAATAAGCCCCACTCTATCACATAATGCAGGAATAGTGGAGACCTGGGATTGGTCTAGTTGTAGGGAATTGGTATGAAGCTAGGAGTTATCTCACAGTGTATGAATGTAGCAGACCCTGATTTTGGGGGAATGTAACATGGTTTATGATTAAGCCTAGTTGTTTGCCTTTGGTCAAGATCAAAGGTCACCCTGGACTTAGCTGAACCAGACAGTTGAGCTTGTTAGGAATGGTTAGTGTCTCCAGTTGCTGAAGACAAAGCCACGGAAAAGGAATGAAGTATCTCCATCTGCTTTCAGGTACCTCTCTTTCTTGACAGGGGTTGACCAGGGGTGTATGAAAGCCTGAGACTGCCTCATTCACAATCCAGGCTGCCTCACTCACAAACTCCAGCACACACTGAAGCAGGATGTCTCAAAGGCTCGGTCTCTGCAGCCTACGCAGGGAGGCTCAAGTGTGGTCCTAAAGCACCAACAAGCTTGAATCAAGGACAGGATGAACCAACTCTGAATCTTGTCAAGTTGTAACCAGTGCAATGAAGTCTGAGCCCTAAGCAAGTAGTTACCAAAGTTGAAATTATTAGGCATGAAGATGGCCAATGCATAGTGTATTTGCACATATAACTCTATAACGGTAATACTGTCTGTTGAAGTTGCTCTGTCAAAAATACAGACATAAATAAAATTTAATTATTTGCACTTAGGCGGTGATTGACCTTCGCTGGCTACCAGGGGCCCAGCAAGCTGTTCTCTCACTCCCCCTCTTCATCAGGATGGGGGAAAAAAAGATGAAAAACTGGTAGCTCAAGATATATGCAGTTTAATGAAAAAAGAGTAAAGGCTGTGTGCAGAAGCAAAGCAAGGGAAAAAAAAAATATTCTCTACTTCCCATCAGCAGGTAATGTTCAGCCGGTTCCTGGGAAACAGGGCCTCAAGACACACAGAAGTTGCTTTGAAAGACAAATGCTTTAATAACAAATGTTGCCCACACTCATCCTCCTTCCTGTTAGCTTTCATTACTGAACATAATTTTATATGGTATGGAATATCCCTTTGGTCAGCTGTCCTGGCTGCATCCCCTCCCAGCCTCTTGTCCACCCCCAGCCTACTGGCCTTTGGGGAAGAGTCATTGGAGAGGCAGCCTTTGATCTTGTGTGAGCACTGCTCAGCAACAGTCAAAACACTTGAGTGTTATCAACACTATTCTACTACAAATCCAACGCATAGCACTATATGGCTTGTATGACAAAAGTTAACTCCATCCCAGGCAGATCCACTACAACCAAGTAGAAAGTATTGATTCATACTAGCTCTAGCAGCTCTCTCTGTGGGAAAAAATAATCCAATTGTACTTCGAAAGCTGTTGAAAAGGAAAGCAAAACTAAGCACTGCTGAAGCAAATTGTTCTGATGGACAGACTAGTTTGTTATCCTGCTTAGTGTCCACTCATCCTTTAACAAGCAAGATTAAGAACAAACAAACAAAGAAATAAACCCTTAAAATGTATGACATGTGATACTTTAGATAGGATATTTTCCTGATGACCTATGATCCTGACATCAGTAAGGTCTATGCTTACAAGTAGCTACACATCTAAAATGGAGGGATGGGCACATCAAATTGGGTACGGTTTAGTATATTTAAAATTAAAAGGATTTTTTTTTTTTTCCAGAAGTTTTTGCACAGTGGTAGGATGTGCAACAACAACAACAACAACAACAACAACAAAACAAAAAATATTCAGTGATGTTCCACAAAACTCTGGGGAATTTTTCAAGCAATGGCCAACTAAGCTTTCAAAGTGAAATGAATAGGAATTTTGTTTCCCTCAGAGAAAACAGCTACAACAAACTTGACATCACACTGCTCTTTTAAAAAATAAACTAAGCTAAGGTTTATGATTGATTGTGCGCCCTGTAGGAGAGCACCATAGAAAAGGCTTTAAAAGGGCATTTTATTTCAAGAGGAAGAAGCAAAAGCAACCAGGCAAAACAATAAAACCCAAAGGTTAAAGTACTTATGACATTAGATCAGGAGAGGTAGCTTTTCTCAGCACCCCATAGACAAAAAAAATCCCTGAACAAATTCTGATAGTAGATAAAATGTGATGCTGTCCTTTAGCATCCGTTGAGGGAAAAGACTCAATGCTATGATTGTAACTTTGCCATCCCATGACAAATCAGGGCAACTGGATTTCTGCTGTGGCTTCAGTCGCAAGAAGTGTGTTTAAGGTTGCACTGGTCCTGCTGACACACTGGTGTGTGACTGCCTGTAGCTGGGAGACACCATGAGCTGAATATCCCTTATAGCCTACAAACCTGAGATTTCACTAATCATCCTTGGAGACAGTTTGCCTGCTATACACTAGTTCACTGTGTTAACTTAGGTGGAAATAAGGAACATCCATATTTGATAAAGAAGCTTAAAAAAGAAAACAACTTGTTTATTTCAGAAATTCAAGTTTCAGCTCTTGAACACAAACTTGCATACAGCTGCAGCAGGTGAAAACAAAACACAAATGTCAATAAATTGTTTTTCTAGGACTCATTTTGCACTTCTGGTGAGGATGTAGCTGGGAGGATTTAGGGGACAGAGAATATACCCATGATGTATTTGCATTGCAGATGATATCTGTGCTTTTTTTTACGCATGATGTATTAGCATTACAGGTGACATGACTGATATCTGCAGTCTTCCAAGAAACATTTCTACCTCTTTTTCTGGTTTATAAGGCTTGTGTTATCAGATTGAAAGATGGAACTGAGTATAGCATTTGCTGAAATACATACAGGCATAGGATACAGGATTTTGCTTCTCGCAGTCTGTTCCCCTGTGTTTTATGCTTCTAATAGAAACTTCTTGGGGAAGAACATTCCCCAAGAAGTTTCCCCAAGAACATGTGAAATGCTATTTTGACTCTAAAAAAACTTGTCATATTTGTGATGATGACTGTTTGTGTTTATATAAGTCCACCTTGGCTACATGAAGCATATAAAACGTGTTCTAAAGTATCTTCCTGCCTCAGAATGTTTAGAGTGTTGACACAGGGAAAAATTATTATCTTAAAGTGTGGGAATGTGATATTTTGTAATGTGTCTGGTATGATGTTGTTTCGGCCTCCTGAAGCCTTGAAACTGAGCAATACACTAGAGTCTTCGATGCTCTGAAAGAATGACAAAAAAGTCAGGTGAAGTCCATGCTTTGAATCAAGTACAGCTGAGATTTGAGCCTGGGCTTTCCTCTTTCTGAACGGGCAAGAACCCGATTTCCTCTGAGCAGCAGGGAGATCCATATCTGCATTGGATTTAACGTGTCTTTCTGCAGTTAGTTTGAATATTTCCCTGCAATGACAAATAGAAAAAAAAAAAATTAAATCACTGCAACACAACAATGTTCCCATGGTGATTGTCCATATTGTCCAGAGGTCAGGAATATATAAAACTCCCACACAGGCTGTCAGGAAAGCAGTTAGAAAGATAGGTTGGCATCACATGAATTTCTCTTTGCATTTCCTTGGAAGTGTCAGAACTGACACTTTTCCTGAAGAAGTGTATGAAAAAAAAACAGTCTGCTTAGTTATGAAATCCCTCAGCATCTGTTAGTGAGCAGCTTCACAGTCTCTTGTGCAAGGCAGTAATTCTTTCTTTGAGTTCTGGATGTTGCAGATAGACAGATGGAAGAAACTGGATAAAAGACAAAGGAAACCAGAGCAATTGAACCAATCTGTCTCTTCGTTGGGAGTCCATGCATTTAGTTCTTAATTTCTTTCTCCAGTGGCAATTTCTGTCTATTTGAATAAGGTATGTCAAATTTGAGTCAGAAGGATTTAAGAAAGGAAACTTTGAGATATCTTTGCAAGGTGCATTAACATGGACTTCATACAAAATGACAGTTACGTCTGCCAAGTTATGTTCTACCTGCTAGCACTGTAGAATAAAATGAAAGTCCCTCGTATCTATGGAAATAAAAAAAAGAAAAAAACCACAAAGACCTTGTGAATGCCTCAGATAGCTTTTTTCTTTGGACAATTTGTTCATTCAGTGACTATGTCATTCATTTTTACTATCAAAGAAAATATTCCGTCACTCAGCCTTTTTAATGTCCTGTGTAACCAGATCCCAGATCCCCCACCCTGTTCAACAGTGGGCCCACATTTCCTTAGTCTTCCTTTTGTCACCCAGTGCTTACAGAGGCCCTTCTTGCTGTCTTCAATATCCTGTGTGGGGTTTGTGGGGCAAGGTTTTGATAGGTAGCCGCTTAGAGGGGCGGCTTCTGTGAGAGCCTGCTAGAAGCTTCCTCCATGTTCAATGGGGAAAGAAAATCCCAGTAGAACAACAACAGCAGTCAGAAGAGAGGAGTGAGGATGTGAGAGGAGCGGCTGCAGGCGCCAAGGCGAGGGAAGGAGGAGGGGGAGCAGTGATGCTGCTGCGGGCAGAGATTCCCCTGCAGCCCGAGGTGCAGCCCCTGGTGAGGCCGGCTGTGCCCCTGCAGCCCATGGAGGCCCCGCCGGAGCAGAGATCCCCCCACAGCCCGGGGAGGGCCCCACGCTGGGGCAGGCGGAGGCCTGAAGGAGGCTGTGGCCCCTGGAGGACCTGTGCTGGAGGAAACTCCTGTTGGACCTGTGGACCGATGGAGAGAGGAGCCCACCCTGCAGCAGGTTTTCTGGCAGGACCCCACAGAGGATCCATGCTGGAGCAGCCTGTTCCTGAGGGACGGCATGCTGTGGAAGGGACCCACACTGGAGCAGTCTGTGGAGAACTACAGCCTGTGGGAAGGACCCACATTGGAGAAGTTCGTGGAGAACTGTCCCATGAGGATTTCTTTCCCTAGAGAGGAAGGAGCAGCAGAGACAATATGTGATGAACCGATTGCAACCCCCATTCCCATCCCCCTGTGCCACTAGGCGGGGAGAAGGTAGAGAATCTGGGAATAAAGTTGAGCCTGGGAAGAAAGGAAGGATGGGGGAAGGTATTTTTAAGATTTAGTTTTTATTTCTCATTATCCTACTCTGATTTGTTTGGTAATCATTTTTTTTTTTTTTTTTTTCCCAAGCTGAGTCTGTTTTGCCCATGATGGTAATTGCTGAGTGATCTCTCCCTGTTCTTATATCTCGACCCCTGAGCCTTTAATTATGTTTTTCTCTCCTCTGTCCAGTTGAGGAGAGGAGCAGTAGAGCAGCTTCAGTGGGCACTTGGCATCCACCCAGGGTCAACCCACCACACATCCCTAGCCAGATCAAATACCATTTGCACTTAGGCTTTCCTAAACTCAACCCTGTTTGCTCAGACAGTATGTCTGTATTCCTCCTACATTACTCTTTCCATTTAAAAATGCAAAGTAAATTTGAAGAAATGTGTGTTCTCTCTGTGGCTTCCAGTATAGCTCAAACTGGGTTGAGAAGCTGTACACAGGTAAGATCAAGAAAACCAGGGCCTTGGGAGACTGATTTTTTTTGACCATGGTTTTGCGGATAATACTGCCATATTTAAACTGAAATATACAGTTTCTAAGAGAAAGCAGATAATTCACACTGATTTTAACAGTGTGCAATAAAATCAGGGAAGACTAAAGAAATAAGGAGTTTTTTTAAATGCTGACTGTGCATCAGAAAAGCCATTATACAAAATTTTCTCCATCAAGAGAAAAGACTCAAGTACTTTTATAATGAATTGAATGTGTCTGAAGACCTAAATGTAATACTTTAGGTAAAGAAAAAAATCCTCCTTAATTTATGTAAGACTTGAATAAAAGCACAGAAAGAACTGAAAATACTGATGTCTTCATTGTTGAGTGCTTAGGACAATAGCTCCTTTGTCTGTTTTTATTACCATAGATGATTAATACTTATCCAGAGTAGCTTCTACTGCAGTGAAGTGAGTAACTGTTCTTATCAGCAGGGCTGTATTGTCACTGTAAAGTTTCATGTACTGAAAGGATATATTTGCTTGATAAATAGTGCAGAAATGGTGTCTCAGACCACTCAGTTCCTTAAAGCCAACTAGTCACAGACAGTTAAAAAGTTGCAGCATTCTAGATACGGATTACCTGATGCCTAAAAATAAACTGGCTTCTTATAGTTCTGAAGGAACTGCACATTTCCGTATAATAGTACTTCATAGAAACCTAGACAGAAAGACTGTCTAGACTGAAAACACTTAATCCAATATCTCATCTCCAAGCATTACCATGAGAATAATAGCATTTAAGAGTGCAAAATGAACATGGATGTCCCACCTTATTCTAACCTGAAAATTAAATTAATCCCCGCTTACCTTGGTATCACTGGTTGTAGCAAAACAACCTAACCATTCCTCAGATGAAACAGGTTTTTTTTTCTTTTGTTTCACAAAGCCAGTCTTTCTTCCCCTCATCTCACTACACTTGGATAGAAATGACGTTTCCTTAGGTATATTAAGATTAACATCCCATCCCTTAGGAGACTGATGTGCTAAGTTATAAGCCTGGCTATCTTCAGCTCAGAGCACCGTGCAGTCTAGTCCAGTGTCTCTGACACAGCCAATGGGAGATGCCTAGGGAAGGAGACATTGTTAAAGTAATACATAATAATATACTCCCCATGGCCCCACTGCATTCTCCCATCTGCTGGGAATTCCAGTCTCACAATCGTCCTGAGTGAGAAATGGTGTGTTGTGTCCAATAACACTTGCAGCAATTTTTTCCATGTATTTTTCTAGTTATCTTTTGAATCACTTTAATATCTGCACCACAGCATTCTCTGGTGCAGCTCTCTTACAGCTGAATAATCTCCTGCATGGAGATAAATAGTTTCATTTGTTTTTAACTCAATGGCTTAATTTGAAGTGGCTACATTCTTACACAAAGAACTAAGTAACCGAACCCCATTAATTTTTCCACGTTTGCTGTTCTACCTGCAAACCCTTCTTTCATACTCTTTCAAGAGTTATTGGACTCTGATAGAAATGAAACAGCTATTAAAATTATATTCTCTGCACTAGAAGTAAGGTTTTTGAAAGCTTTTTAACTTTATTTTCCTTATTTTCAAGATTTCTTTCTACCTGAAATCAGCCAAAAAACCACTTTGCCTATAGGTTCTTAACATGTAAATTTAATTGTTAAAACTGCCTGCAGATATTCAGTCCTCAGAACTGGATCTAGCAACTGAAGCTGATCAGTCTGCACCTGTACATGACAAAAAAAAAAAAGTGTTGGTTTTTTTTTTTTTCAGATACCAAGAAACAAACACTATTTTCTCGATTTCTCTGCTAAACAATAAAAAAGTACTCAAGATTTGCCCATTTCTTTTCTGCAGTGTGCTG